>BJKM01000145.1:600000-990000 GCA_015082035.1 Chaenogobius annularis | reverse complement strand
CCACTTGGCAAATACAAAACCAATATGGCCCACACTACAGTGTTAAGTCCTGGAATGTTTGAGAGTAAACTACTTGTGTTCAAGCCTTCTAAAGGGAAGACCACTATCTACATTCACCCAGACAGTGTAGGGGGCAGGGAAGCTAAAATAAGGAACTGATGGATTCACTGTCCCGTAAGAGTTGTCCACCACAACTAATTATAAAACTGTGCAACACCCACAGCTTTTAAACAACCAATGACAAGACAAAACTGCGGGACTGGATAAAATGGGCAATGTGCTAATCTGGCAACCACTTCTTGGAAACAGGAAGTTGTATTTATAGAATTTCATTAAAAAGTTCAAGTTAAAAGTATTTTTTATTTTATTCTCCAAACATGTTTTAAAGACTGAAAAAAATACATCTAGAGAGATTGTCAGTGTTTTTCTGATCAATGAATCTCTCTGCTCAAACACAGACACAGCTGTGTATTGTTCCCACCCACTTCTTTTACTCTGATCATGCTCTGAGTGGAACATTTAACCAAACACATTGACGTGCGAACACTCAGAAGAAGCAAATAGCTTATGACGTGCAAAGTGCATATGACGGGTTAGATTACACATTTCACAAAAATTAAGAAAATTAAGATTACATTTTGGATTTTATTTTATCTAGATTTGTCTAGTTGTCCCCAGTTTGACCATAGTTTATAATTGTACTTCCTGGTTGGACATGAGCAGCAAATATGCCATTGGTAGAGGTAATTCCACTAATGTTACCTTGCAACCATACTGAAAACAAAAGCCAAAATCCATATAAATTACAATGATTGTTTAAACTGTCAGACAATTGTCAAGTAAATGTAAATTGCTTTTTAATGACATAGATAGAGACATTTTAAAACTCAGGACTACTTCCTGTAAATTTACTGTAAATTTTAAGTTTTATTTTTCAAAATGTCTTCACAAACTGCAACTTCACCGGTGGAAAAAAATGTATTGCACCGCCCAACTAGGACCTCCACTAATGTTACAGATGTTGAAGAAAGAATGATAATGTTGCTACCAACAAGACAGTCTCTGCTAATGGGTCACAGATTGTGCTGCCTGAGAGATGAGGTCATGTGGGTGTAAACACACAGTTGGGTTCAATATATAAATTCGATCTTTCAGACCTTGCAGAAATCATTTCTTCCACTCATGTCGGTGACACATCATCCTGTATGACACAGTTTGCAAGTTTCCTATCCAGGTCTGGAGAGTGAGTCCTCATCAGTGAACACATGACATGCAGTCAACTGCATTTGGCCAACACTGAAACTCTTGGATGAAGGGCAGGCCAAAAGCGACTTCAGTGAGGACTGTCAACAGTGTGAGCTGCTGTGTTGAATCCGCGGTGACCATATGTAGGCATTTGTCAGAAAGACACAGGACGAATCGGAAACTATTACGCTTCAGAGGAATGACACTCCCTGTTTGCTACTGGGAGAAGTGTCTCCACTCGCTGCAGACCTCACTGGTTTGTTAGACGGTGTTTGGACCATGGACAGCTGGTATGAAGGGATGCATGTGTGGCTGTTATGGGTGTAAAGTTACCCTCTAAATGCAAAGCCGAGCCGAAAACACGCTCTCGAATTCACTCAGCCCTGCACAGATTTGTCCTTCTGTCACTACATCCGTGCATTAATGCTGGCGAAGGCCTGCACAGATCTAAAATGCCACGTATCCAGACAAAAGTAACAGTCCAGACATTGGTTCTGGGCCTGAACTCATCAACACTCCTCCATTGTACGAGTAACAAAGCTAGCGCTAGCCTCAGAGCTATCGCTAGCAGACTTGGATCTGTAAACGCAGACGTGATTATTAACACAGACGTCTACGGTTTTATTTAAATCACACCATTTAACAATGACCAATGGCCAATTCATACAAAGATAGGGAGATTTGAGCCACGTTTCGAACACAGATCTGTGCAGTGGAAAAGGCAGAGGGAGCCGAGAGACGCGAAACACCGGTACCACCACGGAGGATTTTTATACCAACGTCTATTACGGCTTTACGCGGTATTTAGCACATTATAGATAAATACTGGCACTCGCAGTACAATAATCAGATCAAAATGACAAAAAAATGCTGGTTGATTCATATGATGCTGAACTGTAACGCGGTTTTTAAAGATCACAGCACAAGAGACCCTATTATTAGGAACAATTTACAAACATCAAGCTTTGATACAGTTCACACGCTTCTCTTTTCTCGTACCCGTCGGTTTGCCGAGGCGTGCCAAAGTCAAAATTCCCGTTAGATGGCATCCAGCGGTGCAGCCCTGTGCTAACACTTACCTTGCTTGCTCTCTATTTTCCCCGACATTTTCGTAGCCAGCAGCTGTGGTCCCACTCGCACTTCAACAAAACGCTGCTGCTGCGGAGGAGTCTCACGGACGTCGCCTTCAATTATTCCATCATTTTTGATTTTCTGTCGCGTTCGTGGAGTACATTAGCCGGTGTTAATGTGCTGTATCTGCGGACGACACACATTGGTACGGTCAAAAGCAGTCTCAGTCCGTCTACGGGCAATTTTACTGAATCCACGCACACACAACACACTCGTCTGTAATGTGTTGAAGCTGCACTTGAGCAGCGCACTTTCAGACGAATAGTGCCCCCCTGTGACAGGAATGAGACACAGTGATCTGACAACAAGAGGATGGGCGTGTTTCTCATCAATCCCAAATAGGTGTGTGTGTGGACTGCTGCACAATATTATTGTTTGTCGATTCCCATCTGCATCCCTCCTACGATGATTTCATGCACGGATGTGTCATGTATTTCACAAAGGATTATTTAGGCCTAGCCTTGTTATTTTGGCTAGTACGGTTGACAGCAAATTCTGATTTCTTTCCCAATCATCACATAGACCCGTTGGACACCATGCGATATATACAGTATATAATAATACATTGGCTGTAGCCTAAATTCTTGTAATTGAAAATAACTGAATAAACAAACAAAATTTGGCCTATAGCTATTTACACTGAAGTAACAAGTTACTGATTAAAAGCAGTTTGCTTATTTATATAGCTACTCAAACGCTTAAATATATATCCTTAGTTTGGAGCAAAGAATAGCAACCTAAAGCGAGGACATAGAGCCCTCTGTTGGACAGAAAAAGTATGACTTGCTGCCTTTTTTGCCTTGTTTTTGTCAGCATACAGTATTTGGAAAAAACTGTTTATCTTCCTGTGTGTAGTCCTAAAAATCCAGTTTATTGATGAGATTGTTGCAGAGAAGAATTATCATGGCTATCAGATCCCAGCCCACTGGGATGAACCAGTAATTATAACTAATAAAGTCTTATTTTAGTTCAAATCTTTAGCTGTAGAACGGCTGGGCATGATATTCATTCATAATTGTGCATCCATTGTATTAACATTACCCAGCATGTCTGTTTTGAAGAAGGCAACTGACATCTGTGCAATGATAAGTAATCTGAGTAGCACACAAACTCTCTGAGTTCAGAGTTATGCACCCATAAAAAGACAAAAAAAGACAAAAAAACCCCAGCAGTAAATAGAATAATTTACTATAGGTTTGTTTATTGCACATGTAGCCTATATCAAACTGACTTAATGGTTCATATTTGCTTTTGCTGTCATTATGCTTTCACTCTGTTTCCTTCCCCGCAACAGATGCCCCACCCATACAATAAAGTGCAAAGTATGCAGCACTAGTGTGTTGTATGTGTTGTGTGTGTGTGTGTGTGTGTGTGTGTGTGCGCATGTGTGTGTGTATGTGTGTGTGGCAAAGAGGAAGGGCTGATTTAGCTACCCTGAGGCTCTGGTAAAGTCACATAGGAAGACAACAAACTCTTGTAGTGGACTTGTCAGGACAGGACTGACTTCATGCTGGTATCAGTGTTTTTACTGTTCACAGTCATGTCGATATCTACAGACTCTGTCAGACTAGACTAACCTTGATGGCTCTTGGATGTTATTAATAATGTTTGTTTGTGTATTTAGTTATTTATTCTGAACAACTCAAAACCAATGAAGACAATGGGAAACTGAGGAAGAGGTGCTGGAGGAGGGACCATGCTATTTATCTGACCTACCCCTTATGTGCTCTCGAGAACCCTTCGTTCTGGGGATGGAGCCCTGTTGGTTGTCTCCAGGACTCAATGGGTCACTACAGGAGACCACGCATTTTCTGCATGTGCCCCCTATCTCTGAAACTCTCTCTCCCTTGACATAAGACAGATGAATTGCCTTTTGGCTTTTAAGAAGCATTTGAAAACATTTCTATTAAAAAAAGCACTTAGCATTGCGCAATAGTTTGTCTATCTGATTTATAAACGAGACAATGCAGCACATAACTGCAGGGTGTAAGATGCTGGCAGGACAAGCATACATGGAGCGCCATAACCAAGTTCCTATACACTATGTACAGGAACATCTGGGCAGAGTATGGACTGGAAACCCCAAGGTCAAAGTGGGAAACACCCCAAAGGTGATAGAGAATGACTAAGCCAAGATCCTGTGGGACTTCCAGATACAGACTGACAGAATGGTCGTGGGAAACCAACCAGACATTATTGTGGTGGATAAACAGCAGAGGAAAGCCGTTGTGGTTGACGTGGCGATACCAAGTGATGGCAACATCAGGAAAAGGTGGAAGGTGGAGGCGAAAGTGGTGCCCGTGGTCATCGGAGCACTCGGAGCAGTGACCCCCAACTGGAGGACTATCTACAGCAGATCCCTGGAAAAACATCAGACATCTCAGTCCAGAAAAGTGCAGTACAAGGAATGGCAAAGATACTGCGCAGAACCCTCAAGCTCCCAGGCCTCTGGTAGAGAACCCGAGCTTAGAAAATGGATGATTTATTTTTATATAAAAGAAAACTTGAAACCCCTCATAGGGCCTGCATCACCCCTTTTTCCAATGGGCCCCAGTCTAAATGATTGTCCTCAATGCCCTCACATCAGAGATACTTATCCTGCACTATGACTTTGTCCATAGTTTCAGCAATCAACATTTCAGTCTGCCCATCAATAGCTCTCTTTGGAGACACTAATGCTCAAGATACCTTATCACACCAAGTTATTTAGTCTCATATCATTCACAATAGCAAAAAACAAACAAATAACAACCACTATATTATTAAACTGGAGAGGTTATCAAAAACACATGGCTCACCCAATTTATACAACACTAATAATAGAAAGACACATGCCTCAGAACAGAAACTAGTAATATGGTCCTATCTGCAAACCTGAAACCTCAGTTCAGAGTCAGACATAATTTAAAATGTGCTGTACTACTCCATAATCTAGGCTATGTTATTCTGTTTCCTTAACAATATGAAGTCTTTATGTGTAGGCAATATGTGTGTGATTTGTTTGTACTGTTCTTCTGCTTATTTTGTCTGCTGTGTTTTGTCTTTGTTGTGAAATTATGCCGGTGTTATTGTCTGTAATTGTCTGTAATTACTTTAATCACACGGTGGTGTTGGTGGTGGTGGTGATGATGATGATAATAGACTCATTTAAAAATAAAAATAAAGAGTGGAAAACTTCTTCTTTTAATGAGTCAAAAAGTGCAACTATTATAATTGACCAATTAGTAGGTTTAAGTTGCCCAAACATTTCGAGACCGATATTTAAAATATTAGCTTTTTTGTTTTGTTTTTCCGCTACATTGTTGTTCCACTGTAGACCATCGGGGGGCGCTGACAGACCGTGATAATGGGACCTCTATGTGTTGCAACTATGGGACTTTCATGACCGAATTATTTGGTCTCTTTAAAAGTAGTTTATGTCAAGTGGCACAATCACAGTTACAAAACTTCATAATCTTAAACTAAATTTTTTTGCAAATTGTTAATGCAAGAGTCAAGTTTTACCTGCTAAACATCTCCAGCTCAAACACTTTTAAGCCTGCTTTCGCCTACAACTTAATAAGCTTCTGCTTGTTGATTGGATGATAGGCTATGGAGAAAAAAACGTGTTGAAGTGTCAAATTACATTTTATAGAAACATAGAAGGGACTCAAGAAACAATAGCAGCAAACTAGATAATTGAAGCCCTTTTCATTCATATGAAGTTTTCACATACCTTATTATTATTTCAAATATCCAACCGATTTCACTGCATGTTTGCATGATTCTAATATCTTTAGTTGTTTTCAGATTAAAACGAATGATGACTCCTGACTCCAGACTCCTTTAAAGAACCATAAATCTCATCTCTACATTGCATTGTGTGATGCTTTATTTCACACTGCGTACAAGTATTACACTTGAGGTAATGCTGAAGTTAAGGAGATGTGTTTTATGGGATCTGTGATTAAAATGATGAAACCCTCTTCAACAAATACTTTTTAGTAGATTTGAAATGAAATGCACTATCATCAAGGGCAAATATAGCAGTACAGCAGCATCTTTTGGTTGATTTTCTTTCCCAATGATGGATTGCTTTTCTCCTAGATGTATCTTTATTGAAACAGACAACAGGCATCATAATAGTCAAATTAGTGATCACTGTAGTTCCAACCACAAGCGTAAAAAGGTTCAGAAACCTTCAAATTTTTAGTGCTGGCC
Organism: Chaenogobius annularis; assembly: GCA_015082035.1. Taxonomy (NCBI): domain Eukaryota; kingdom Metazoa; phylum Chordata; class Actinopteri; order Gobiiformes; family Gobiidae; genus Chaenogobius; species Chaenogobius annularis. Next base: position 983,424 of record BJKM01000145.1, on the reverse strand, counting down.
AAATGTATATGGCAGAAAGACACATGAGTTATGGCAGTGGGCTACAAAATAAGACTGTTTGAAGTGTTTGGAGGTGGACGTGTGATGTGGAACTCAAACGCTGTGTTCACCTTGGCCAGCGGTCAGGCCCTTTGTTGGTCTCACAGCTGAGTAAGGCAAGGATCAGGGAGGCTTAACTCACTGCATATATTTTACTGAGCAATGAGCACAGTACTCCCTGTCTAATGCTGACTTGTGAAATAAATACATAAAATAATACAAACAACACCTTCAAATGTACAAGAATAGCATTCTGTATGTTGTTTATATAGTCCAGACATTTTACAGATCGCAAACATATACTGGAAGAATTATTTGTAACTACATGTCTTGACATTTTATTGCTCAACTTTCAACATGTCTCTCTCTTTACCTTTATTTGTCGAGTTGTTATTAAAGACAGGGTCAAGCCTCTTCATGAGGCCCTCCTCAATTGTGTCTTTCCACTGCTTCTAATTGACATTTACCTCCAAGCCAGTGGTAAAGAATGCCAAAAAGCATTAGCAGCAACGGACTACAGGGGGGCAGTGTGAAGCTGGACACCCCTTATATTGTGCCTTTACTTTTATAGGCCAGTGGGGTCCCAGGAGCCCATGGGTGACCTCACAGTCAGAGGTGAGTGCACAGCTTCGGGTGTGATAACACAAAGAGACCAACCCTGTGATGCAGTGACAGAACAATTACACTTCTGAAGAATTTGGTCTCAAGTAGGCTCCTTAGCCTCCCCCAATTTTCTCACTGAAAAGCTAAATGCCAGTTCACCTCTCTCTCTTTTCTGGTGGATAAAGAGCATGTGAAAGTCCTATCACTATCACTGGAAGGTTGGCACTTTGAATCCCACTTTCCCCAGTTCATACAACTATCATTGGAAAGATACAACAACAAGGTAAGGTTTCTATGACCTGCTGCATGGTTTATGTCTCAGTAATTACTTGACATATTACGCACCTTAATCCAAAACTGACAACAAGTAGTAACATAGTAACATAGTATTAAATTGTGTAACACATCCTTTGTGAGGAAAACACACTTGCATTAGAGTGTCTAAATAATAACAAAAAACTACAAATGAATACATTAATAAATATTTATTGTTCTTAGTTATCTCCTCTTTGCTGGTTTATTGACATATACAGTCCATAATGTAACATGACCCTTCACACTTGATCCCATCTCTGACAGGAGCATGTTATCGCAAACTAGGTGTGGAGGGAGACGGTCTGGTCCGTGGGTGTTACGCTAATATATGCCAGCTTTGCAGTGACAAGGGTTGCTTAACTGCCTCACAACCCAACGACCTCTCTCTGCAGGGGCTGTGTAAAAACTCTATGTATCATGTATTTATTTGAACGTATTTTCGTATATTTGTACGTATTTTCTGTAATAATTAATTATTATACAAATATAATATCACTTTGATGGCTTTTGCCTGCAAGAATCAAGCCAAGTACAACTTATGATGAGGAAACACGGTTAAGGTTAAACGCTCATCAAAGTTAATTTAATTGAGTTTGTTGCTTTAATGAGAAAGATTTGATACGCTGCGTACACAAAACCCTTTTTGTTTGAATGGAAAAGGAACAAATATTTGCTTAATTTTGTATTTGTTGAAAAGATTTTTAAAGACAAAAAAGGTTACTGCAAACTGAAGATCTACTTCAACGTTTACAACTTAATCGTCACGTCTAAGTCTGCAAACAAACATAAAAAACTAGCCCTGCATTTATGTAAGATTTTTAAAAAAAAAACCTAATTATCTGCATGAGATTAAACCAGTACTTGTCAGGGCAATGTGTCAGGCATTTTATAATCCTTTTAATCAGCCTTCTGACCTTTGACCCAGCTTGTCTGCAATATGTTGTAGCACACTGATCTGTTTTAGCCTAGTGTTCACTAAATGAAGCACGACAGTGACATGGCTCTGTTGGAATATTCATTTAGGGGAAACACATGTAAAACTAGAACAAATCCAACATTTCAATTACAAAAAAAAGGTTATTTGACTGATCAACCACATGCTTTATTATAAGTAACCATTTGTTTTTTCAGTCAAGAGTTGGTTGACCTATATACTGCAAGGTTTATGTGCAAAATGAAACCTCGGTCATTGCAATACATTATATAATCTAAGGGGGGTTTGATTGACCACATGTAAGAACTACTAAGACTAATTCTAAACTACTTCCCTTTTACAAATTTATTTTATGAAACTGACAATGGAAACACATTTGACCGGATAATAACAGTAAGTTGGTGTTAATAATTGGCACATTTGATGATGTTGTTTGTACATTTTCTTCATTCAGGTAAGGCTTCTTTCTTGTGCCTTACTATTACGTCAATTTTTCGTTTGTGCGTTCTCTTTTTTTCAATTTATGTTGTGAATCTAAAGTGTTCAAATACAAAAAATAAATGAATGAACTTGAGAAAGTTTAATTTCGTCAAGCTGGTCACATATGGAGTGGTGACCTACGTAGCTGAAAGGCTCTCTAACACCGGCTAGAGTCTGTTCAGGTTTTTACTGCTCTGTATGAAGGAATAAACCGGTTTGTAGCAATCTGGTGCAAGCCAACCAAGCAACATCTGGATTTTGATTGATCCGAGTTGAGTAAAAGGGTAATTGGGAAAAGAATGCTATTGAAACATGTCTCCAGTACGCAAGAGACAGGAATGGCTCACGCACTGCTCAACTTATGTCTCCAACTGACTCTCTGAAGACGTACCAGAGAGCGGAGAAATCCTTTAGAAGAAAAGCTAGGTGCCAAGCGATGCCGAGAAGCCTGGGATGATCTTTCAAAAGCACGAAATGTTTGGACAGCTTGCGAGTGCAAAACTGCTTGAGTGCACAGTCTGGATATGTTTCGACACAGACGTGAGTACATGTGTGAGCGTAAAGGTGTAAAGTAAATGTGGGCCATGTATAATGCAAAACACGTAGAGAGGCCACAGTGCCGAGTTGTCAGTCACACACCATTCTGAAAGTCCATCAGAATTGTCTCTCATGCTTGTGTTTAAACAGCAATCTGAGGATTTAAGTAGTGGCTAAAATGTGCATCAAGATTATTGGTTAATCGATAATTATTTTAGAAGTGAAATTAAGTGGTTTTAATTCAATCTATATTTAAAAAATACATATAAATATAAAGTACTTTTTTATCTGGCTATTTTTGTCACATTTATTTTATTTTGTCATTCAGACAGTTATTATTAATGTGTTAAAACAAGATTTCACAGACTCTCAATAATAATCGTGAATAATCGTTAAATCATGATGTTTTTTATCACAATAATCGCAACACTAAAATTTGACATTGTAACAAGGAATTATATGTTTCTTAATAGAACGGGAAATAATTCCTGCTCAAATACATTGTGTTCCAGGGAACCACCAGAATGATTTGTTAAACTTAGAGCAACATGTTCTCCATTTCTTAAATAGGTCCTAAAACCGAGTGAAAAAATAGTTTATTTTTTCAAATGTGGACTGGACTCATAAATTATGCTGAAGGTTGTGTGTTCATAAATGCTACAGAAGGAGGATGTGGTGAATCTAGAAGCAGATTACCTTAAGTGAGGCCAAAATATATGGAAATTGCCCACGGTATCCAGTTCAGAGGCCTGCTGCCCCAATCTTTGATCTGTGCTCCTAATGAGCTTTCAGAGGCAGAGATAAGAAGACAGGCCTTTTCAAATAGAGCCTTCATTCTGGGAGAGACCTGGGGTAAGAAAAGCCACGAGCAGCAGGCCCAAGATGTTGCCTCATCTGACATTAGTATTCCCTTAAGAATCTCCACAACATTAGTAAAACCTGCCCACCAACTCTTCAGCACAAGGTCACTTTCATCATTATGGGCTAAGTTATAGTCACAGGGGCCTTGCTGGAAATGATAGCCGACATTTGTTTGTTGTACAAAATGCATTTTATACTGTAAACAGATAGCTTAATAATTCTCTTTGTAGAGATGTCAGCACGCCGCCCACCCTTGGGTGAATGTGGTTGCTGGATTTGTTGGGAAGGATTAAGTACTAAACCACCGGTGGGCTGAGACATTGCCAGGGGAAAAATATTTGTTAAACTGCAAAATGCTTATGTACAGCACATTGAGTTAAAAGCAAAATCCCTATGTGAGTCCATGCAGTTGGATATGCAATCAAAAAGAATATTTAATGTCTTCCCTTCGTTCAAATTCAGCTCGGCTTTGCTCACACTCCCCTTTTACTGGTGACAGGCATGTATTTGCTATTCGCTTAACGGCCTCATACAAGATAGAAACCTTCATAAATGCCCAGAAAGTATGTAACAAAGAACGGATAGGAGACAGGATTCTATCTGAGCAATAATCTCATTGGTTTATAACATGGAGATCATTTACAGGCACATACATTCATGTTAGCTTATTGAAGTCTAGATTTGAAGCAGATATTTATCCTTTTTGTGCACGATGGAAACTTTAGCGATCTGGTCATCTCTCGCATGCGTCTCACTGCTTAATGATAGCCATAGCCTCTCCAAAGCTACAGAAGCAGCAGGACATCAAAGACTGCTTGACAGACAGATTCTGCGTTGCATGCTAAAAAGCCATTCCCCTTTAAAATGAAAACTATATTTGACTCACGTTTTACCACCATCCTACAAAAAGAATCGCTCTATGGGTTAGGGAAACTCTAGCTCCACCTGCAGACTGCACCTCTCTTCAGATGTTTCCCAGACTCATGCTCAGGCATATCCAGGCATGTTTTTGCATCATTAGGGCTAGTGGGTGTATTTGGAGACAGATAATGACAGCTCAGCTCACTGTCTAACGAGAGCCATTGCTCATTAAGCCAAGTAGATACGCGCAGATAGATAGAAGGAAAGTGTTGTTGAGATCTATAGTCTTATTAAATTATCTACACTGCAAGCCAAAAGATCAACATATGTTTTTAAAAACCTTGCATGGATTTGGTGTGGGGAAACTGTTGGGCATGTTAATGTGTTCTGTGTAACCGCAACTCCATAACAACAATAGCACTTTGCTGGTACACACTGGCCATTGAGGAAGGAATAATTGAGTGGTCAAAGGAAAGCACAAAATAGGAAATGCTGTATGTTTGCTCAAATGAAAGGGGCATGAGGTACAATAAGTAACATTTCTACCTCCTTGTCTCCATGAAGATGTTTGTCAGGAATGTTCTACAGCATGGCAGTAAATATGTATTCAACTGGTGTTCTTCTTATTGCAACAAAAAAAAAGATGTCTGTGTAGCTCCTCAGTCGTCCAGGTAGGTTTCACAGCAAAAGAAAATTGAATTCCGTCAACTTGAGTCCAGTATCCAGAATGCAATTTTGCCATTGCTTAAAACCCCCCAACAACAACAACAGTGTACCCTTACCGACCAGCAGAAAAATAGAGCTGGGGGGCTGTCACTTTCCTGAAGTCCACGATCATCTCCACTGTCTTCTGGGCGTTGAACTCCAGGTTGTTACCGCTACACCAGGACACCAGCCGGTCCACCTCCCTGTAGACAGACTCATCCCCGTCCGAGATGAGCCCGATGAGGGTGGTGTCGTCCGCAAACTTGATCAGTTTTACGGAGTCGTGGCTGGAGGTGCAGCAGTTTGTGTACAGGGAGAAGAGCAAATACAATGTCTGACTTATTATCAGCCAAATCCCCGGGAAAAACTGAATATATTTATATTTTAACTTAACTTAATAATATACTTCACAAGCTCTTGCAACTGACCAGCACATTGAGGAGCGGGTAGGGAAAGTCCTGAATAGTCATAATAATAGTAATATAATAATATAATAATAGTAGTCATATACCGCCTCATCTGAGTACAGCTCCTCCTCTGAGTACAGCTGCTCCCCTACGACATTTGCGGCCTTCTTAAGAATCAGAATCAGTTTTATTGCCATAAGAACTTGCTTTGGCAATTTGGTGCAAAATGAAACAATGATTATTAGTAAATTATAGTAAAATATAAACTACGAAACGATTAAATAAGACATGCATAAATGTATACAGTATGTATACTAAATGTACAGTACGGAAAGAAACTGGCCATGCAAATATATAAAGTGAGTTATTATAGTGACAGATGTTGTAAAGTGTTCATGAGTCCAAAAGTCAGACAGAAAAAAACTGTTCTTGTGGTGAGAAGTTCTGGTCTGAATAGATGTCTCCGGTCATACGGGTACTTTTGGGGGTGTTAACAGATAGGCCCGATACAAATTGTTATACTGTCAAAATACAACAAAATATTGATACTGGCGACATAGCAGCCATGGACGGAGAAGTTGGTGAATATTTTCATTCTGCTTGATCGGTCTGATCGGGTTTCATTGATAAATACAGCTGTCAGCTGTGTGTCATCCGTCAGCAGTGGAAGTTAATGCCATGTTTTCTGATAATATCATCTAACAGCAGCATATAGAGAGCAAACAGAATTGGACCGAGTAATGAACCATGCAGCCCACCGTAGGTTACTTTAAAACAAGGTGAGGAGCTCTGGTTTACGTTAACAAACTGGTACCTATCCGATAGGTAGGCTTTAAACCAGCTGAAGGCTGTCCCTCTGACGCCTACACATCCTAACCCCTGCAGTAGAATGTTGTGGTTGATGATGTCAAACTTTGCACTGCGGTCCAACAGAACCAGGATTGAGACCAGTCCATCGTCAGCAGCTACTAACAAATAATTTGTGACTTTAACTAGTGCAGTTTCAGTGCTGTGGTGAGCTCTGAACCATGACTGGAAAACTAACACAACTAAATTCTTGTCCTGTAGGTGGTGACAAAGCTGTTTAATTACAACTCTTTCAAGTATTTTGGAGACAAAGGGTGTTTTGAAAAGGGCTATCAACAGGTTAGGATCAAGATTAGGCTTTTTCAATAGTGGTTTAATCACTGCATTTTTGAAGGACTGCAGACACATAACCGCTTTCTAATGAAGTATTTATTATATTAAGAATAGATCCGCGCTCCATAATCCTAGCCTCCAAAGCTACCACTACACTACACTTCACGCATCTGAGAAGGAGCCATTGTTCTGACTCGAAATATGACAACTTGAGCAGGTAAAGGCGGGGGAAGATTCAGCCATGAAGCTAGCGTCTAGGCAAGGCAAGGCAAGGCAAGTTTATTTGTAGAGCACAATTCATACACAAGGCAATTCAAAGTGCTTCACACAACAGGAAAAAATGCATTAAAATCACAAAGACATGGCACAAAAATAATAGTTCAAGACATAAAAGAGAAGAGTGCAAAGAAAAGCATTTTCAGTCATATGCACAGCCAAACAAAACAGTTTTTAGTTTAGATTTGAACATTGCCAGAGCAGAGGCCTGTCTCACATCCTCAGGAAGACTGTTCCAGAGGTTTTTAGCTGCATATAAACTGAAACGCAGATTTCCCATGTTTAGTCCTGACTCTGGGCACACCAGCAGGAGGCCGGTCCCTGAGATCCTCAGAGTCCGAGATGGTTCATATGGCACTAACATGTCTGAGATGTACTTTGGTGCTAGGCCATGGAGAGACTTGTATACAAGCAGAGCTGCTTTGAAGTCTATTCTCTGAGCCACAGGGCTCAGAGTTAGTCTAGGCTAGGTTAGCACAGACTGAGGAGTTTAATCCACAAAATACTGAATGAAAGTGAGTTGTTTGATGTCCCAGGTTGTTTATGGAGCAATCAAACTTTCAATAGTGTATAGGCTAAAATTATTTGTGTATGATTCGTGGATTGACGATAAAAAGTAGCAAACGAACAACATCAAAACAGAATTTTTAAAAAAGGGACGTCACAGGAAGATCCTCTTGTCACCACCGCTGATGCATCCCAGCATAGCAGAGCAAGAGAACTTCTGAAGGTGACAGGACTCGATGCAGTAGTTTAAGTCAGTGGTGTAGAAGAGGGTGAAGAAGAAAGGAGAGTGGACGTTCCCCTGCGGCGCCCATTGCATTAACCATTTAGCCATATACTCGTTGACTTGTACGTTGTACAAGTCAAGTTGATGGCAGCTCATTTAATGTATATCTTGAAGTTCTTTGGTCTTTTTCTACTGAATAAGGTTGTAGTCAGAACATGTTGACCAGACTTTACGAAGTCTCCTAAAACTGTGCGTCCGCTACAACGCGGGGCAATACTGATGAGACTGTAATACAATTTGATCCCTGCTCCCCCTCACTTCTATATTGTGTGGATTTGTGTATCATTTGTAAGCGCGTGTGCTGCCTGGAAATACACCGACAGTTTTCTGTGACCATGGCTTCCACCACAGTTTTCAGTTTGCCCCTGTGCTCCTTGTTATTCTGCTCCTTTTGGAAAGATTAATTCCTCCCCTTTCGTCACTGGGGCTGTCACCTCAGTGTATGGAGTCATTTTTTAGAGTTCGCCATTTTTGCAGGGGATGTGAGACTGATTGAGTTGAGGGCTTTTTTCGGAGAGTGCAAGGAGCAGGATTAATGTGTAACTAAAAGCAAAATGATGAAAAATAAGAACAAAAGTTGGATTGAGGAAATAATAAGGTTGGTATATAATGTTATCATCAGTACATACCTAAAACTCATTTATTAGCTCAAAATAAAAAGGTTGGGATGAAATGAAATTATTTTGGAATAATAAGTGACCTTAGCATGTAGCACATATCAAATGCACAATAATTGATGAGACTAAAATGGTGGGTGAAGAGGAAGCAACCCTTCTAAAAGCAGGGACCATTCACACGGTTTATGAATATTCCTTTTTCTATCTCCCCCAAAATGAACTGCAAGAGTATGTAACATTAAGTCAGTGATAGCGGGTATCGTTCATTGAGTAGAACAGACGGCCACATCTACATTCCAACTGGGCTATGAAAGGCCCTAGAGCTGCACAAGAGCAGTGAATTTGATGCAGGGGCCGCACTTTCTCATGAACTCCTCCGAACACTCCTGCCTGCTCCCTGTGCTGCTGCGCCTCAGCTTTTCAATGGACACTCACAAGTGAATAGCTGATTAAGCACACATTGATTAGTGCTAACTCATTAGCATCCTGTTTGCATTTACCTCCCTCTCATTCCACCATTTCCAAGGTGTGCATAGACACACTGCCATAAGTAGTGTTATGGTTCAAATAGATTAACAGGCACAATATTACAGTCGGGGACAGGAAATCACTGAACTTGTCAGGAAACCTGCAATCAATAGACTTCACATCATTGACCCCCACACCCCCATTCACACTACATATGCCCTGAAACCCACCCCAACCCTTTCTCACACTGGTCCCATCAGGCCCTGCCTGTGAGCCCTCTGTGCCAAAGGCCTTATTAGCATTTCTTATCCAATCAGCAGATGTTAGCTAGCATTACCTCTAAACACAAACTTGTACCTGCAGATGCTCAGGTTCATCTCAAAATGTTTTCTCCTGTATATATCAGGTGTAAAAGCAAGACATTATACACATTTACTACTAGTGTCGGTGTAATCCCTCATTCGTCCAGGAGTGTTCCATTGTAGAAAAAGATTCAGTTATAGTCATCTGGACTACAGATGACTACAACTGTCATCCAGATGACTACAACTGAATCTCTTTCTACAATTTACAACTAGTGTCTTCACAAGAGTCCAGAATCTCTGCATATGCATTTGTGCTCCATTATGTCTCACAGCTAGGAGGTTGCGGGTTTGAATCCCAGGCCGCCCAGGCTTTATATGAAGAGTTTGCAGGTTTCTTCCTGTGTCTGGGTGGGTTTCCTTCGGGCACTCCAGTTTCTCCCATAACCCAAAAAATCATGCACCATTAGTTCTGAAGGTGGTTCTGCAAAACTAGCTCAAGATCTGGAGATGAGTACCCAGGCGCTGCATGACAGCGACCACTGCTCCTGACAGTTTGTCAAAGTGGCATTGAATAATGGGTCAAATGAAGGGACAAATTTCCCTACATGGACAATAAAGGCTTATCTAATGTACGTGGCTCATTATTCTACATTTTGTTCATTGTAAACTAAAGTATCAATCTAAAATGGATTTTGAACATTCACTTTTTCTGCAATTATAAGACAGTGTGCAGACCACAGACAAAATGGTGTTTTCCAACCTTACGTATCTATTTGCATGAAGGACAGCGATACCACACATTTCTTTCAAGAAATATTTAGGACTATGAAAGAATCACATGATCACACTGTGTAAGATTCAAATCAGAAATGTTCTGAGCACTAAAGTCTCAAATGCCACATGGGCCAGGCAAGGTTTCTCAAACATGACTGAATCAATCAAAATAAAGCACAATTGTAACGGTTAAAAACTCACAAGTGTCATGAATATTTATTTTTTAAAGGCAGCAGAATACAGAGCAGAATCTTGTGTCTGACTCAAAACTGTGTATGCGTGTGTGTGTGTGTGTGTGTGTGTGCACGTGTGCGTGTGTGTGTGTGTGTGTGTGTGCGCACACGTGTGTGTGTGTGTGTGTGTGTGTGTGTGGTGTGTGTGCGACAGTTAATCCTGAACGTATTCTGTGTGTGTGTGTGTGTGTGTGTGTGGTGGTGTGTGTGTGTGTGAGTGTGTGGTGTGTGTGTGTGTGTGTGTGTGTGAGTGTGTACATGCAAGTGTGTGTATGTGTGTGTGTGGGTGGGTGTGTACATGCAAGTGTGTGTATTCAGTTAACATGCAGCGTCATTACATTTTGCATATTTACATGCAGTTAAACACATAATACCAGTATAAGAACCATTAATTCCCGGGGGTAAGAGTACTGAATCTATTGGATAAAGCAGGATTAAAATATCTTCTGGAGCAGAATCAATGAATGCTAAATGTGTATGTGTTTGGGTGGTTGTCCAATTATGACACATTTTGTTCAAATTAAAGGGAACAGAAAATAAATGTGTTGCTGATTTCTCTAGCTGCCATCTGTTGCTTGGAAGACTCACAGAGCAAGGAGAGTTTTGTAACAGCTTTGATTATTTGTCATGATGCATTTTCTACCTGTAAATTTATAGACTATATTTACTATATGACACACACAAACACCATTTTATCTAAAACAAAAATAATGGAACAGTATAAAGTGCTCAAATGATCAAAACAATTATTTTTAATCTAAGTGGCTGACCTATGATTCGTTTTTGACCTGTATATTTTTCTTTGCGGCGAGCCTTTCTGATCAGTGACAAACAGCAGCTCTGGAGCGCACCACGCAGTAAGCATTCCAACAGCGCCACATTACCACATTAATATTTAAGCTCTAGTGTTTTTCTAACTGGCAGTCAGGCAGCTGGCTAAGAGTCTTTTTATAGCATGTCAAAACCGTTGCTCATTAAAATACCAAAAGTGTGTTGAATGATTTGTGGAAAAAATAGAATAACGCATAGTTAGTACTTAATTTGTAAGAACAGACACACAAACAATGAATTCATATTTGCATTTCCATATATTTTGAAAGCCTTTTGGAGTTACTAGAATGTCCACTTTAGCCCTTGCATGTCCATTGCAATTCCTCCTTTATTAATTCCATTAATAAAGATTCTGGTGTCAGTGTGGTTTAAAATTACAAGGACTTTTTTTTTTAAGGACAAAAAGTCCTTCAAAACAGGAAGATGATGTGTGACGGAAACCCATGAATTATGCTGCTTTACAGTTGTCCTCGGAGGTCAGACCTCGGAAAGACCAAGACGTTTTCTGGGTTTCTGTGTTTTACTTTAAATGTATACCTGTGAGAACAACTACAACACACAATTATTGTTGACAATAATGATTACTTTTTTGTTAAAAAAAAACCTTAACCCAAATTCCAGTTCTAAACAGAAAAGAGCAAATTTGAAATGGGCTCCTTTTCCGCCAAGATGAATGGATTTTAAAATGCAGTTGTCCGGTTTCTGTCTTCTATTTTCTCAATGACAAAACAAATGTCTGACAACCTGTTTGCAGCATTTACCTTCTGCTCGCCATAATACACAGACGAACAGGAAGAGCCACATGAAGACAATTGACTCACCCCCACTCATCACCTACAATATTGCTGAATGTTACTCAAATGCGTAACCTTATGTTCTGAACTTCAGTTTGAAAATTTCCCCACCAACAACTGACCTAATTTGCTAAATAAAAAATATGTGCCTCCATCTGACCTTGAGTCATCAGCTGCCTTGTGGCTCTGATGTCACCTTTCAGTGTCATTATCGCTCAGAGCCCTGCATGTGTGTTAGCGCAAGCCAATTATGAAAACATTTATGATTTGAGAAATGGAAAAAACTGCTTTGGAGATATGCATTAGTCACAGACACTTCACAGACAGCATCCAGCTTGTTTGTGCCTTATGGAATCAGGTTTTTCACCGTTTGAATCCTTAACACTTCTATGTGACTCTTCCTGCTATGTTCTGGCCTTTACAAGAGATTCAACATTCCTGATAACTTCAATGAGAGCACACAGAATGGATTAACCCGCTTGTTTATCAACTATTTCAAAGTGGTCTTCCTTGCATAAATACATATTATAAAATTTGGGAAACCAAGCTGTTCAGAAAATAACAAAGGGTTCATTCAATCGCTAAATGACGGGCGCAACTGCACATCCTCCACACCGTTGAAATTCAATGGTTAAATAAATTAGGGAGATAAAAATGTTGTTTCAGTGCAAGAAAAAGGGAATCGTTTCCCCCGAGCAATATTTAAGTAGAATGTGATGTGTAATGACCAATGGTATGATAGAATTATAAAAGGTGATAAAAGATGTATTTTCTTTTGGACACAGGGTGATTTAGGGTGACAGTGGCCGGAGGGGCATGACTGTTTTACAGTGTATCAACCTGGGAAAGTGAAAAACACAATGGTCGTCACTATTTTCACATGCTCAAAAGCGCAATTATGACCTTCCTTCCACAATGAATGAGTTTATGATAGTCCCTTTTCAAAGACCAGCAGGGTACAACTGGTTGAATGGGCTTTGATGTTTGGATTTGAGCAGCTCATTGGGAATGATCACACTGAATTTTTCTTGACTATTTTACAGAAAGCTAAAACAATTTATATATCTAAATCTATATTTTTTGCTCCCATGTCTATGATTTGACAATGAAGCAAGTGAATGCCTTTGGCACATAGGCCGGGGCCCCTGATTGAACCGTGTGGAATCAAACTGTGCCCAATACAAAAACATGAAGGGAAGAAATGCTGTGTTTTAACTAAAGCAAAGCGTAATCTAGATAATCTAGTTAACCTGTAAAACGCAGGGTGAGGCTGTATCAGTATCCAAATCACAGGGTAACGTCTGACGTATGTGAGTGTATATGTGCGGGCGAGAGTATGTAGGTCTTTTTTGCGCACACAGAAGCATTTGCCATAGCTGCGATGGAGAGGAACAGATGGGCGGGGGAAGTGGACTCCTGTGCCTGAGGAATACTGTGGCGCTGAGGAGCAGAGAGCCGCCCACGTGCCACCCTGGGCCCAAGTTACCCACTACAGCACATGGAGCCTGGCCAGCACCAGCTCGTCATGGACCAGCTCCCCGTGCCATCTGTCTCTGAGGACAGACAGCCCCCCTTCTCCTCCTCCATGACACCCCCATCCTGAAGCAGAAAAACATGGCTCAACAGTTACACTGACGTTATGTGTTGCTTTTTGGAGCTTGGCGGAAGAGAGACAGAAGGAATTGGAGGAGATGAGTCAAAGACAGGAGAGCCAAAATGTATTCAAAATCTGGATGAGGGATGCAAGGCAAACGACTTCATGCTGTGTGACAGTGGTTAAGTAGGTAGAGAAGTTCTCCCACTCGTCCAAAGGTTGGTTCAATCTGTACTAGCAGTGCACACTTTACCCATCTGACCTCTTAATAATATTTGATCTCTCCACTATCATTCCACCACAGTTTATGGAAATATATTATGATCTTAAAAATATACTATAATATAATATACAATTGGCCGGTCAATCCAAAATGTGAAATATAAATAAATATAACTTGAGAGTTGACGTGTGATGAGATAAAAAAAACAGCAGACTGAAAACTTAACAAGTTATGGAAGCTTTACAGTGGTGGCCATTATTTGTACCCGTTTGTGCTGCCTGATGGTTTAGTATCGCTCCAATGACTGCATACTATGTTATAATGTCCCATAACCGCAGCGATAAGAGCAGATAAACCCTTTGGCCCGTTTTAATCACCTGTCAGCTCTGTCAGAGGCTCCTGGGCGTCTGACGGAGGAGGAGTGTCTGATGTCCCGTAATGCCCTGCCTCTCTGGTGTCTGCAGAGATAATGAGACACTGGTGCACTGGAGCTATGACACCATGCTGGGTAGGGAAGGTTGGTCGGGGTGCAGCGAGGCCTGATAATGAGGGACAAACTCTCGCAGGCATGGGGGTAGCTGTGGTGTGCGGGCAGTGTTTGGCGGCAACCACAGCAGGAGGCGGTAGGAAGGCGGTGAAGAGAGAGAGCGGCCCAGAGAAAAGAAACAAAGCCAAAGTCAGAAAAATGCTGCGGACAAATATGAGGAATAAAATAAATGTCAGTTTACTACAGATTAATGAAGGCAGTGAACAGCTGGACATCACAATAAGTTTGTGTCTATGTGGGGGACCAAACTTGTAGCTTTTGAACATTTTTGTTTCATAAAAAACCCACGGTTGCTCATTTATTTTATTTGCTGAGAGTAAACTAAGCTTGTTAAGTGAGAACAGAAAAACACACACTCTTCAAGCCTGCCTCCTGTAATGACACAGCTATTAAAATAGTTAAGGGGTGTACAATTTGCACAAGACAAACAACGCTCTATTAACTACCTTCTCATCTCACATTACGATGTATTAAAAACTGAGTTTGCTTCCCATCAGAAATCGCTTCTTGACTTTTCACGTTGCAAATATTAACCGCACATATTCTGGCGGAATAATGCCAGATGCTCTTACTGGTAAAATCTCTTTGTTGCCCTTTTGGACTGGTCTACCTCGCAGACTGGTGCATTTGGCTCCACATCAGGGAGTTGGAGCCCTGAGCTAATAAAAAATGTATTCATAAGCCCATTGCTAATATAATGACTGCTTGTAATGAGACAGTAAGGAAGAGGTTGGGGGTCACATAACTAAGACGGTAAATGTCACGAGAAGCTTCCTTGTTTCTTTTGTTTTTCCATACTGCGTATTGAGATCTATGTATGTATGTATTTATTTATTTAGTAAGTTACAATTAAAATATTATGCTATAACTCATGTCTATACCTCATGGTCTGTTCCATGCTTTCGATGCTTTTGAATAGGGTTGAACGATAAAAATTTTATCTTGATCCCTGTGAAGATAAAATAATTCTCCTATGAAGACTTTCTCTCTGTTACGATCACTTACTATCACACAAGACATAGGCTGAAGTTGGCTCCTTTTATACAGAGAAGACATTTTCCCTTGATGTAATATAGATACAAGCTATTGCATGCAATGCGTCCCAGGGCTCTTCTCTCATTTAGACTAATACACAACCTACTATTATTGAAACAAGGAACAAAATACTCATTCAGCCAGTGTAATGCATAGCAGCAGAACATTACGGTTCAACCTACCTTTTTCTAACCAAGCGTTTATTTTATTAATTTTAAAAACACATATCCGGCCCAAAAGCTTTGTTTGATAGGACAGTTATAATAGTAAGAATACTTTTTATTTGTAAGCACCTTTCAAAACACCCTAGGACACTTTACAGGACACCTTTAAAAATATTTAAAGCAACATCATAAAACACACAAAGCAGAACTGGATGATGGTGTGAGAGTGAGTAATCATGTGGTGTGGGATTGCCTGAACAGGCCAATTTTGAGTGTGGATTTGAAAAGAGGAAGGGTCTATGTGACGGAGGTCAGGAGGGAGAGAGCTCTATAGATGAGGAGCAAAGCAGCTGAAGGCTCTGTCCCCAGTGACAAGATGGGGGAAAGAGAAAAAGAGGAGCTGTAGTGTGTGAAATGGGGGAAGAGAAAGGGTATAGACATGTGGCAAATAGTTGTGGCCCGGAATCATAGCAACAACGCCATGGTGGTAACAACCACACATGTGCCAGGCCTTAACCACTGCCCCACCAGCAAGCACCTTACCAAGTGTTTAAATCATGTACCAGAGCCGCGGGGGGAGGGGGTGTTTACAGATACAGAGCGCTTCCTGGAGGAGGGGCTGAAACAGGGAAGCGTTGCGTCATGTTTTTTGCTTCCGCATCATGTGAGTGAGTAGGCCCCGTTCGCCTGCTTATCTGAGGGGAAGGACAGAAACTGTTCAATAGCTAAAGACTGGAGGAATCAATTAAAAAAACACTTATAACACATCTACGAGGTACCAACACCACTGTAAGAAGGTTAAAAGCTCAGAAAATTCCACATTAGATTGTGTATGTAAGAAACCACCGACCAAAAATGTGTTAGTTTGGAGACGTGTTCAGCAGAGGTCCCACCCATACACGGCACACTGGCTGCAAAGACTTACATTAATTCTTTTGGCCCTGGGGAAAGCGCTGTATCGATCGGGCCCCGGTGTGGTTTGTCACAGGTGATCTCAGTGATTGGGAAACTGCTCAAGCATGTTATCTAGCTCTCCGGTGCACTGCGCTGGAGGTAGCTAAACAGCATCAACTGACTGGCACTAATAGAAATCCCCGCTCTTATTACATGAGTCACATGTCAAATTGACTGACAGTTAATAATACTGGGATTTGAGTCTAAACATAAATAGAAGGGAAAAGATGCAGACTGATATTCTTACATGTGTGTGACCTTGAAGTCAAAGTGAAAATCTATGTTGAGAGCTTTTATAAATGAACACCCACAAAGAGTTATTCCCAGTTTGGGTCACAGTAGCAAGAAGAACTGCAGTTCCTCAATGAAAGCTTTACTTCCACGGTTAGTGAGAGTTCGCAGAAACCCTCCCCGGTGATATTGTGACATTTAGGTGTGAAGACGGCATGGCTAATACTAGTAAGCAATGGCATTAAAGAACCCTTTTGAGGCAATTTGTATGGCAAATGATGTAATGTGATTAGTAATGACAACTTATTTTATTTTCTCTTGTGTATTTTATTTATTTTTTTCACCAGGGCATCAGTCGCGCCTTGAACCAAACTCAAACAACGTGCACAAACATCAGTGACGTAACTGAAACAAAGGAGTTAATTGGCCGCCCATCATTTAGAACAGATTAACATCATTTTATTATTCGCTCATTTATTCTGCCTATTTTTTCCTTTCTTTTTCCTTGAAAGCAGCCATATTTGTTTTGATACGAACGGATTATGCATGTCCCTGATTGGCTAATACACCGGTCAATCACGACCATTTGAACACTGGGAGATGAAGGCAGTGACCAGATGGTGGTAAAGATTAAATACAGAGGTATCATTCTTGACTTTCTTGGTAATTACATTACAGTCTCTTACATTTTCCCCCAAATAAGAATACACATAAAAACCACAAGGCTCGAGAACGTACTCAACCTAATGTTAGTAAGATAAGATCGTTGTCCGTGCGGATCAAAATCTTTGCTCCTTTGCTGACCTATTCTGTGGCATAAATATCTTAGTAGCAGGCAGCACAAACACAGCTCTCAAAGTGCCTCACACGGTGCCTTTTATTTAGGATACACTCCTCTGAATTAACACCTAAAAATAAGCAAAGCTGCTCATCAGTCGCTCTAACAGGATGAGACTGCAGAATCTTTGCCCACTGGTCACAATTAATGCTGAGCCCTCAATATCGCTGGGCCTCGGGAGATCTATTAAAATTACCATAAGCAAATTGGTCAACAAGCAGACATATCCCACATGAGGGGTTACCGGCCAATGACCCTGTAGTCTCCTCCTTTGCTGACTGACACGCTTTGCTGTCGACCTTTGGCACCGTCAGCTGATCGAACCTGCCACTTCAGAGCTGGAGTAGGCAGCGCGACCGAGAAAAGGGAAGGCTGAAAAACACAGAAAAAGAAAAAAAATGCAACCGTCTGCATTCTATCAAACATTCATAACCCCACATGAGACGTAAGCGGAAACTGCTAAAAAGCTTTGAAACTACTGCAGTAATGTACGGTGGACTGCAAACAGCTTTAAAATATTAACCTCTTTATAACCTGTGATGCCTTAATCGCCAATCAATAGCATTGTGCAACGGCAATGGCTGGGTGGGAACAGGATAGTGCAGATGAAAAATGCATGAGGCTGGAGCTGAGGCGGGGGCCCAGAAAATTAAACCTGCCCGCCAAATTTGCTGAGTTGCCGCAGTGAGCTCGAGGTAACTTTGAGTAGGGAGTATACGAGCGTGCGCCAGGCTGTAGTTTGCTTTGTGCACCTAAACATGAAACTAATTGAAATAAAAAGGGCTGGAAATGTCAAGTGTGCCATGCCAACAGCAGGAAATACATTGCTGTGCACATTCAGAAATCATTTAGCTTTTTATATATAGGCTTCTGTACTGCATAGGCCTGTCATGATAAATCATACTTGTAATTTTTGAAGCTCAATATTTATAATGTATACATTTTTGATGCGCTCTTTTGGGAAGTCTATTTATATGATTATGGATATGATTCAAGCTATAAAGGATCAAATAAGTAACTTCTATGACTCCTTATAGATACTTAAGTAACTTCTATGACTCCTTATAGATGCTTAATTAACTTCTATGACTCACTATAGAGACTTAAGTAACTTCTATGACTCACTATAGATGCTTAAGTAACTTATACGACGCATTATACTTACTAACTATTCAAGAGTTTTATTTGGCCTTTTATTAGTTACAGCAGTTGTTTTTAAAAAATTGTAAACTTGGATTATCTTGAAAAAGTAGTTTCAATATTATCGTTTATCGAGATATTTAGCAATATATTGCACTTTAAACATTTTTATCGTGACAGGCCTAGTACTGCATATTTCATTCAATTTGAATTTTGTTTTTTTAATGTGACCCTCACACTGCCTTGGCAGACAGTTCAATTGACAGTTTAATTGGTTTAGGACTACGACTAAGACTTAGGTTTATCTGTTGATGAGGCTGGCACCATTAGTTTTGTGGTGGTTTAGTCCTGGTTTAGCCCATTATTGAATATGATAGTACGATGAATAATCTTCTTTGTTGTGAGTGAAATGTCTAGAGCACCAGCCGTATAATCTGTTGTACTGCGAGCCTTGTCACCATAGCGGGTTCCCTGCTGACTAACAAATGCTAGCTGTGACCCTCAAGTCTGATCTATCTTTGGTCTGCACTTAATTCTCGACTTGTTAGTAAAAGGAGGCATGTGCTTCCCCAGGTCAAGGTCTGCAGTAAACAAAGAAAAAAATACAGTACATTGAAGAGATAAGAGGCCTCATAAAAAATATAAAAAGTACATTTTGTGTATCTGAGCATCAGTGAATTGTTAGCGCAGTGTAGTGTGAAGAGTCAGTCATTCAGCATCATGATCTCAACTATAGTTGAAATAAGAAGAGGAGAGAATCTGCATGAAGTGCACAGACCTGTTACTCCCTTGACCACAATTAACAACTTAATGAGAGATCTTTTGGTTCAGGTGTAAATGCCTTTTATTCACTTACTCCGCCCTACTCAGAGACTGAAATGAAAAAATTTGACTAAATCCTGTGATTACTTTTTGACTTCTGAAGAGACAAAAAAGCCAAAAATGTACAGTATATTCATTTCAAGATGGAGATCCCAGTAAAAATGGCAACGCTAATAGCGCATATGATATACATTTTTCTTCTTCTTTCTTTTCTTTCTTCTTTTTTTCCTTTTCTTTTTTGTAATCTGGACAACACAAATACCAGTGGAAATGTTCAAGACAGGCATAATATAACACATATAACTCTTATTCTTATTTTATTAACCGCTGCCCTCTGTCCTTCCTGCACTTTTCCTGATCCGTCCACATGTGTTCACCGGCTGCTCTGTGGAGACTCCTGCTTTACCGCAGAGGCAGAGCTGCTGCACCCACATGCTTCTCACCTCTCTGCAGGGTGCTATGCCCCACAACAAGCCTGCTATCCCACCTGTCAGAGTGAATTTAGTGGCAGGTGAGCTCAGCCGCTGACTACATGCCGACAGCAGCCATGTTTCCCGCTCCAGGTTCCAGTCTCCCACTGAACGTGATGGCAGAGAGAGGCCGGGCGTTGACCCATTCCTTCAATGACGCCATCGTGAAGGGTCAGGGTTAGAGAGGGAACGGCAAGACAATGGTGGTGCATTGAAAAGTCGATGAACGGAGAGTAGCAAGTTGTGATATGTGACAGTGATCTAATTGTGCTGCCCAAAGAGTGTGAGAAATATTAAATCTGGATTTATAATAGCAAACATATCTTGTTGATAACAAAATAACAGAGGTTTATTATACATTTGATTTATCTGACTAATTGCTTAATGGAAACTATACAATGTTTTGTAACAAAACAACAAGATTAATTTGAAAATTAATCTGTGTGTAATGTATGTATGTATGTATTTTGTGTGATTCTGAATTTCTTCCTTTTTATTTATTTGATTTTGTATCTATCTTTGTGTGGTGTGGGAATATTTTGTTTTATTATTTCAAGAAGACAAAAAAAAATTCGTATAACACTTTCAAATTTGATTAACTGAATACAATAAAAAATATTATTTTAAAATACTAGAAAACATTCCAAATACAAAAGTTAATTACATGTTATCCATCTATAGAAAATATTTAAATGTGTAATCTGAATTATACTTTTTTATACTTCTTATACTTTGTATTAGTGTTATACTGTCATTTTTCTTTATTATTAGATTCATGAAAATAAAAACATTAAAATAAAAAAGGGACATTGTTAGTACGACTTTGGGACTGGAAGTCAGTAGAGCAGTTGGCCTTGAATGCACCAGTAGAAAAGCCCTCTGTCATTTTGCCCATGGAGGCTACGTCCTGCCCTCGACTCACAAAAATAGAATTGCCATTGATCAGAATGCATCCTGGCATAACCAAAATAGCGACCATTGATCTTAAACCGAGAATTAATCAATCTTTATTAGTTCTATGCAGAGGGGAGAAACAGCAGGAGGAACTATGGAACTGTAATGAAATCACAGTGATGCAGCTGTGCCGATAGAAACATAGTTAAAATTTGGTAAAGATACATTAATAATACAACAAAATATTACATATTTTCTCAGAGAAGATTTTTTTTTATCAATTGTATCAAGTTTTATAGTACAATGTAGTCAATGAAAAGAAACAAACCAAACATTATTCTCCAAGTTGCCTTATATGATTTATCACAAAATCAGAGTGGACGAAAATCTTCCACAACATTTTTTTTAGTAAGAGGAAGCTGCCCTCATAATTTGTTTTGTTCAGTTCTGTAAAAGTTTTCTGTTGACTTAACTAATATTGCTAAATATTTTGCACAGTGAGTGACAGGGGACTGATTTGCATTGTGAGCTGTAAATCTTACTTGTTTCTGACCTGCACAATATTAGACCAGCATGTGTTTTGATTCATGTAAAATATGTTCAAGTTCTCACAAAAATGCTTCTATGCCTCTTGTCAAAAAAGTTTCCATTAAAACTTGACATGTTTCTAAAGCCCCAAGCTGAAAGAAGGAAAATGTGTTCAATACAATATATTTAAAAACAGCTAAGATGCAGGGTTTTTTTTTTTTTACACAGAAAAACAAAGTAGTCTGGGAAACTGCATGACACCCGAAGGGTGAGGTGTAGTGCTACAAAGAATGAAAGAAACAAAAATGAGGAGGAGAGCTTAATTTAGTCTGCTTTCACTCTAATAACTGTGGTTTTTAGGCATCAGAAACAGAGCTGTAAGCAGTCGATGAAGAGGAAGCAAGGGGAGGGGGAGTTAAGGGGGTAAACACAAGTGTCTTTGATCCTGCCGACAGATGTTGAGAAGCATCTCTCTGTGGGTAAACACCTGAGCGGGCAGGTATAGTGGTGCCCAGATGGCTCTTTGTTCCAAAGCCACTCTAATGAGTGGATAGAGAGACAGAGAAGTTGGGAGGGACTATGGCAGGATGACAAGGAGGGGCGCAAGTATGATGAGCTGTTTTTCATCTGGCACTGATTCAGGACAGTAACACTCATGTAGTGATTACAACTCATTTGCAAACCTCAAGTGTCCTGTCTGGGCAGCAAGAACTAAACATCTGCCATTGTCATGATGTCATCAATAACCAAAGATTGGAGTTTCCTTTATGTATTCATCGTGCGCTGGCAGTTTTTGTAGATATCTCTGCACACACATCAAAAAAGGTGTATAAAACACAAATTACTCTGCAGAATACAGATTAACTAGTACACTTCTATGCACCTGCACTTATGAAATAAACACTTCATGTAGCCTAAGACTTCTTCCTTTGTTCTTGTTCTTCATGACTTTTGTTTAGCTTTTGTTTTATTTAGTTTAAATCTGAAACCTGCATTTCCTTGATAGATTAAAGTAGAGCACTGACAGCAGTTTGCAGTTGTGTAAGGCCTGCCCTCAGGAAGCTTCCTGATAATGGCCTGCCTATGTTTCACCTGAAACTAATCTTCTTTGTGTAACCTTGGGGAGGTTAAGGACCCCTTTTTAACAATGTTTAAAAACAGGTAAGGTCTGGCAAAACCATGGGGCAAGTAGTCATATAAAAGTTCCATCCATCCTCTCGCGGTGGGGGTCGCGGGTGACTGGAGCCTATCCCAAGGCCTTAGGCGGGGTACACCATGGACAGTGGCCAACTCGTCGCAGGGTTAACACAGAGACATAGACACACAGACAATCATTCACTAGGGCCAATTTACAGTTGCCAATTGACCTAACACATGCATGTCTTTGGACGGTGGGCAGAAGCCGGAGAGAACCCACGGTAACACAGGGAGGACATGCAAACTCCACCCAGAGAAATCATGTGATGTAATGTTCGCCCAGGAATTGAACCCATGATTTCCTTCTTGGGAGGCGAGAGCTCTAACCGCTCTGCCACCGTGCACCCCTAACCAAAAGTTGTATTTATCATTTTTATTTTTAAAGCAGAACCAAGTTACTCTGGCGATAGAACTCCCCTCGCAGCTTCCTTGTAAAAATACACGGTCCTCTACCAGAGGCCTGGGAGCTTGAGGGTTCTGCGCAGTATCTTTGCTGTTCCTAGTACTGCACTTTTCGGGACTGAGATGTCTGATGTTTTTCCGGGGATCTGTTGTAGCCACTCCTCCAGTTTGGGGGTCACTGCCCTGAGTGCTCCGATGAACACGGGCCCACCATCACAGAGACTTACAAAGACGTTCAATAAGGTGAAACTCGATTATACCCCACATTATCAGAAAAAAGGGGGGTGGTCCACCTCATGGTCCACCCAAGAACATGGCAATAGGGCGCTGCCACAGGCTCCCCACAGCCCACTACGTAGACAAAGCACACCACACCAATATACAGCATGCAATAAAAAAGGTTCTAGGCCTTACCTACCTGTACAGGCCACAAAAATGGCCTCCTTAACTCTTCTTTCAAATCCACTATTTTCCCTGCTTGGATTCTTCACCTCACTGTCTTGATTTTTGAAAACAGTGTCCATATGACTACACAAAGGGATTTCACTGACTTGTATGGATGTTTTTAAAAAATTGTTTATGTTTGTGTCCATGTGACTCACAGTTATGTCTTAATTAGTCCATGCTGTATTTAAATCATCCCTTATTTGGATTATAAATGTCCTCTATGGGAATTTTCTTTTCTCATGGGATTTTGCTCCAATTAATGTCTGCTTTGAGGCACTGTGTAAAAGACAAGTAATCACTTTTTAAACTCCTACATGTTATACTTTCAGTGTGATGCCTGAAACCCAATTAACATATTGATCAACTATAGGTCTATCATATATATCATAGGTCTATATCATAGATATAGTAGTCACTTTAATATTTCCAAAGCTATTATTCTTTATGTGTAGTGTGGCTTGTAAGTGTCCCAGACAGAAAGACAGACAAAGAGCAGACAGAAGCGCTCCCAATCAATAGGTCCTTAATGGTCATTTTTATAGCCAGAGCTTGTCTTGTGAGACCTCTCTGCCACTCCCAGGGCGTGGCTCTCGTCATGGCTGCCTCTCAATGAAGGACGTACGAAGAGTTTCAAAGGCGATAACAAATCAAACTGTTCCCTGAATCCAATATCAAATAGGCCTGGTGTCAGCATTTATTAGAGAAATCAGATTCGGGCCCTTCACCATCACTGCGCCTCCCCCTCTTTACTCACCCACTTGCAGTATTCCAGCACAGCAGCCCTTTGAAGTCCAAAGAATGCAGGATCGCAAATTACCCACGAGACTCAGTTGATAGTCTTTGAAGCCCTCCTTTGATAGTGTTGTTTTCTGCACTCTTTCGGCATCTCTTTGCCTATGTCTCACTCGCTTTCCCCCCTCTGTCTTTACATGGCACAACATAATCTACACAATAGTCAGATTATGCTCAGTAAAATACCTAGACAGAGGGATAATCCACATTTGTCTGAGATTTCTGTGGAAGAAGGCATCTTTTACAGGGGACATATTATGCTTTCTTTTCAACTGCACTAAGTAGATCATCATTTTATTGACACAACACTGCAGAGCTTCAATTTCCCTGTAGCAAGCAGCAGATTTTCATTAAGATCTTTTTTTTTTTTTTGGGAGTGTTAATCTTTCAAGTAATTGCAATTAAGTACAGGGTATATAGGCAGGAATAAGGAAGTGGGTGAAAATGACCATTTTCTGAGCACTCAGGTCTCAAATGCAGGACAGTACATGATTACTCAAACATGTTTAAATCAATACAAATACAACACGGATGAAAGAAAACATTATATCATGGTTAGTTTGTCTCCTTTATGGTTGAATTATTATGTTTTTTCAATAAAACCATTTTGATTGAAAATGTAAAACAAGTGATTTGGGCAGCAACACTTGCTGTGAAGTGAGGCTGGCTTTGATGTTGTGGGATCAGATCCCGGCTCTGACAATTTGTTAGATGTCCTCCCTTCTCTCGGCCCCATTTCACACTCAAAGGGCCTTTGAAACTTATTGGCCAGGAAAATAAAACTAAAAAGCTAAACTTAAAGTGCCTATGACAGGTTGGACAAATCATTGAACTAAAATGCAGTTAAGATAAGTATATTTAAAATGTTGCTAAAAATGCTAAAAATGTTATCACAGAATAGAAAATTCTTTTATAATTTCACGTCCTGTTTATGATTGATGGCATCACGCTAGGAAATTACTCAGAAAATACTGGGCAAAAACTCATCTAATGTGTCTTCTTTGACCTGTTTGTTTTTCCCAAACCACCGGCTGGTCCTGCAGTTGTACGGAAGAGACGCATAAATGACAGCACAGGAGCATTGTTTATGGAAATGATAAACTAATTTAAATGATTTGTTGAACTCTGTTACATCTAGTGTTTTGAATGTTCTCAACACCATTGCCCCTATGCAGGCTAAAATGGTTAAAAATAAGCAGAAGGCGTCATGGAGAAATGATGATTCGGTCAGGGCACAGAAAAGGGAGTGCCGCCGGGCCGAACGAAAATGGCGCAAGTCAAAGCTCAAAGTCAAAGTTCAAAAAGAGATGTACATGTGCAACCTCATTTTACATAGAACTAGGGGAAATTATTTTGATTTGTGTTTTTTTTGTTTTGTTAATGGCTTTATTTGATTCCCTCTTTTGTTATGTTATGTTGTTCAGTTTCTGTTGTCCTTTGTTCTAATGAAAAATGAAATAGTAAAAAACAACTGCAGTAACAACTCGCGTGTCCTGTTTGCCACAGTAAACAGATTAACAAACCCTCCAGCTCAGCTGCCGTTAGAACTCATTTCCACATTCAAGCGTAATGAGTTTCCATTATTCTTTAATGACAAAGTTCAAGGCATTAAAAATGCTATAATTTCCACACTCCAAAAAATAACCCTAAAACCACCTACACACTTAGAGCTGACTCACTTTGCACCTGTAACTGACAAAACTGTCCAGGAGATCATCACCAGTCTGAGTTCATCTACATGCTGCCTCGATGTGTTACCCACCAGATTTCTAAAGTCTGTGCTGAACAGTTTGTTAGCAACACTCACTCACAGTTAACATGTCGCTTCAATCTGGAACATTCCCAATTTCTTTGAAAACTCCGGTCATAAAGCCTCTCCTGAAGAGTAATTACCGGCCCATCTCTAATCTGCCATTTTGGGGTAAAGTCCTTGAAAAGCTCACTGATTTCCTCTTAATAAACAACTCATTTGATGTTTTCCAGTCAGGTTTTAGACCTCATCACAGCACTGAGACTGCGCTTGTCAAATTGACAAATGACATCCACCTGAACACTGACACGAGCAAAGCCTCAGTCTTAATTCTGTTAGATCTGAGTGCTGCTTTTGACACTGTCGATCATGGGATCCTCTTACAGAGACTAGAGGACTGGGTGGGCATCACTGGCACTGCCCTAAACTGGTTAAAGTCATATCTGAAGACAGGAAGTACAACCTCTACTGCCTGCCATTTGGTAAATTGATACGCAGCGAAAATGTGTCCTACCACAATTATGCAGACAACACTCAGATCTATGTTTCACTGACGGCAGGTGAATATGGACCAGTGGATTCACTCTGTCACTGCATCCAACAGATCAGTGTGTGGATGCAAAACAACTTTCTCCAGCTGAACTCAGACAAGACTGAAATCTTCGTCTTTGGCCACAGAAACAAAGAGAAAGTGTTAGCAGTCACCTCCAGAGTCTCACTCTAAAACCTTTAGAAATCTGGGGTAGTAATGTACTCAGACTTGAATTTTAACAGCGACGTCAAATCGATAACATCAGTAGCTTTTTGCCATCTAAAAAACATTGCCAAAATCACAAGTATAGTGTCTAAACCAGACTTGGAGAGGCTTATCCATGCGTTTGTCTCCAGTAGATTAGACTACTGTAACGCCTGCTCAGGTGGCTCTCAAAGAGTAACGGCCTGCTCACTGGCCTCTCCAAACGAGCTGTAAAACAGCTGCAGCACATCCAGAACGCTGCTGCTCGGGTCCTGACTAGAACCAGGAAGTACGATCACATTAGTCCTGTGCTCAGACCTCTGCACTGGCTCCCTGTGGCTCAGAGAATAGACTTTAAAGCAGCTCTGCTTGTACACAAGTCTCTCCATGCCCCAGCGCCAAAGAACAACTCTGACATGTTAGTGCCATATGAACCATCTCGAACATAAACATGGGGAATCTTCGTTTCAGTTTTATGCAGCTAAAATCTGGAACAGTCTTCCTGAGGATGTGAGACAGGCCTCTACTCTGACTATGTTCAAATCCAAGCTAAAAACAGTTCTGTTTAGCTATGCATGTGACTGAAATGATTTTTTTGCACTCTTCTCTTTTATGTCTTAAACTGTTTAGTGATTTCTTGTCATATCTTTGTGACTTTAATGCATTTCTTTACTGTTTCTTCACTTTGAATTTACTTGTATACAAATTGTGCCCTACAAATAAACTTACCTTGCCTAATGTCAATTTTTTTTTATGTGACAAATACAAATATATGAGGGCACCTTTATTTTGTTGAATTAATGTTTAGAGTCAAAAAAGTTTTCACTGGAATGAGTATTCCTAGTGTGATGTAATTTTCTGTTATTTTATACAGATTTTTTATTTGTGGAGAAGTTTTCTCCACAAATACCTACTCGATTGGTGTAAAACTATAATTTATATGTACACCAGGTATAAATACACGAATTTCTCGAAAAGCATTGTTTTACTTTGCTTTCTTTTAAAAATGTGTTGGCATTTCTGTCCATCTTGGATTTAAATACCTGTTTTTTATTATCTTAAAAATGTGAAAAACAAAACATTTTCATTTTAAAGTCTTTGTCACATGTATCGCTCACTTACCTAATTCCTTCTAAATATTCACTGCAATGAGTTTATGAAGCGTTTCCACAACTGTTTGAGACCAGTGCGAGTTTTGACATTACGGTAAAGCTAACAACATTTAGCATGCTAACAACGCACCTCCTGCTTCGCAGAGAAATAGCGCTTATTAGACCCAGAGAAAGCGCTGTGGTCTTATTTTTACCTGTCCTGGGGCAAAACCGATTGCACTTTATTAAATGAAAAAAAAAAAAATGGGTACAGCCCCTTTAAATAAAGCATATACATTTTGTTAAATTGAATTCAAACTAATATGTAATGCTTGCCAATCATTTGTAAATCTCTTTGATATTTAATCTAATTTAACTAGCCAAAACTCAAAGGTAACTAATGAGAGTTCATCAGGCTCTCTGTTTGCCTTCAGAGTGATAAACGTACAGAAGAGCAAGTGATTTCCCTGCGTTAGACAGTTTGACAACTTATGCAGTCAAGTATGTATCTGTTTAGGGAAACTGACAACAAATTCAAGCTTGTTCAGTGTTTTTTCCTCCATCTTAAACTGACAGGCAGAAAGCACGATTTTTCAAGCACACAAACAGCTTAGACCAACAAATCAATAGTGTTAAGTAAACATATATTGCCTAAATTATGCATGTAATTTTACATAGACTATTTTTTTTGTTTGATACAACATTATTTTGTCATGAGTCAAAAGTTTTTAAAAAATGTGGGCCGATATATATATATATATCAGTATTTCACATTGTGCAACATGTTAAGTGATCCAATTTATCGCCGACATCAGTGTTATCTGATAAGACTGTGTGGAACTGTGACCTAAAGCTTCAAGCACAGGTGGTGTCTGCCAATCTGTACATCAGATCACAACCTCTATGCCAATGCACATTTGCAATGTTGTTTTGATTTGATCTTATCTCAAATATGCGTGCAGTTTTGTGAATGATTAAACTAAATCGATACATTTAAAAAAGTTAGAATTATTAAATTGGATATTAAAAGCTGTTGACATGCAGACTTATCTGATCTTCAGATATCCTTTTATAATATAGCATTGCCTACAGCCATTAAGCAAACAATGTTAGTTTAACAAGCCTGATGTGATGTAAGTCATTGTATTGACAGATACAAAAGCACAGCAAGCTCCTGGAAGGCGAGTAATGAGTTGTAAAGGGCACTGACCATGAACTGCAACATCTGTGCTTTGACTGTAGGTTCAAACAATCCTTTGTTGCATGCCGTTTCTTTTCTCTATTATTCGTCTT
This sequence comes from Chaenogobius annularis, assembly GCA_015082035.1. NCBI lineage: Eukaryota > Metazoa > Chordata > Actinopteri > Gobiiformes > Gobiidae > Chaenogobius > Chaenogobius annularis. The sequence goes on along the minus strand of BJKM01000145.1, from coordinate 954,306 downwards.
TATTGGGAGATCGTGTGTGAGATCTACTAATGGTCTTCATTATAGTTTGATGAAAAGAATAAGGTGTACAGTATTGCTGGCCTTGACAGCCCATCATGCTTGTAGACTTTTACAATACTTTCAAGTTGAAAAACCTTTAAAATTATGCTCGGTTTAGTGGTTTATTGTGTTAATTAACCAATTTCTCTAATACATCTGTTTACAATTAAAACTTGATTAAATGCAGTGTCATAAAATTACAATTATATCTCTTTTAATATAACATCTTACAGTTTCCCGGCTCAGTGCCTCATGAGTCACAACCTTCACTTTGGGAACCACTTACAGGTAATGAACAGTATGCACATCACCTTGCTGACCTAAAATGGAAATCACAGATTTGTTTTAGAATTATAATTAATAATTTTCAAAGACTATATGGGCCATATTTTGCCCTTGGAGATAGCGTTAATATGAGCCTTTTCAAGGGGGCAGGGCCAGGGCGCTATATTTCAATCTTGCCTACCTTAGCGCTGGCTTGAAGAGGCTTGAAGGCCGCTGGAGGCTGGAGTGGGATGGTACCGGTCCAAATATGGTGATAGTGTTTGATCCAATGACTGAGAACTGTGGTATTCAAAAGCACCACCTGTGTGGGAGATGTTTGTCATGCCTCATATACAGGCAATGAAAGAAGTGAGCAATTACATTGTTTGATTTCCCGTTTTTGAATGTGTTCCCAAAATGCAAAAAATAAAAGAAATAAACAAAATGAATCAATTGAAATGCAACCTTGGAACATTGTTTCTTTATCTAATTCATCTTTATTTGGTTCAGCTGGTTCTTGACACATCAGCTGAGCAGAGGTTTGTCTGGCAGGGCTGTCCTGCAATAGGCTTTGATTGGCTGAACCAATCCAAATGATTACACATAAAACAATTTCTTATCCTCAAAACTGTTAATGCTTTTTTGAGTGATGAAACAAGCAACAGTGCGTTCGCTCTTTTCGCTCTCCCTCTCACATGTCCGCGCTCTGCGCATTTTGCGGGTCTAAATTCAGTTCCTCGCTTGGCTCGTTGCTCTGTGAATATGTGATTGATTGTAATAAAACATGAAGCATTTTAAATCTTAAAATACAGAGGACACTGTCTCCTTTCCCCACAATCTGTGAGTGAGCTGGTTTATCTGCTTCCTGCACATCTGACCAATTAGAAAAAGTGGACCAGCTGGAAAGCGGACCGCGGACTGGGCCAAGGATTTTAGTTGAATGTGATTGGGAAATCTACGTTCCTCCCTGAGCTGAGCATGAGTCAGTATGGCCCAGTCTGGTCCAGACCGTGCAGTACCAGGGGTCCAACACGGGAGGTGGAGGTGTTCAGCAAAGAGCTCTAAGAGCTGAGAGCGTAACGGTGCTGCGCTGTTTACCTGAGTGGAGAAATAAAATAACCACATAACATTTGATTGTATTCATTATTCTATACATATATATTATTCTTATAATTTGTGTAATTTATTCACATAAAGGTTGTTTTATCATCATTATCTCGTCCATATGGGGATAGTAACACGACTCCAGTGCACTAGTTTTGAAGTGTAGTTACGATTCTGGCCATTCACAGAAGGCACCACACCACGCCTTCAGTTTGTTTCACTCCACCTCATATTTTGGCATAATCACGCTACTTGTTTAGAATCCACACCCTGCGCTGTCATCAATTGCGCCGACTGCGAGGTATGACGCAATGAGCTCTGCTGCGTCCACAATAACGCTACCTTCGGGGGCAAAATATGGCCCCATATGATATATAACAAACACCAATAATATAAACACCTAACCCTAACCCGAGGTGAGACAACAAGACAACCTCATTCACATCTAAATCAAATGGGAAAAGTTTAGTTTTGTGGTCAAACTTGTCTTATTCACACAGTGACCTAATTTATAGTGACACAACGTGCAAATATGAAAGGACCGAGAACACTTGAAAATTAACATTTTGCGACGTTTTATCTTTTCAAGTCATAAGATCTAAAAGTCTCCATAACCTCAGCTCATTTCTTAAGAGGTGATGCAATCATTTTCAACCCAAGTGTAATGACACCCCATTGTAGCATGCTAAATAGCCCTGGCTTCATTAAAGACGTGCTATGCAGGACTTCTTTATTGGTTTTCTATGTTTGACACTTCTGAGAATCTCCGCCAACCTTCAGATAGACATGGAGCAACACAATAGCTTCCTGCGCAATTGACGGAGATTTGAAGGGCAATATGTCACATTGTAAAAATGATAAAAGTAAATAGACACCAATAACCGCGCAGAGTTCCTAGCATTCTCTCCCTCCCGATGGATCTGGCTTGCTGCATTGCTCTGGTGGTTTGGGAGCCTCACGTCCACTTAGATAATTAACAGTGATCAAGGGTTGTCCTGCTTGTCATAGTTGCCCCATGTTACCAACTGTTCAAAAGGACTCAGATCCCCTGGCCTGCGCTGAAAGAAAAGCCTTGCACGCGGCCGCATTCACATCCAATAAGCTCTGGGGGAGCTGTGAGCATAGGTTTCTGAGGTGGGGATGCAAACCTGACACATTTAATATGAGCAGGGCAAGATCAAGAGCCTTCCACCCACATTTGCTCAGGGCTTTGAAAGAGTCGCAAAATATATTACAAATGCAAAGCGCGCAGCAGAAATATTGTTTCATCGTCGCAAGTTCGTTTCAGCGCAGAGTATGGTATGTGGCAAAATCTGCAGGATTGTTCAGTGGCACTGCAGAAACTTAGACCCAAAAAAAAGCAATCTTACGGTAATATTCTACATTTATTTTGCAGCAGTTAGAATGGGAAAAATATATGTTTGTATTTCTTACAAAAACAATGTGCAACACTGTGTGTATGGACTCTTTTTTTCTGTGGGCATCCAGTACAGTACACAGTATATGTTTAATATATTGTATTTTCCTGCATGGACAAACATTCATACTTCTCCACAAAGTCAAAGTATAAATAGCTAAGGAAGACCAGTTGGCTGCTATAAAGTTGTAGTACGTTGGGAACAACACTCGACAACACCAAAGTGGCTTTTAGCGCTTCTCTGCTCTATCTCCAGAGGGAGCAGAAAGGGATCCAAGCAAAGATGGTGAGAAGGTGTTCAGAGGAGAACATGATCTATGTTTTATATACGAGACATCGCGGTTAAATTATCATCACTGCTTCACCATGAGACAGTGGCTCTTTGTGCCAAGCCCGAATAGAATGATAGACTCTGATTGGACAGGCATCAGCAGAAATTATGCTATAGCTAGACATGACTGTTGTATTTTGCACACCTGTCCATAAAGTTTGGCATGTGCTTGAAGAGAGTAATTGTAATTTGGTAATCCCACATTCTGCCAGGAGTGATCCGTTGAATTTCATCATGGGTTTAGATGACTAAACTTTGAACTTTAAGGAGAATAAATCAAGTCCAAGACTGGACATATCCGCTTTGAAATGTTAAGTATAAATGTTACATCTTCTGTATACAATGTGCACTGCATGCACAGTGAGATATTAAATAAATCAGCATGAGAGTAAACTGGTACCTCATTATGGCAGAAATGTATATGGTATATAACTAATTGTTGCGGTATTTGTTATCTATCTATTAAACTATAATAATTATTGTACTGTCATTACCATTGCTCATTCAGTATATTGAGAGTGAAATAATTCCCATAGACATACAAAATCTGACCAAAAGGCTTCAGTTGGAGGTCTGATCATTCTTGAGTGACAAACTGTATTATAAGGAAAACAAAAGTATTTTCCTCAAGGTGATAGGATTTATTTTCCATGCTCCACAGAACAATGTCTCCCACAATGCCATAAGTACAGCACCAGTGTACCTCTCTGTATAGTAATGCTTATTGTGAGCTCACAGGTCTTTTCATCCACACGTTATGGATAGAGATGCGTAATGAGAGCTGTTGCGTGCTAACTCAATCAGACACATCCTTAGGAGGCTCCCCACCACACTTGTCTGCTGCACACATGTATGGTTGTGTTCATATCAGGGATTGTGGAGGAAAGGGTTAAGTGAACTCTATGGAGTCGCCAGTTGAACGGATGAGCAGAGGCGTCTGTTTGTGAGCGGTGATGTGCTGAAAAGAAAAGCCTTTCTTTGGCATTTCATCACCCCATTAGTATTGCACACTGGGAAGGGATGTGACGACCCTCTGTTGGGACAGAAAGAAAAATCCAATCTTAAGTCTGAGGTGGCGGAATTAATATACATTAGAATGGGGGACGGGGGACAGAAACACAAAGATAAGTGTCTGAAGGCCTTGTTTGCCTTTTTGTTTTACTCTACAGAAGCAGCAAGTTCATGCAAATGAACAATCCAACAAATATTTGCAACTCTCTTCTTGTATGTATATCAAGAAAGAGACAAACAATTCAGACCAGTGAGGTCGTACGGCAGACAGTGACACTGAACTTAAGTCTTTTGGAGTGGTGATGGATAGGATAATAACTAAGTAGATTATTATTATATTTACAAACCAAAAAAGGGTGATACAGAATGTAGAGAGTAAGGCTGAACAATTTAACAGGCACAGATAGGAGCAGCGATAACCTTGGATTTTACAGCTTTTGGGAGATTTGGGTTTTTAATTAAGGTTTGTAATATTGTACTTTGTTTTGGAATATTGGGAATGAGTAGATTTGTGTTGGATGTGTCAGAAATAAAAGGCGCTTTTTCACTGGCTCTGATGCCTTGGAGCTGTTTGGCACAGTCAATGGCAGAGTGCGATTCCATGCTCCAGGCCTGTCTCTGGGTCCAGGGGCAGGTCTGCTACGTGAGCAACTGATATCATCCCAACGCAACTAATGTTATCTTAATAATTCTAGTCAAAATTGCAATTGAATTATACTTTTTAATCATAAGGCTCAGCACAAACAGCAGTTGGGTAATAAGTTTGTCCCACTGTAAGATGTGGGTGAAGCTAGAGTAAACAATTTCTCCTCTCACCTTAATTTAGCTTTGTGATTTAATTTGTACATATTTGGAGATAGCTGTGGACTTTATGCTGAGGATACAAGTTGGACCCCCCATGTTCACAACAGTTTGTGCCTTGTTTGTTTGTGAAACAGTCAATCCTGGACCGAGCCTCTGTCGTCTGTTCTACTCCAGTAACACCCAGAACACAACACAGAGTATGACAACAACTCCATGGTTACCTTACTGGCATTTGCTTAGTTTTGACAGAATAAAGAATGACTGTTAGATTGACTGAATTGTTAACAAGGGTGTCAACTGCCAACCTATTTTTCCCCTTTGAAAACCTGCTTTTATGAATACTTTCATGTATTTATCATGGTATTACTTCATGTATACTTTTAAATCGGTTAAATAGCAATGTTCCACAGTGTCATTCATTAAATAATCATTAAAAGATTATGCTGGATAAAAATAGCCGGTTGTCAGGACACAAATGCATTATGCATGTGTGCGGGAGCTTTTCTTATGGATCATGATAACTATAGACACAATGCAAGAGCGGGGATAAAGAGCGCATCCGAAACATGCCATTTATTTTGTTCATGCCAACACTTTAATCTGTCAGATATATTCACTGTGTGAACATATCTGTTGCAAATCCTGAAATTATAGGGGGGATTCAAGTACAAAACATCCAGCCATCAAAAGTTGAGGTTCACAAGTCATTAAAACTGCTCAGCTGAGTTTGACAAGCTCAGGAGAGATATATGTATACAGTGCAATGCTCACAAGACTGCTGGACTGTGCATCCCTTTTGCGCTGAGTGGTGGGATTGCAAAACCAGAGATGGTATCAAGCCTGCTGAAGACGTAGATGATGCAGAAACATTCATTCATATTTCATAAGCACAGTTCTGTCCAACATACCACTTGTTCCTTGCTCTTCTTCCTTTACCTTTAATGTGTTCTTATTAAATTGCAGCTGCTAAAGCATACCTCCGAACATTAGCGCACACACAAATGCAATTATTTTTAAAAGAATCCTCATTGTGTACTGCAGTCAGGGAAAAGAAGCACACTGTTTCTCATCTGTAAAATAGAAGGTCCTACTTTAATCTCGTTGCACAACAAACAAGTTTTAATGGATTCTGAACAAATGAGAGGGACAACTTTAATTCTCACACCAAACATTATTAAAGCTGGGGTACCTAATTTTCAAACCACAAAAGAATCAACTTATTTAAATTTGTACTAGTTCCTTAGCTCTCACAAACACTGTGGCACACTACCACTGTTCTCATGGATTTTCTGGACACATTCACAGCTTTAGAGCAGCTTTTTTGAGAAAGGTGAATCTGCAGAGCTAAAAGCTGCACTCTTATGTCCTGCACTCAGACGCCCTTCTTTTTCTTTCTGTGGTTCTCCTTATTTGGCGCCTCTATGTAATTGGGTACAATTTTTTGTAGATTTACATCTGAATGGCATTTGTGTCTCCTCTTTTGAGAGTTTTGAACATATTTGTACATGTGTATGTACTTAAAAAAAATCCTTAATTACCTCCCTAAATGTTCCGCATTGTAGTGCGGGGCAGGACTAGCGTTCCAAAGCCCTAAACCACATTAATTGTTAATAAACCTAACCTTGATCCTAACCCTAACCTCATACTAACTGTGAAAGAATAAATAGCGAAAATAGTTCTTATTAAAAAGTAAAGGTAGCTATAGATTGACATTAATGATATTTTCATAGTTTATCCACACACTCATAAATCTAAATTATTGATTATTATTGACAAGAGTTTTTGATGTCTAAAAATATGTACTGTAAAAGATTTGTGAATGTTAATAATGTCCCTTGTGGCATTGGGCTTAATTATTTCTACAAAGTAATCATGTGCAGTCTCCAGATCTGCGGAATGAAACTCTGATTTTTCAGAGGGAAAAGTGGAGTGGACTCATCCCAACTGGAATGGCTTTTTTTTTTTTACACATTTGCAATAGATCAAATACTCTCTGAGTAGATGAAGACAGCGTGTAGCAGACAGATTTTTTTCCCATAGTTTTACCTTTACATTCACTTTCTGGAGAGAAGAACTGAGCTTCTCTTTTATGAGAAAAGGAGTTGGATAGTTCAGCTTTGAATGAGTTAACTTTCAAAAACATTTTTCAATTTATACTACAAACAACTACTTATTTCATTTGATGCATGTGTATTTATGGACAATTGGTGACACTTTGTTCAGTTTGTATTCCTATAGGCCTATGTTTCCAAAATCAAATACTATTTTTTTGTAGTATTATATTTTCTAAATGTTATTGGCAAAAATAAATGAAGATTATAGAGAAACTGTCGCTTACTCAGACAATTATTTATTATTTGAATCCCTACTTTACTGATGCCAAGGTTCAGAGACAAATATATTTTTAAACAGCAGCTTGTATCATTGTGTCTGTTAAATTCAGTCTGGAAGAGTAAAGTGAATCTACAGACTCTGAAGGACCGCGTGAGATGGCACGGGTCCTTATTCCTGGTCGTGGCACCTGTCTAATTAGATGAAAATGTTTGGAGAATTTGGACCTCATCCAAAATGACTGTTCCCAAACTTTTTTTAAATTACATTTTATTAAATTTTATTTTATTTTATTGCTGATAATAGTGATTATTATTGTGTTTATATTTTTGTATTGCACTGATTTTTTTCTACAAAGAAATCTTTCTTTTCGGAATGGTGGAGTGAATCAGGAGAATCACTGACTAAAAAACAAAAGAAAACAGAAAAGCAAACTCAAATAAATAATGTTGTTGTAATTTTGAATCCATGATTTTTTTGTAGAGAGCTGATTGCAGTATTGTTTGAATGAAATGATTAGTGTGATAAAACTATCAGATTGTGTATAGTAAATTATCAAATAATTTAGCTTCTTCAAGTAATCAACAATTGACAAGTTCCACTGCAACAATGTACAATAACAAAACAATGTTATCCAGCTAGAAAGGGAGTGTGAAGTAAAACATATTTATTGCCAACCCAACTCATTCTCTTATTCCATTAAACACATTAAACATATTGAATGCATAGTATCATGATCAACACTAATTACACAACTGTTTAAACTTAATGACATAAATATTACACTGCAGGCTTCCTTATGCTATGACAAAGACCACTGACAGAGAAGTATCCTAACTCAATACACACATATTTTTTTATATTTTAAAAATTTTTTTTGGCAATGTGTGTCATTGAGCAACACTGACGCCTGGGGTTTCATAATGACAATATTACGCCAGCTCAAGCCCTAAACGGCAGTGAGTTCAGGGACACAGTGATGGAAGTGGCAGCAATGTAGTGATCAATGAATGATCAATAAAACTCTGCCATGTAATCACAAACCACAGTGATTAACAGCAACTAATCAATTGCCATTAACCCCTATGTGTAAGAGTTAAGCAGACAATCGGCCTTTTGTGCGTGACAAATTTCCCAAAAATATAAGAGGCCATTTACTAAACATCTGTCTCCGTAAATGTCACCAGAAGAAAGGCTCACATCTAATGCACAATTTTTTTCTGCCTGCTGCCTCTGACCTGACTAATGACCATTAATGACAAAAAGCAGTATCACATTAATCTTGTGAAAACAAAAATAACTGTCTATCTTATTTTAAAGATACAATATCTGAAATGTACACAAAAACTGATTGCTTCCATGAAAAACTGAGTTACAGTTTTAAAGACCACATAAGTGTATGCATCTTATGGCCTCTCTTGCTTCACAGCAAGGTCCTGGGATCAATTAGTGGGTGGTGTGGGGCCTTTCTGTGTGGAGTTTGCATGTTTTCGCTGTGTCTACGTAGGTTTCCTCCAGGTGCTCCGGTTTCCCCTACCACTAAAAACATGTACAACAGGCTCCTTCCCTCAGTGGGACTTAATAGCATCAGCCTGCCCAGGGACTACAGGTGGAACCTGGTAAGGTTAATGTATATTGTGCATTGTCCCTGTCTCAATGAATAAAAACTAACTCAACTAACTTATAATTATCATTAATAATAATAATTGAGCACAAAAGGCAACTGTCATTACACTTTCATTACAATTGATTTTTACAGTTTTATTTTTATTTTCCTTTACCTCAAAGTATCAACTTTTTTTTTGTCTTGACTGGTTACATCAACATATTAGTTCATTAAAATGGTCATTATGTTATTTTGTAATAATAGATTTTTTACTGGATACACAATTTAGTTCGGTGGAAACATTAAACTGGAAAAACAAACAAAAATTTCAAAGAAAGTTAACACCACACTGTATCTGGTGTCTTTTACAGACTCAGGGCCCCATGCCGACATGAAAGTCCTGCCCACACGGGGACACACAAAGCCGATCGACCACTCTCACACTGGTGGTGGGTGTGACGCTGAAACATGTAACAACCCCATATGTTTCCTCCTCATTCCAGCTATCAAAGACTCTAGACTCAAAGCTAGAAATAATTGTCGTATTTTCTTTATGTAACTTCAAAAGAGGGACATCTTTGTGGCCACATATAGAGGGGTAAATTTGGGCATCTGTTGATAACCTCCCGCAATCACAGCTTTCAAGTTAGTCGGGGTTAAAAGCTTGAAAATGTACACTGACAGCTGTTGGTAACTAGCAAAGCGATGATGACAATTTGCTTGAGCATCTTCAGACACAAGTAATTTGTAAAAAGTAGAGTTTTATTGCAGCTAATGAGGAGTGAAGACAGACAAGGCCGTATATATGTAAGTGTTGTAATTCTGGGTAGATGCCAGAAGAGGGAGCTCTCAGAGGACCAAGCTGTGAGAGAGCCACATGATGTAAAGTCTATTTTAGATTATTTTATGTATTTTTTTCCCCAGAAACATATATACACTGTTTCAATATATTTTGGTGTGTTAAGCCTTACAGCCACATTCCGAATGCACTAAAGATGTTTCCTCAACTCTTTTCCAGCACATGCCTCTCCTCTTCCCGCAACCCCCCCGCCCCTTACATCTTTATTGCTCAACTCAGCACAACTCCCCACAACTTCAACATCACCGTACCCTGACAAATATTCTCCTCGACGAAGCACTCTACCTCTCGCCTGCTTACTTTGCTACAATGCTAACCTTGAGCCTGGGAAAGGATGCATGAGGCAGGATGGATGTGCGACATGTCTCCTGCTTGCTCGTGGTGCTGTGTTCGACCGTGTATGTATGTGCATTTAGTGTATGATGTGTGTGTTTCATCAAATGCAGATCAATATCAAGGCAAGGTCGCTTAAAAAAATTCAATTAGAAAAGAAAAGTGCATATCCCTTGGGCCTATCCGCAACGCGCGAGGGGCAAACCTAACATGACCTAATCCTACTGCACACAAGTGACGACAAAAGATAAATTCATATCTGTATTATTCAGCACAAAGGCTTGTTTCAAAATGGTTGGTCTGGAATAAATGTCTCAGCACAGCCATGTTTTATTAACGGTCGTAGAGCAAGCCAGCAAAAGCATATTGTATCTTGTGCCACCATCTGTGTGCCTTTTCCCTTTGTCTAACCAAATGTTGTTTGCAATCACACATTTTCAGAATCTTCTTAAAAAAGGTGAACGTGTGTAAAAGACAGCAACCTCATCATTGACTTGGATGTTGCTATAAGCCAATAAAGTGCTACTTTTTGCATTCATTCAAGAGCTAAAATATGTATGTTGAGCCACAAGTCCATCTTAATATTTAAAGCAGCCTGGAGGTGAGGCCCATCTAACGTCGCCTGACAGACCGTGTGTACAAAACACTAGCTGGCTCCCTCCTAAACTTGCTTTGCAATGAAGCCTGCCTGCACAAACAAACACACAGTCACATGGAAGATAAACACAAGCTGGTTTAAGACAGAGCCTTGGACTAATCCATATAATGTGCCACCCATATGGAGGAAATATTCTTAATGTCCAGGAGGGCCTGGACCATTGAGGTGTGACTGCCGCTTGTGTGGGTAAGGGGAGGACCCGACCCGAAGAGACCGTGAGTGAACCAAGTGTTAATTACCGTCTGCTAATTATGAGAGAGACGCATCATTAACCAGAGCTCACCTTCTTCTTCTCCCACACTGACCGTGATCTTCTGTCCCAATTAGCACTGCCCTGGGACCCTCGGCTGCACCGCGCCTGCCCTCTGCTCTCCCTCTCTCATATGCTTCCTTCAACACACGAACCATGGAGGGACCTTCTCAAACGCAAACATCCATTAGAGGAGACAGCGCTAAAGAGGCCGCGTAGACTCCACTGTCTTCTCGCACAATGACTAATATGGCGTCACAAGCTGTCATCCATGCCTCGCCGAGCCCCTTCTATTGCCGTCTTTCTCTCCCTCATCGTCTTCACTTGGCTCTCATACTTCTACCAGCTGTAACATAATCCATCTAAATCTAACTCCTGCCCAATTTTTTCATAATGTAACGCTTGAATAATGTCAATCTGTGCTTCAAATAACTGTGTGGTTCAGGGACTCTTAAAGAAATAAAAAGGTTTTTCAACAATGACAGGTTTCACTGTTGAACTCCTGTTTTCTTTGTCTTATATTTTGATTGAGAAGAAAGTTCGAGGTCTTTATAGGTTTAAATGAAGATAAGCAACTGGGGCAACAGCACCCACGCCTCACAGCAAGAAGGTTCCCGGTTCGACTCTCATGTCTTTAATTGCAGTTTCTCCCCGTGTCTGGGTGGGTTTCCTTTGGTCGACTACCTGATTGTCAAAACATCTGTCTAACTTGTTCGGAGCCCTCACAAACCCTTTGGCACATCCTTAGCATTCACATGCATGCATTTTGGCCAGTTTTTAAGAACAGATCTTTCAGATGGAGAAGTGAAGCTCTTGTCACATAGTGTCATGAAGTGACTCATGTGGCTCTTTTTCATTGATAAAAATGTTTGCTAATAAGATGAAGTAATGTAGAAGAAGACACGCGCATCCAAATGAAAACATGAAAAATAAGGATCCTGCATTTTTTATCCCACACCGCATGTTAAGTTTCAGGCCAAAAGCCCTTCATCAGACATGTCTGATCCTTATTTTTATCTTTCAGACAAAAGGCAGCCTGTAGCGGACAGATTTTTTTACTTCTTTATACAATGCACTTTCTGGGGTAAAAACAGAATTGATAAATTTAGAAGAAAAAAAAAGTTGAGTACGTTCAGCATTAAAGGCCTGACCAAGGCAATTTCAAGAACTGGAGATGGATCCTGGAGTGCATTACACTGACCAACTGCACCTGGCACCAGTCTTATTGAAGGGTGGATTAAATGCAGAGGACAACAAAGTGTACCTTTAACTTAACATATAAAAGTAATGCAGAAGATGTAGATGGCTAACTAATGTTTTAACTGACCGCCAGTCTGAATCTAAGTGAAGTTCTGTGTAGTCTTTCACTTTGGTTTCCATAATTTAGTGCTAATCTTCACACATGAAAGTCCTAAAGAAAAGCAGCCTGTGAGCTGTAGGGTGTTAAGGGTGTCAACATGCAATATTTAGCTATAATACAGCATGGACACAGAGCATTAAATTACTATGTAAAAGCTTTTTAAGTTTTGTCTAAGTAGCCAGACAAAAACTACAGAGAAAAGTCCATTGCAGCCAATTCAACTAACCCTAATCATAGAGGCGTACAGGTTATATTTCGAGAATTATTGATAATGTTGTTTAATCAAGCACACTCTGTTCTATTTCTTAATATGGTTGACGGTGCTTTTGTTGATCCATGCAAAAAAAGATTTAATGTCATTGGGTCGTTATTGGTTGTGTTGAACTGTAGCTCAAACTTATAGCACGCTAAGTAAACTTAACGATAGCAAGATACAAAAAGGCTACCAAATATACAATATGTGTCAGATATAATAATGACAACAAAACTATGTTCACTGTTTATATATATGTGAAGGTGTACTATTTCAACGGGAAACAATATGGAAATTGTTTTTGTATGTATTTTTTGATCCAAATTAGGAGCTAAATATAAATTAAAAATAATTAAACAAACAAACAAACAAACAAACAAACAAACATATGTACATACATTATAAACATATGTATGGCAAAACATGTACAACACAGCTTTTCCTGGACACCACCACATGTTATCACCCACTGAATAATGTTTCACCCTTAGGCTGCTTTGTCAGTAGACTTCTCCAGCGGCCACATGAGTGACCTGTGTGCACACAAATGCATCATTTTGAAGAAAAAAGAAAATTATGCAACGCAAGATACCTCAGGGGTTTTTAAAGAGAATTGTCACACGCTAATTAAGTGTCTATCATTGTAGATTGAAGTACACAGAGCAGGAAATGGATGCAAATGTTCAGAGAAAACACATTACATCAGATCACCTCCCAAGACATTTACTAACTGATTAGACAAAAATAAATACACACATTTGCATATTAAGAAGTCAAAAATATCTATTAAATATCCTCATCGATTATGTTTGGAAAATTAAGACTGAATCTTAGCCACCCCTGATATCAGTATTCCCAGCCACAAAGGTTCAGAAAAAAAAAAGTGAACTCTTGGGTCCTGGAGTAACTGCCTGTGCTGAGGACAAGCTTTATTGATTAATGATGAACTTATTTGTTCATTTTGATCTTAAATAATAGTGATGCTGGAAGATGATAAAATGTTTTTATTTCCCGTATTTCACTGCAGCATTTTCACAGTGATATATGAGGGCACATTGACAGATGCAAATGGTCCAATCCAAGCGTGCTCGTGCATTCATTAGACTAGCACTGGTGTTTGAATATGGGATGCACCAAAAGCTAACTCATACTCCGATCAGCTCATGTTGCACAGTCTCCCGTCAGCACAGGCCAGTCACGGATGGCTCGATACCGGGTTTAATATTGCAACAGAGAACATGAATAAAACAAACACGATACACACAAAACCACCCCTCTATCATTACTTAAACAGGAGAGTATTCTTATTTACAAGCCCGCCTATAGGTGTAATGGCTTTATAATTAGTAGTTGTTCGACTACTTTAATTATTTATTTATTTTTCGATCTGATGGTCATTTTGATATGTAGTTTAAATGGTTATTAAATTCGCAATCAATTATGAAAAATAATATAATATTATATAATATAATTAAAATACTTTCTTATTGTGTTACGGCATGCTGTAAATTTAAAGATCCCCTATTTGCTTAAAGTGATTTTTGGGAGCTTTTAACCTTCGATTATTGATAGTCGTACCTCCAAACAACCCACAAAGTCGATTTTTCTTTCATCCATGCATTTATTAGCTTTTATCTTTTTAAACAGGGGGAGGGGTTTTCTGAGTGTCAACAGCTGCACCCACAGAGACGACGCGGCTCGGTGGGTGCACTTAGATGACCAAAACTTCCTCTCTCTGCCCAAGTGTTATTATTATTCCATAGTGTATAAACACAATTAACATCAGAAATGCACTTGTGCACAATATGTTTGTGGTAAAAAATCAGTTTAAAAAAAGTCTATTCAAAAGAGACGCCCCACGGCACCAGCCAAACCGGAACACTGCATCTGTCCACGCCATGTTCATTTCTCTTCCTTTTTGCTTTTCAAGAAGCAGAGAACGACCCTTAGAGTGATGCGTGTTCAATTCCTGGTAGGAAAGTTGATTAAAGAGATGTGGGTTATTATGTGATGAATGTGATGAATGTGATGAATGTTTCACAATGCAAATTATTATCATAAATGTCCTTGGGTTGACTACACGGGACATATATATGGGACCTTTAAGTTGGAACAACTGAATAGGCTATGCAAGGATTAAATGAGGAGTCGTGCTTTACAATGTTTTAACGCACAGACGCGGAGTCCAGAACACCACTACGCTCAGCAGGTTGCAGGAGTTGTTTGTTCTGCACAAGCCTAGCACAAAGATCTGGAAATGGGTCCCTGGGCACTGCAGGCAGCGACCACTGTTCCCGAGGAGATGCCCCATTAGTATTGAAGGATGGGTCAAAAGCAGAGGACAAATTTCCCTATGGGGACAATTAAGTGGAATTTAACTAACTAATTTAACAAACTCCATACGGCAGAAAAAAAATTTCTATGATATTATATTATTTCATTATTTTCAAATCATTGTAATTGATCAAAGTGATATTTTGAAACAAAGATCAGTGTAAAAACTACAATCAGTTCATGCCTGACACATGACCGTCTCCTGCAGCCATCTTGATTCTGGTCCTAATGTAAACAAATGTAAACAAATCTCCATAAATTGCTCCAATATCAGAACAATCCTCATCTGTGCTGTCAGCTGTGATGCTGACATGTCTACAGTGGCAACTTACATCGTACAAAAGTACAGCATTTTAAAATGCAAACTTTAGCATTGTTGTCATGGGTAACATGGTAGCAGATGATTAGCATTCAGGTCAAACATAATGGACTCTAGGAAATCTTCTAGCTTGGCTTGGTTAACATCTTTGCCTGTAATAAGTCTGAGTAAAGTCGTGGAAAAGCCATTTTTTGCATTTATAAAAAGGCAAAGTACAAAGTTTAAACACTTGTCACTTTCCGTAGAAACAATATGTCTCCGACCAGCGGCAATTGAATTCTGTTAAAGACAAGTGACGTACTTTGGCATGAACCTATTCCTTAAGACTTGGTGATGCAAGCTTGGTAGATTTTATGTAGATGTAAGTAAAACAAAGTTGTCAGTCAGGGGCAGTCCTTGACCCTGGTTATCTGACAAGGGCTCTCTCGAGGATGGCCCACTCGCCGGCCGGTGCTGGTTGGACAGTTGGCTGTCAAAGTTGCGCTCATCAACAATGCAGTACCAATACAAGCACAGAGCAGCTGGAACATGGGCGCAGTGACATTGACAGATTAGTGCATTGGATAACACATTTATAAGTAGCCACAATTACATCCACATACTGTCAAATTGGGAGATATGAAAACTTCTTGCCAAAGCGCACAAGTGTTTTTGATGATGATCGTATACTGGCTGTACTGAGTGTGGGCGGATGGTAGGTGTGTTGATATTTAAATTTTGACAGCATGCCTAGCGCCTGTGTCCTCCGTCGCACCATCTCTGTTTCATCTCACTCCTTCGAACACTTCCAAATCAATGTGCATCAGGACTGGATATGAAGAGAAAGCTTATAACATGTACCTGATATGGCTCATTAGTCCAAGTGCTTCTCTGTAAGGAGGCTTGATTGTGTGTAATATGATAAAGTGGACAAACAAGGCATGTAATATTTCATTATTGGTTGTTACAATTTCCAATAGTCAACATTACTAACAGCTGCAATAGGACGCCGTGATGCACAGAGATAGAAGATGTACTCCATTTTAAGTAAAAGTAACACATTAAAAACCTACTTAAGTAAATGTATTAAAGTTACTTTAAGAGTAAAAATGAAGAATAATTCACGGAGGTTTTGAGAACTATTAAAGCCTCAAATTTCCTGGTCATTTATACAGCCTAATTTTGTTTGCTCAAAGCCGAGACTTTTGGAACTCTAAAAATGTAGGTAAGATGTCTCCATAAACATACATGCTAAAAAATAAACCTCGCAGACATTTCAGCAAATCTAAAACCACACATTTAGCGAAGTAAATGTAAAAACTATTCAGTGTAAAATTACTTAACTTATGTTTTTCTTAAGTACTGTAATTTTGTACTTTGTTACTTTCCACCACTGATGACATAACTCCGAATAATACAAGACAGTTTTCAAACGTGTCAAAGAACCATGACTAAATAATAATAAAAATCATAAAACAGAACAATTATACAACTTGCACTAACACTTTGATTGAACTTGAAATTTCAATTGATAGTTGTCAAAGTTGTTGTGAACCATTTCAGAGTAGAGTTGGGTACAATGTTCACTTAAGCATATTTTAGTTTTTCCCTCGTTAATCTGTTGAGTGCTTCTAGCACATTCATCACTGCAGAGCAAACGTAACTCTCTGCAGGCTTACCTCCAAAATCCTGAAATATTGACCTGACCCTCGAATGTAGCTTGACTCGTCTGTCCCCTTCTTTCCATACGCCTCGCCCCTTGTCACTGGTGTCCTTGTTGTGTGACTGTGTGCATGCATGTTTGAGTGAGGTGTCAGCATTTTGTCTGAAATCATTGCACCAATACCCTGTCAGCCCACTTTGAGGACGCAGCAAGGAGAAGCCGCGCTCACCTTTGCCACGACTGACATTTTAATTTGTCACTGCTGGCCATTCTGTTTCCATCAATAGCACATCAATGCATCAGAGCAAACGGCCCGGGACACAGGGGGATTTGGGAGTACGATACTATCGATACAGACGGCTGATTAAAGCTTCAGAGTGTGGCTGTAAAAGTGAGCGAGCACCGATGCAAAAGCACGAGAAGATAATAGGTATCAAAACTTTAAGCTGAGTGAATTATGGGAACACGTAGATTGTCTTTATAGGACAATGTTTTAAGAAAAGCAGTTAAAATTCCAAGAGCCACTCATTTCCCCGCATCTGTGCCAAAATTCATCAATTTGTACCAATTTGATGCAAATTGTTGCAGTGATAGATTCTTGCTGATACAGGTCAAAAAGTTGCTGTTTCATTGCCGGTCTGGACATCACTGTGTGTGTGTGTGTGTGTGTGTGTGTTTCAAAGTTTTACATTAGCTCAGATAAAGTTGAGCCAAAAGTATTCATACTCCCAACACATTTAAAGAAGTACCACGTTACTTACAACTAGAAGTGAGAAAATAATATGACTACATAAAAAAATGGAATAAAATACCTTTGGCCTCAAATGTACACGTTCTTTAAGCCCTGGTGGTGTTGTCTGACAATGCGGCCGAGACGCCGCTCTGAGACGTCAATAGGTTTGGCACACCTTGGCCTGTGCTGCCCTTTGAGACTCTGTCCTGCACTTGTCAGCAGAAACACAAGCCACTCGCCCTCCCTCCCCAAACTCCCTCTCACCCCTCTACAGCGCTCCATCTATCCCCTGCTCGGGCCAGTCCCAGGGGCGGCAGGTCACTCCTAATTGTATGCTAATCAGGGCATTGTGCATGTCTAAATGCTGACAATCGATGGGCGACATCAAGGTATTGTAGCCAATGCAAAAGAAAGGCAGCACAGTAAACAGGAGGCCAGGGTGAGGCGGCAGTGCCTGTCAGTCTGACTGTATAACATCCGCTACAGTAATGACCACTGTCTCTGTGAGTTACATCTCTACACTAATGCATTGGTCTATTCATAACATTCAGCAGCAATGAATAATCATGAGCACCTTTTAATTTGTTGCATGGGAAGGGGTTTACAACTTTGGTCTGGAATGTATCTTTTGCTTTCTACAACTGAAAAAGTTGGCATGTACAAGGAAAAGCAATGCTCCAGATCCAGATCTTTTACAGTCTTCAAAACAAGTTATTTTAAAATTATTTGCAGCAGTTTACATATTGCTAACTTACCAAACACATTCCTAATATACTAATTATTCTCTGTGATGTGTTTATAAGTGCTTTTCACATCTTTCAGAGGCCAGAGCAGAGTTTACGTCACGGTAAAGCTAACAGCTAGCATGCTAACAGTGCACTTACAGCTTTGTGGTGAAAAAAACACTGTAAATAGTGCATTAGAGCACAATAAACTAATTTTCACATTAAAGATCTGCTTTTACAATATAGCTGTACTGTGGCAAAATACAGTTTACTTTATTACATGAAAAAAGCCTCTTTTTTGTATTAATGTAATGTATCAATTTGTTTTGAATTTTATTGAAACATAAAAAAGAACAAGAACGTCTATGAGTGTTCTCTATACTGTGCAGTAACTTCTATAACTTCTAACACCCTTTCCTCACATGCTGCGTTCACCCCATGCATCTGACTGAATATACTGGGATCTAATGTGTAAAAAGTTAAATGTAATTTAAAGTTTATTAACACTATTCATCTAAAACACTGTTAAAATGACTTCTGACTTTGAGTTGATCCCAAACTTACTGTTGTAATGAATGAAACATGCACAAACTCATTTGATGATGAATAAATGTCTCAATATGGAATGTGGGTTTGTAAGTGTGTGTATGGGTGGGTGTGTTTGTGTGCGTGTTTGTGTGCGTGTGCGTGTGTGTGGGTGTGGGTGTGCGTGTGTGTGCATGTGTTAGTGCCTACGTGTGAATATGGCAAGTGTGAAGGATTCTTATTTCTGTGGCAGTGATGAGAACTCCAAATGCTGGCTTGGATAATTCTACATTACTATTTTTTTATTTATTTTTTTACAGCTAAGCAAAATAAGACAGATGTTATTTATGTTCACAAAAGGCTGTTGTAGAACCATAAGCTTTCAGATAATATTCTCACAGTTCATACTCACTGCACGACAAATTCAGTCTTTGAAATCATGTCGTGCATGTTTGACTCAACCATCTGATAATCACACTTCTAAGCAGTGTAGTTATAGTAAAGTAAACTTCACTAGTCTTTTTCAAAGTTCACCAACCAAAAGGGGTTTTAACTAGCCACAATTACAGATTTGTAATGTTTAAGTGTGTAATTTCTAACAAAATAATGTCTTTTGGTGGAGGTTGTCTCCATGCAGATTTTATTGCTTTGCCTATGTTCCACTAATCGTTGTAATCCCTCAGTTATCCAGGAGTGATTTATTGTAGAAAAAGGTTCAATAGTAGTCATCTGGACACAAGACATTTCAACTCTCATCCAAGGCAAAGCAAGTTTATTTGTAGATTCGTACACAAGGCAATTCATAGTGCTTCACACAACAGGAAATAATGCATTAAAATCAAATATTTTAAGACTTAAAAAAGAAGAGTGCAAAGAAAATCATTTCAGTCATATGCACAGCCAAACAAAACCGTTTTTAGCTTAGATTTTAACATTGCCAGAGTAGAGGCCTGTCTCACATCTTCAAGACTGTTCTAGATTATCCTGTCCAAGAGTAAATTCTCTCTAGTCGAGAACTTGGATACTTATCCTACTCTGAGTAAGCCCTGCCCACCGGGCGGAACCTCCTGATAATATCCTGTCCTGTTTTTGTTTTTGTTTTTGTTTACACTGAAACCAATATGTTCAACAACGTAGCATTAAACTTATCGATTTCCATGGAGACGAGTGGGGGGTGGGCTTTGATTTACATACATTTCATCCCATCTCTACTTTTTCTTTCAAAATGATGAATACTTAAACATTTCTCAGCCACAAACTTTCTTAATAAATTCAACGCATCTTGATTACCTCCATATATTTCCCATGTTTTCCCTTCATTTGGTGTCAGTCTTACCTTCTTTGACCCACAATATCAGGCTCCTCAGTGTTAGGGGAGTGTAATCCCACCATGCCACGTCTGCCAGTTTAATCCTTTCAATCTCCCGTGAATAAGCACAACGTAAAAGATGTCTGAAAAAGGCTGGAACTATTGCCAATGATTATGCAATAGACTATAGTTTTGGGAGGAGAGAGAGTAAGACGGGAAGGTCTCTTGCCATTATTGGTTAAATTAAAGCAGTGGTAGTTTTTGTTGAGAGGAGTGCACATAATCATCACAGGGTCAAGTCAGGAGATGGGATTGAGTTGGGAGCAGTGCGTCTGTATTCCATTGGAGTAAGGTTCCTTAAGGTTAACAATGTTGAGATCTTCACCATCACTCACAAGTCTTTCATCCTGATCCCATAACCCCACCCTGCTTTAGAGAGGCAGAGCTAAAATCGCATCATCATGACACCATGTTTCTTGTAGAAAGGATCCCTGCATTGTACAGACAACAACCCTCTGTGCACTGTGAGAATAAAAATCTAACTTGCATGCCCTTGAAAAATAAAGCACACTAAACTTTGTCGCTCATAAGACAAGCTTTCTAATGTGAGGGCCTTCTGTTGTCCCACAGGTAACAGCAAGGACAACAAGTAGCGTTGTACACAAGCCGTCACTATCAGTCAGTTTCAAACTTCACTTGTCACGCCCAGAGTTATGTTTAGTGGTGGTTCAAAGCTGGAGGAAGGCCAAGCAGCACGAGCTCTGGAGTCTCATGGAGCAAGTGTTGTGTTCTTTTATTTTTTTTGAACGGCTGGATAAACGTCTGATGGGGAACAGCAGAAGCAACTTGACAACGCCAGGTCAGTCCCACAAGGACAAAACAGCTGCTTTAAACAGAGGCATGCGAAAAGCTGCAGTGATTGGTCCAGTGGAGCCTCCAGTGGGGGGGCAGGTCACCTTGTCCCACTGGAATATGAACATCAGCACTGGTTTCTACACTTAGTCACATACTGTCCATGAGTAGGAGGTGAATACTTACAGTACATAAACAAACATGAGAATAAGCAACCTGAAAGCTCTCATTTGGATCATATAAACATTTAAGCAAAGGTAAATTATCTTCAGCTGGTTGGAGACAACTCTGACCACACACTTAACAATGGTAACAAATGGCAAACAAATGTTTGGCTTGTCTCCAGATATATTTGATGCAAAAACAGGCATTAAACATTAGCTCTAAATAAGCCATAATTCTATCCATGTTGACTTCTGGCTTTTTTCTCACACAAAATGTTGTTGGAAAGCTCTGTAATGTTATTTGCACTTGCACTTGCATTATTTTCTTGTTCTGTTGTTGTGAATCGTTACAGACTCCTCCATGACACAATTCTGGTGCTAGACAGTGTCAGTGTGAAAATCCAATCTTCCCACCTTTTCATGATTAACACAAAAACACTCATTAAACTCAACATACAAACTTGCATAGGTCACTGTGAACTAATGTAGTCTTTTCAAAAGGGAAACATGAATCTGAAGAAAACACTAATATTTCTTAGTGTCTTCTTGCAGATATGTATGAAAATACCAGTGAAGCAGCAGTGGCTCTGGTCCAGTGTGCTGCAAGCTAAATCTGCAGTATTTGGTCAATCTAAATCCAGACAGGAAAGTAAGAAGAAAATCATAAACAATGTAACCTTTCCTCTGGATCCTTCCGTATCTACCAAAACACCTGTAGTTTTCGTCCCTTTTACTACCGTCATGGACCCTTTGGAGAGGTGCTGTTAGTGCTAGTTTATTGAATGGGGACATTTTGAGAGGTCTGGCTGGCTGCAGACCTCCATCCACATGGACCTCCACTGCGAGACGAGACTCATCTCCACCTACAGTTGCCGAAACATACAGCGGCTGTTGATAAGAATACTGTCATAAGAATGAGAAACAGATTTGTGACATTTCAACTCTTTTTATTTAGGAAACGTTACTACAAACATTAATGTTACTGCTCAGACCACGCTGGCGTCGGACACTGGAAATGACTACAATCCCAAACCCTTTACTTCACCAAACTAGTTGTGTTATGTTCATACGTGAGTCATTCTTTCACCAAATACAGACGCAGAAACAAAGAGGGGGAGTTAGTTCAAGACTTGAGAAGTCATACATGGACAAACTGTCTGAAATGCTATCTGTGCATTTACAGTGCATCCGGAAAGTATTCACATTCACTTTTTCCACATTTTGTCATGTTACTCCCTGTTAATCCCAAAATTGATTAAATTCATGATTTGATTTGGAAAAGCACATACCTGTCTATATAAGGTCCCACCGTTAACAGTGATGTCAGAGTACAAACCAAGCCATGAAGCCATAAATTGTCTGTAGACCTCTGAGACAGGATTGTATCAAGGATCTGGGGAAGGGTACAAAAACATTCTGCAGCATTGAAGGTTCCTATACACTGTATATGAATGGGTAATTGACAGACACAGATACTTACTTACTGAACGCTTTGAAAGCAAACAAAATATGTATGTTGTGACCAGAGAGATTTATCACTGAATTGTGTGATAGGTATCAGACAAAGAAATTGAAATGGGGTTAGTGAAAAAGAAAAAAAAGATGGAAGCAGTGGGCCCGGCCTGGGGAGGAGGTGGAGTGGCAGCATGCACCAGAAGTGAGCCTTGCACTTTTTGGGGGAGGCTTGATTTAAAGAGATGGAGATGAGACGATGAGTTTAAAGTAAAGAAGAGAGAGAAGTCAGAACAGAAAACAGCTGGCTCTGAGGAAAGAGGGAGAGAAATCCCCTCATGTGAAGAACAACCTGCATAATTCATGTCCTGCTTCTGTTAGAAAACGCCAGCTTCATTGGGACAGGCTCCTCTTTGCTGTAGCAATGCGGGCGCGCATCAGACTGGCACACCGTTTGTTAGCTGTATATGCTGACCAACACCCTACATGTTCCTGTGTTCTGCTGTTTCCACATGTGTGTGTTTAGCTGTGATATGTGCGCCTTCACCTTGCTTTGCTCTTCACCTCACTCTCTCTGACTGCACTCTACAAGACCATTAGCGCTCCCCCAGGCCTGCAGAGGCTGCTCGGCTCTGTGTCTGCTTTCATGTGTCAGTGAGTAGGCTCGTGCATGTCAGTCCCATACCGAGCCAGCACACATGTTAAAACGCAGTCGTTTTTTTCACTAGACTTCTGTGAATGGCTGTAGGTAGTGTCAGGTCTTGTGTGCCATCATACCTGGACCTTTTATCACAGACAAAAACATTTCTTTGTGAAAGGTGCAAGAGCAGAACCTGGAGCATGGAGTGTACAGATGCAGGCACTCCTCAGTAGGGTTGCAAAAGAGCTCAGCAGGCAGTAGTAGTCTGATCTAAAAGATCCCCATGTTTCTGAAACTCACAAGTCAATCGTTAGTACTTCTGGTTGGTTTTACTTCTAGTTTAGCAGGTGAGATTAAGCCTTGGCATTTAAAAGGGAGCTAAAAGAAACTCCCACTCGTCTAACAACCAATATGTTTAAATAAAATGTAGTAAATAAAAAACAAAAGGCAAAGAACATGAAAAAAAAGACAAAAAGGAACTGCATTAGATAAAGTATATAAGTATCAATCTTTGACCCAGTAGACAAGCCCTCACTAAACTTAACCGTTTTAACAAGTAATTGTTTACTATCACAGATTAGAAAGGTTAAAAAAACACACACACACACACACACACACACACACACAGGATCAAAATAGGAGTACAATACACCTTAACACGGCATAAAGGTTCAAACATGAACAGTGTCAGTATCGGGATAAACCATAAAAATGAATTCTGGAATTAAAGAATATTAACTCAAAAACAAGAAAACAAGAAAAACAAAACTATTTTCTCAATGCGATACAATAATATCGAATATTTACCAAATAATACATAACCTGCACAAGTACATTATTTGTAGCATGTAATTAGTCTGGATTGTGGAACATTTAATTAGTTGAGCTCTGAACACTGATTTGAATACATTCACCAGTGCTGGCCTCTAACCTGTGCTTGATGCTGCAGTGCGAGCAGCGGTGGTCAAAGAACACAGAGAGGGCCTGCTTTGAGTATGCAACGCCCATGAAAATGAACTTAAGTCAGCCACCAAACAAGCAGCTTTTTGATTCGCACTAATTATGAAATGTTTAAACATTCTGTGCATGTTCCTCTCCTGCACTTGAGCCGAGCCCCGCACAGCCGCAGTCTTCAGCGGCCCTTTGACGAGGCTCGTCAATTAGAGTGCAGGCCGAAGCGCGGCATGTTAATTCATAGTAAAATATTCCTCCTCCAGTGCTAATTAGGTGCTAGCAGTGGTAGAGGAGCGCTGTTTGCAGAGCGAGAGCAGCCTGTGCTGCATAGCAGTCCCCTGGTATCGTTTGGCTGACCAAAGCAGCCACGATAACAGGGAATTATTTTAATTAACTGGTGCCGCCTTCTGCAGCTAATGAGTCTGCTTAAAACTAAGCTGCATTCTTGCTGCAGAGAGCATGCTCTCAAAAGTGGAGATGCACTCAAACAACAAAATGTGAGAATAACTATGTAAATGAAGTATGAATAGATAAACCAGTGATCTTTGAGCGAGGTGTGAGAGGCTGCAGCTTTTACTCCGTATGTGCACAAGCAGAGTCTCGGAGTAGGCTCTCAACTGTACAGTAGAAATGTGTGACAGACAGGCAGGGACAAGAACAATCCACCTCACAGACATTAAGTCTTAAGATACATTTGAGATCGTTTTCTTCATTCCACTGAGTCAGAGAAAAGAGGAGGCTTTGAAACATTGCCCAGTTTCTGGACAAAGCGCCAAAGCTGGCTGTTATCACGGTTATTAGGCTTGAGTTGTGTAACATTGATATTTGCCCCATTCAGAGGATAATTTATCTTTACCAGTGAACCACCTGCATTGTCTCCTCTGCAGGCTCTAAATATCACCTACACCTACCTAAGTGTCTTAGTTAGACTGTGGTGGGCCTGCTCACATACCAGAGCATGGATGTAGCTGATGGCGATCAGAAGTGTGGGGAAGACACATGCAGGTCGCACCGTGACAGAGCACTGTGTGCACGGAGAAGGTGACAGTATGTGCACTCCTGTAATTCCATATGTCTGGAATAAGACATGGCCACTGTAACTGCTGACAGCAAAGACTAAATGGTGTCGACCTGACAAGTTAATCGCCATCAGGAGCAGAGCGAGGGTTTGCAAAGAGCACTGAGAGAACATAGGGCATGTTTAACTCAAATGAGTGTCCGTGCCCCCAAGTGAAACGCAGCAACTCTCATTACCTTTACATGTGAGCTGGACTTTAAATTAGTCAGCAGGGCATATTCATTAGCCTGCCTGAATTCACCTCTTGTAAGCAGCTAAAGTGCGCTGCTATACTTCATCTGCACATCACACATGACACTATCATACTTAGCTTCTCATCTAAAACCAAGTGGTGGTGGCAGCAGCAGCAGTCAAGGTCATTTGATGAGAGCTGAAGGTGTATGTGCTGTGAATTCACTCCCTGGATTGATTCCTCCCGTTCGTCCTAATGATCAAACCCAGGCGGATTTAGAGGATAGTCAGGCCCCTTAATGAGAGTGCGGAGGATCCTGGCATACAGGGAAATGAGATACTGTAGCTACAGTGGTACAGTAGCGACAGCTGCATGGTTTGAACTACACATCATGTGCAGAGAGGAAAAGGAGAAAACGCGACTCATCTTATGAATAAACATTTAACGAAATGCGGAGGAATGTATCCTGTAGAGAGGTGTTTTAAGATGCTATTTGTGTTGCATAAGCACTTTCACTGTTCTACATATTTACAAGGAGTTCCCAAGTATTTTAAATTAACTGAAAAAGTGCGGAAGCAGCAATGACCACAGGAATAACAGTTTTAATCAAATTGCAACCAAAACACATTGAAACTACAACAAGAAATTACTTCTGAAATGTGTTTGTGTTGATATAGTAAGAAACTAACCATAAAACCCCCCCAAAAAACAAGCAGGCATTCCAAGATGATGATCTGTGGTATTTCCTGGGTCATTCACCATAAATCATACTGGTGTGGATGTTTGGACGTGTGGCCAAAACTCATTTCAGATTTAAGCCTCTTTGCTGCTATGATTGAGCAAGTGGACGTGTGTATGTGACAGTGGAACACAGTGCTAATGAGATCTCAAAGCAGCAACAGCGGTACAAGAATTAGACTCGTCCGCGCTGTTCACCTCCCCCTACACCCAGGAAAACCCTAATTCTCCAACCCTTCAAATGCTTTATTAAAACCTGTACACGAAGCCGAGGTGAAAAATGAGCTGAACTGGTCTCGCTTCAGATGGACACGGCCTGGCCACGCGCTCTGGGGGAACAGAAAAAATATGAAATACAACCTTGTCTTTAAACACAATGCAGCCTTTGTTTCACACATGGAGTGTGTGGGCATATATGTACACACCCAGAGTCAGGCAGGATCACCCACTTAACTCATGCTCCATATTCTGTACTGTAGTGCAGTTCTCACATATCAAAGTCATTGACTAATTCAGCAATTTATAAATAAAAACTTCAACGAAGCACTAAACAATGACAGTTATGAAAATGATCTGTTTGAAATGAGTTTAGTCAACAGAACCGGCTCACACAGTGAGTGCAGCAGATGACAGTGCTCAGAGAAGTAAAGCAAACACTGTGCTGCTTCTATCAAAGGGCTCCTGCTGCTTCTTACTGGTTTTAATGAGGAATTAGTCAAAGATAAACAAACAAATTCTCATATTACTATTCACTCTCGTCTCGCTGTGCTCCGCAGCCGTCTTTTCTTCCCTGCTCATCAAAGCTCGGACACATGTGACTGATGGAGCTTTCTTCACTCACGCCGGAGCTGTGAGATCTGATTGGCTCTGCGCAGCCAAAGCCCGCTGGTTTGCTTGTTGACACGTTTTTCTCTTTAAACAGGTATAACATTTTATACACCAACTTATCAGTTATAGCTGCCAGAACAGTGAGGTGTATGTGTTTGTTGTCATCAAGGTTGTTTCCTGGATCATTTGCTGTCACCCAGACTCCAGCACAAAGAGGCCGATGCAAACACATTGAAGAGCATAAGCGCAGGCGGGTCACCACTGACTTCTGCTCGTGGCCTTGCTCTGCAAATGATTAAAGCCCCAAGAAAGAGACACACACAGTAACAAACACATGTGCGGACGTAGACACAGTTGCTCAGCAGTGCAACAAACTAAACAGCTTTTGATCAGTGTTCAGGAGACGGATTTCTGCAAAGAAGACAAACCAGCCACTGGACATAAACTTTATATTTTATAGCATTTGTATTGAAATTCTTCTAACCCACAGGCTGCTACCTTGCACTGTCCTCTTCCTGTCTCTCCTGCTCTCATTAGTCTGGCACATTAGCGCTCTTACCCTTACAGCCAAAAAAGAGAAAAAGAGCCTACGGCAAAGTGACCTTCTGGGGATGAGGGGAGGCCAGGGGAATTCTCTGACACCACTGTTCTCCAGTAACTTCAGTCTGCGCTCAGACAAAACTCTGATCTGATGCAGCCATCAGTGATTGGCAGGGGAGACGCACTGAATTTTAAGCACCATTTGAGTCCTGCCTGACTCATCTACTGATGGCTGTTGGCAAATTAACGCTTGAGGAAACATCCTGACAAGAGATCTGAGATGAACAAAGATCTTAGGTTTGATTAAAAAGTTTGGACACATGTGACAGAAGGAGGCGATTAACCTTAATAAACTGATGAAAGATGTGATGACACAGGTAAACTAACCCAGAGGCTCCTTTGGACATGCAGTTCAGCGCTGGGCTTCAAAGGTTACTCGCTTTGTTTAGCTTCATTTTCACCATTGCAGCTATATCAAATTATGTGGCTATAGCTCTCAGTGACACTTGAGAGACCGCCAATGCCTGGGGATCATTGATAGACCCTGTCACTGTCAGCGCTTCTGAACAGAGCTCTGCCAGCATCACACATTTGTGCATTGTCACACCTTAAATACTGCTTGTGTACCCGCATACTGGGCAAAATAAATTACAATTTTTTTTCTTTCCAAAAAAAACACTACGCACGAGAAAAACTTAAATCATTTATTTGAAAGTGTAAATTATCACCTGTTATTGTGCTTTCACATTTTTAAAAAAACATCTCTTTTGGTCAAAAACCTTCTTTGGTCCCGCAGTCAGATTTAAGTAGACGAGGGGGATTGAGTGACCCACAGAGCAGGCGCAAAGGCCAGAGTAATGGGGCGTTTAAGGTGCTCTCAGATCCCCACAGGCAGCCATGGGGGACGAGGGGTTTGGAGTGGGGTTGTATAAATGTGGGCAAAACAGTGTTCAGAGCTGGCGAGTATCCAGCCGGCTCCATAGCTTTAATAAGTGTGAAAATACTACAGTGCAAAAGTGTGTAAGAGGAGGAGAGGTGTGGGAGAGATAGACAGTGTACAGGGGCTGGCTTGATTTTTCTTTATTATTATCCTCACTGGGGGGTTTGAACAGGAGCTTACATGGCTCAGCATTTCCCCATGACTGTGCCAGCGCCGCAAGCGACCACACATCTACTGTTAATCACCCATGTTCACTGGCTTTTACACCCACACACGTATACACATGCACGCACAATAAAAATACTGACTCACAAGGGGCTCCCCGACTGCCTGGAGGGAACCAGGGGGCTAATCCGACAGTGATCTAGTGACTCCGGAGAGAAAGCCTCAGCACAAAGGAACAGTATACCTCAGTGATAGGAAGTCATTGTGTTGTGAGTGTGTCAGCTTAAAGCTGGAAATACAGTTCAGGCTTGAAAGAGCTGAGTAAGACACTGTTCATTCTTATAGGGCATTTACATATAAACATTCACCTTTATCTATGGATGTTAGAAAAAAAATCCCTGTTTGGTTTTACGTTGAAAATGGTTTGTTCTCTGTAAACAGTTTTAGCTTACACTGTGCATTATGTACCATTCACCTGTGTCCAAAGGCCACATTCCTGCGCTATTCAAATGGGATTGAAAGTAACAACTGTTGGGGACAACTTGAAGGAAACAGTGGGGAGTAGTAAAACCTGTTTGACTCTACTTCAGTGACTGTCATCCTATTTAAAATGTATCTAATACAGTACAGCAGTTTAGCTCATGTCCTTTTAACCAGGAGGTACACATGCTCCCGATCATCAGGCCCAGCCCACATGAAACCAGACGAACCGGGTTACAAGTTAGTTTCTATAGGTTTATGGGAAAATAAATCCGATAATGCCCATAGCAACTTGGTCAATGCAAGGTTGGGCCTGGTTAACGCTGGGTGCAGACCTCAGTAGCTCTAGTGCAAGACAATTCACCGACACGGCCCAATATGAATGTGGTGGGAGTGTTGGTGGAGGAAGGAGCCGATGGCGCAGTTTTGTAGACTTCCTTCTGTCAGTCTGCCCCAGAGCAGCTGTGGCTACAGAAGCAGCTTACCACCACAGAGTGAGGAATTAATAAATAATGCACACAATTGTAGAGCGACTTTGAGTGTCTGGAAAAGCACTATATGAGGCTATTGCGTATTTATTTATCAACCTTTATTTAACCAGGAAAGTCCCACTGAGATGTAGCATCTCTTTTTCAGGGGAGTCCTGGGGCCTATTGTACATGTTTTTAGTGGTAGGGGAAACCGGAGTACACGGAGGACACCTAAGCAGACACGGGTAGCTTTAAATTAAAATAAATAATTATCAAGGTAAACAGTTAATGCTGATTTTGGGTGTGCAGTTATCATCAAAGCATGTTCCTAACATAGATCACTCTTTTTTCACATACAGTATAAACTGTGACTACAGGAGGTGCATGGGACATTGAATAGAAATAGAGGGAACAAATAAACATAGAAAGAGATTATAAAGATTAGCCACATTGAGCAGAATAGGAAAGCTGGCAGGAGAAGGGAAAGTATGGCACAAAGCATGCAGATGAACTGAGAGAGTTTAAACTAGAACACAATTTGGATTCCCCTGAGACTCATGTCTTCATCACATGTACTAGGGAGCAGCAGAACCAATGTTCTCAGGACAGCATCACTCCAAGAACCGTCTATTTTCAACCTGATGATGTACAGGCTTTTCAGACACTGAGGTCAAGTTCTAATTTCACATTGTAACTGTGACTTAGAAAATGTAATGAAAAGCTTTCATTGGGAGTTTTGGGCCTGTCCACATTGTATCAGGTGTTCGGACTAATTACCTGAAGGACACCTGCAGAGGTGAGATGTTACCTGAGTTCCAATGGGACTTTACAATGAACTATGAATGTTGTTCTTTTATATTTTAGACATATATCTTTACATTTATAACTTTTAATTCTAGGACAAACTGTTCGGAAGAGAATAAATTGCTCTCGGAAATGAAAAATGTATTTAAAAAATAACTTGGTTGACTGTAGATAAATGATTTTAGAAGTTAAGCACTGTCCCCAGAAGAGTGGAGCTAATATGAGTACCTGTCAGACTTGATAGTCAAAAGAGATTTATTCTATGTGTTTTTTCTGAGTTAAAAAGTTGCTCCCACACAATCATCTTATCTTCATCTGACAATTGGATCTGTATACCAACACTGCATCGCTCTGACACCGCTTTCTTCTGTGCGTGGCAATGCATCTACAAAGTACACAGAGTTTAGTGGCAAACTCAGTTCCAGCTGTAAGCCTCTGTGGCAATTTCAGCCAAAAGAACAAAAGGATAAAATTCAGGAAATATAAAGGGGTACCAGCCATTTTCATATCAACGCATACATTTCTCGCATTAGTAATAACTATCATCCTAATCTGTCCAATAACAATGATACACACCAATCCCACGCCTAGATGGGATTGAATCATAAATCACAGCATGCTAAGAAACAGATCCCATTCATTGATCCATTCACAATCATACAAATATATTACGTACTTTTAGGTCCTCAAGCAAATCACCCAATCAGAAAACTAAATGAGCTCGATGATCTGGGTTTGGTACAACTGAACTCCTCAACATGCAAACTAATAGCACCCCAGGTTCAGTTGTATTTGTAAAAATTGTAACTCACTATAAGCACACATAAAAAGTGACTTACTGTGTACTATTGAGCCTCCCATTGGGCCTCTAAACTTCACGTCAACCTCAAAGGCTCTGAATAATACAGGGCAAGTTTTCAGCACTACTAGTATTTGAAAATGATAAATAGCATATGTACAGTTGATTGACCATGAAAATGGCATGAATTTTGCTTCACCTCTATACTCGTTAAAGTAGGTCAGATGACAGTGACAGTAGTCCGTGTCAGCTCACATACATCATGTAGCACTGGGGCGACATGACGACCGTCCCAGCGCTTTAATGGAGACGAGCAGCAGCTGTGAACAGAGGGGGCACAACAGCTCATCAGAGACGTGTCAGTGGGAGAGGTGAACACACCGAGGGCACCTGCTGGACAGGTGAGGAATGACCCAGGCATAGCTGTATGGACAGGCGTCTCAGGGGGACAGCAGACCAGATGTGGCCATGACAAGAGTGCTCTATTTAACAAAAGGAGTTAACTTTAAACTGCATAGCCTTTGAGATCACATTATTTAATATAGATCCGACAGAAGACTGTAAATCCCCTCTCCTTTGAGGAATTTAATTGTAATGTATTTATAGATTTTAACCCATGAGGGGAAATGAGAAATATAGGAAAACAAGACTTTTATTTTTGTGTGGACTTGATTTCAGATAGAAAGTCTCTCAACACCATCCACACAAAGTCAAACTTTATCTTTTGAAAAAAATATGAAAAACATTACACACATTCTAAACATTATAACATAAACTGTTATATAATATATATATAATGTCAGTACTAAATTGTCAAATGATAAAATATTGACCATGCTGCATCATTCGTGGGACCAGAGATTTTCTTTTTTATTTACTTTGCAGCACAACTCCTCCTACAACCACAAATAACAGTCTGACAACTTACGTGATGATCATCCCCAAAATATAAAAACTGCATGCTGAATTATAACACGGAATAGCAAATGCACAATGTTTATGTAGCTCCAGACACAAACCAAGGACATGATGGTCAAAACAGTGAGAACAAACTGCAGCATTTCAACCTTTCTGCTCCTGTGCTTTCACTTCTCTTAGTTGCTCCCGTCTCACAACAAACATATTGATCGTGTTTACATTAATGGCTATGTGGGGAGCAGCAAAGGAGAGGCCGGCCCTACCTTCGCTGCAGTCCCAGGATCACTTTCACTAATCTCCGGACCAGACCTCCACCCACTGCCGGCCCTGTTCCCATCCTGTGCAGCCCAGGATAGTTACGGCCTCACTAACCCGCACCCATAACCTCTGCCCCAACAGCTGTGGGAAAATATCATACTCAACTCGAGAGCCAGGAGTAAATCATTTCCCATAAAATGTGTGTATGCGGCTTAAAAAGGACTGATAACTGATAATAACTGAACAAGACCCCCTTAAGTTCAAGCAAAGAAAATCACAGAGCATTGGATTTTTAGTTTGAGGTACATTGGGCTGCAATTATTACAGTTTTTTTTTTTTTTTTGTCACTTCGACACAAATTTGTGCATTTTGGCACAAATTCCCAAACTTTTCCACTCAGGAATCACACACTCTACTTATATTGGCCCACCTTGTATCAATTTGCAAGACTCAACTCTCAAATCAAAACTACAAACAGTTTTTGCAGTACCTAAACACAATGATCAACTATTCAAACACAGATAGCAAAAAACTGCACAATCTGTTCCAGGCCCATAGATCAAAGGCAAAGAACACACAACAGAAAACTCAAGGGTCATTGAGTCATTGCAGTCTGCCTTTGTCATAGTTCAGTCTTACTCCCTAAAACTAGTATTGAATACAAACAAAACAGAAGCCATGATCTTCTGCACACGGACGAGATCTTGACTTCTCAGGGTAATCCGACTGTGTTTGTTTCCAATTTTAAGTACTTTGGCTTTATATTGGACCAGGAGCTATCTTTTAAAGCTCATTCACAAAATCTGGTCTAAGATTTTACAAACAAAAATTAAAGATATTGTCGTAATAAAGCCTGTTTTACCCTTGAAGCCTGCAAACGTCTGGTAATGGCCACTTTTATGTCTCTGTTGGATTATGGCGATGCCCTAGACTTGCAAATACTCTGTGATATACATATACTCGACCAGAGCAGAGCAGCCCTTGAGTTTGAAGTCAAGCAAGATTTTTTAAATGGTCGCTCCAACACCATGAAATTATGAATTAATTAAATAGATCTTTTTAAGTTAATCTTAAAAAATAAAATATATATATATATATATATATATATATATATATATATATATATATATATATATATATATATATATATATATATATATATATATATATATATATATATATATATATATATATATATATATATATATATATATATATATATATATGTGTATATATGGACACTTTGGATTAATTGATGATGCATTTCAATAATTCATTGGACATTTAATTTTAATTGCCCATTCAATTAATTCAGTGCACATTTAATTAAATAGATTTACACTTTTGATTAATTAATGACATATATGATTATTAATTGTGCATTTTATCACTTCATTTTGCCACTGTGAATCCTCCATATCTACATGGAAGTAGAGGTTATTCATGGTGATTAAGGCCTCTCTGGGAAACTCTATTGAGTTTTTTTCAAATTATATAAATACTTTGGTTTCTTTCTAGACCAAGAGCTGTCTTTTAAAGACCATCTACAGAAATTTACTTATAAATTGAAGGTAAAACTTGGGTTCTTTTATCGCAATAAAGCATGTTTTCCCCTTGAAGCTCGTAAACGTCTGGTATCTGCCACTTTTATGCCTCTGTTGGATTATGGCAATGCTCTCTATATAAATGCAACTGCAAAATATCTGAAATCATTGGATACTGTTTATCACTGTGGTTTGAGATTCACAACAGGTTGTGGAGTTGTGACAGGTCACCCACCCCTGTGAACTCTATGCCAAGGCTGAGTGGCCTTCTTTGGGTGCCAGGAGGTTCACACATTGGATGGATGGAGTGTATAAAGTTATATGTGGTTGTGCACCTTCCTACTTGTGTGCCCTGGGTCATTATGCCCGGCTCTCACGCAGTCTGTTTAGTTTGTCTGTCCATGGGGGTGACAGACTGGGGGAAGCAAGATTTTCCCTATGCTGCTCCTGCAGCTTGGAAGTCTTTCAGTCGGAGTTGAGATTGCATGAAATGGTCTCAATCAGGGGTTTCTTTCGACTTTAAAACACAAAGAGAGTGAATCTTTTAAAAAAAATTCTCTGGCTTTTTAAGGTAGATTTAGTTTTCTTTTCTTTAATGTCTTTTAAATGTGTGTGCTGTTACTGTATGTCTTTACTTTGCCCCAGGTCGCCCCTTAAAAAAGAGGTCTCAATCTCAATGTGTTCTTACCTGTTTAAATAAAGGTTAATAAATGAATAAATAAGAGCCACAATATGAATACATTTCATAGTCCAAAGACTCCATTGACCAAGTCTGAAATAGTTATGATATCTGATGCTAAACGTTTTTGTTTTTTTTATTATTATTATTATTTGTGTAATATATTATACATATTTGTAGTATAAACCTCACTAACCACTAACTCACTAACTCAAACCAACCGAAACAGTTTGATGGTCCTTTAGGTCTCTAACTCCCTCACAACACACGTCTAAAAGTGTTGTAGCATTCTCTTGTTTATAAATCTGATTAGTTCATATTTTAACCACCACCGTGGAATCCTTCTGCTTCCTCGGAATCACCATCACCCAGGACCTCAAGTGGGAGCCCACCGTCAGCTCACTCATCAAGAAGGCCCAGCAGAGGATGTACTTCCTGCGGCAGCTGAGGAAAGCCAAGCTGCCAGCGCAGATGATGGTGCAGTTCTACACGGCCATCATTGAGTCCATCCTCACCTCCTCCATTCACCGTGTGGTACGCTGGAGCCACAGCCAGGGACAAACGGAGACTACAGCGCATTGTGCGTTCTGCTGTGAAGGTGATCGGCTGCAGACTTCCATCTCTGCAGGACCTGTACGTCTCCAGGGCTCTGGGACGAGCAGGTCGGATCACAGCTGACCCTTCTCACCCTGGACATGATGTATTTGAGCCACTTCCCTCAGGCAGGAGGCTACGGTCCATCCGGACCAGAACCTCCCGCAACAAGAACAGTTTCTATCCCTCTGGCGTTGGACTCATGGACACTTTTAAACACCTGTCACTTTAATAATTATTCAACCAATACTATTCACGCACTGTTCATTTTCTGCACTATTTCCGACATTCTGTAAAAAATGTTATGAATATCTGTGTACATACCGAGACAAGTTTCTTTTTTATTTTGTACCTTATTTTATTAGTAAATTCTTAATTTATGCATGCCATATTTGACTCTATACTATACGTTGCTATTATTATTATTATTATTTTATTATTCATTGTTTTGCACCTCAACGCCGAGGCAAGTTCCTATGTTTGCGGACTGTGTTCAATGACAATGGCAATAAACCTTTTCTGATTCTGATTCTGGCAAAGTTTCTTTTTTACAAGAGTGATTTAAGTTTTGTTTACAAAGTTGGATTATTTAAAGATTATGAACTGTTTTGCCACTGTTTTGCCAAGTAAATGTGTGCAATATTTTTTCCAGATTCATGAAAAGTTTTAGAAAATTCAATTTAAAAAAATTGTAATCGTGTCAAGTTGATTAATTGCCCATCCATCCATCTTTTCCGCCTTATCCGGGGCCAGGTCATGGGGGCAGCAGTCTGAGCTGGAACTCCACACCCTAGAGACTTCCTCCAACTCCTCCGGGGATCCCGAGGTGTTCCCTGGCCAGCCGAGAGACATAGTGCTTCCAGCATGTCCTGGGTCTTCACCCAGGCCTCTCCAGTTTCCATGCCCGGAACACCTCCCCAGGAAGGCTTCCAGGAAGCATCCAGAACAGATGCCCGAACCATCTCCTCTCAACGTGGAGAAGCAGCAGCTCTACTCCGTGCTCCTCCCGTGTTACTGAGCTCCTCACCCTATCTCTGAGGGAGCACCCAGCCACCATATGGAGGAAACTCATTTTGACCACTTATCCGTGATCTTGACTTTTCGGTCATTACCCTCAGCTCATGACCAAAGGTGAGAGTAGAAACGTAGATTGACTGGTAAATCGAGAGCTTTGCTTTTCGACTCAGCTCCTTCTTCAATAGTTCGATACAGCGACCGCATCACTGCAGACGCTGCGCCAATCTGCCTGTTAATCTCACTATAAATTTTATATTTCGATTAATTGTGACTATAAAAAATAATAGGTTTTTTTTATATATATGAAGAAAACAAATAAACAAAATAAACAGAACAAAACCAGTGAGTGAAAGATGTAATCAAAAAGGAAAAAGAGTAGCCCAAAGAAGAATCCAGTGAGTGAAATGTTAATCAGGCATATGTCTAACCAATAAAACTAATCAACTAAAGTAATTGTTAGTGACAGCTTTATTATGTTACACTATTGTTTGGTCTAAAAGGTATTTTAGTTGAACATGCAGAGGAACTTGTGGACTGGTAAAAAAATATAATCAATAAAGCATTCATTATCATCCAACCCCATCCAAATTGAGATTCTGCATTTTTTAAAACAATAAATACATGTTTTACCAAAAAAAAACAACATTTAGTTAAGGAGGAACTGTAAAAGTAAGTGAACCAGAACCAGCATAGTTAGTTTATTTAATAAGGGACAAAATCACAGAGAGGGAGGAAGAAAAGAGTCTTAAATCTCCGGCGCCTTCAGTGTGTAGGAGAGGAAAATACGGGCAGCGTACGGGAACAGTGGGGTGACGGGTGATGGTAATTAGCACAAGCTCCATCCCACACTGCCACAGCACCACTGGGTCGCCATCAGCTGCTGCACATTTGAAGGCCTTTTGATGATAGAAAAGAACACAGGCCTGATGTATGGTGGCCAGTCAGGGCCAAACAAAGCAAGCTCTGGTCGTGTGAAATAATTGCCCGGCAAAGTCTTAGTTAATGCCACCCGGGTTCAACCAACAAAGACCTGGTGAGTGAAGTGACTTGTTAATTAAGAGAAGTGATGCATTTAACAAGATTTCCTGTCAGTGTTTTTGGTATGTTATTACAAGCGACAAAATAAAAGCTGTACACTAAATATGGGCACTTGACATGTTCAAATTAAATTCTAAATAATGTTTTTTCTTCCTCACAATTATGTCTTCTATAAATTACACACAGTTTTAAAAACACTCAAATGGTTATGTCTGCTTTAAATATAAAAGCATAGACGTTTAATGCTGTAATCCAGAGTGCGTTCTGTAGTGTGACATGGGAAAAATCACATTAAAATCACACAGAAAAAAAAAGTTGCTCCAAAACCAGAAGGAGCTCGTCAGTCATTTATGCTCCAGGACTGCTCTGGGGTTAAAAGTTTAAGCTACAGGTCTAAAGAAATAAGGGTTAGGGTATTCTTACATTGTAAAATCAAATTTCATCATATTAGGTCATTTATAAAAAAATTTAACATGGCAATTTCTGCCTTGCCTTGCCTTGCCTTGCCTTACTCATGTTGTAGAACAGATATATTTAAAAAAAATTTTTTAGTATTTTGCTATTATTCTCTCCGCAGACAGTCATACTAAATCCTATTCAAAGGTAAGGAATTAAAATTTTGACAGATTTTTACCTTTCGGGAAAGATTACCAAACGAAATGGCATAATAAGACAAGATATGTTATTTACAACAATGCAGTGACTCATATTTAGCGTTTGTGTCAATTCAGTTATAGAATTCATAGTAATAAGCCGCGGATTACATTACAGGATACACAAGCATATACGGTACATCGAAATATAATAATGTAATAAAAATAGATTCCACATGCTCCTATATCTATTTCACCCCATTTCCGAGCTTGACCCATGACCCTGGTGGATGTACAGCTTCTAAAGACTCAATCCTCATTACCCAGGCTCCTCTCTGGCAGAGTGGGGTCTTATTTACCCGCGAGGAAGGACAGAAATACACAAAGACCAGGGCTGATAGAGTGATCGAAACAAAACACCTCGGTACAGAGGTTATACTGGCCGTCAATTTGCACTGTGCCCACTAGCTCTCAGGCGTCAGTATTTACAAAAAACCTCAACAGTAACTGTGAGTGTTGAGGTAATTAGTTCCAGACAGAAACTAATCCGAAAATGTACATACTGATAATACTACTACATAATACTTTTAGGGTTGGGCGATATGGAAAAAAATATATATCTCAATGTTCTTGGATGAGAGTCGAAACGTATAGTTTTTCTAAAACAGAGTCCAGATGACTACAACTGAATCTTTTTCTACAATGGAACACTCCTGGACGAATGAGGGATTACACCGACATGTCTTGAAACGTATTGATTGAGGTTTAATTATTAGACAAATGTGAAATGTCTGTAAAATTAATAACAAAAGTGCAAAAATGTCATCTTATACCCTTATTTGAAAGTATGCAACATAGCTGTTTTCATTTTGATTTTTGATTTTCTTTTTCTTTTTTTTTTACTATAAATTATAGACACAATATTCAAATTTTGCATGTCTTCAAAACATCAATCGCAGTATTATCTAAATTTCGATATATTGGCCTCTCAACACCAAAAGGGGCCATAAACAGCCACTATTTCCTAGTTATATTCTTTGCCCATTTTGTAAAAGACACCTGAAGAGTGTTTTAACATAACAATTACCAAAGTATAGCTTAGCAGTCAGACCAAGACATGGCAAATTTTACAAAATGACAGTTTCTCTTGTACAAGAACATAACCTATTCGGATACTTGTCTAAACGGATTGCAATTGGATGAGAGTAAGACATTTGCCAATTCAAAATGCAAAAGCCAAACATCTGGAGGAAGCCGATTTGTTGAGGCAACACAGAGAAAATCTGACAATTAGCACTTTATATGGCAACTCATGAAATAGACAAGGATCAATACTTTTGCCACCTGTATTATCAAATCAATTGCAAGGTCCTAGTTGACTTTTCTCACAAACTTATGCTGTCACTCAGTCTAAACGATGACCCATCTTGGTCAATGTCAGTGCCTCTCATCTGTGAAATAGATAGGATGTGTATATGTAGATAGATGAATGAGCAGTGTCCACAGGTGACGGAGAGGGTCAGGCCGGCGGAAGCACCTCGGGGTGGGACCAGGCCGAGGTTGTATGGGCAAATCAATGAGACCAAAACCTACCATCGATCCTGCCGGATTTATCCCCTCGCTCACCCCCAATGTCAACACAGTGAAGAAAAAGCCGGTGCCCTGTTTGCCCCGGGACCATCGGGATAAATCTCATTCGACCCTCCACAGCTCATTTAGTGAAGGATATAATGTTGTGAGTATAGGTCCAGACCACTGTTAGCGGCACATTCTGCTGAATAGCCTGTAAATCTTTTATTCTCCTTGAGACCCGACTTTAATTTGTCTCAGAGTAGGGGTGATAAATCTGAAATGGCGTATAAGAGGCCGCGCAAGCACATGGATAATAATGTCTTCATCTTCCATGATCCTTTTACAATTTGTTCTGGCAAAGCAGCTAATATAAATTACAGATCGAGGGCAAAACCACTTAATTTCTTTGGGATGTAATGATTAATAAATACACTCAAGTCATGAAAGCAGTACAAGAAGTCAACAAAGTTTAACTGAGCAGAACAGAGGCCTTTACGTGTTCAACAATTAGAGGATCAAATAAAAGAGTTGGGACCGTAAGATGTACTTTGATTTGAAAATTACACATTTTGAACATGATTGGAAACAATGTAATTACCAAAAATTCCAACATCATAAGAATTCAAAACAATGTTAAAAATTAAGTCTCATTCATAACATTGTTGTTCTGTCCTCAATTTAAAGATCTATTACAACTAAAACATGCTTTAAAATGTGTGTTCTTTCTATGCATGGTATCACACAGAAGCAACTGATCCCTGCTTAAATCACATGTGATTCTCTAATAAGATCATCTGTTGTGCACGTGGTGACTTTGACTGACAGGTCTGTTTCCATCTGTCCACAGCTGCGAGCTGTTTATTGAACCAAGCATATATTAGCATCATTAACTTTGAAATCCCCATCTCATGTTTCATCTGGTCTGGTAGAAAAGCTTGAAGAACAGTGAATACATATTACCCAAAAACACAAATTATTGAATAATTGCATTTTTAAAAAATATTAAAGCATCAAATTGAGATCTTATCATCTTAATAAAGAATTGTCTTTAATAAAGCCATTTTCCTGGTCATTTGTACAGCCTATTTTTGTTTGTGCAGACCCAGGACTTGGAACTTTAAAATTGCAGTGAAGATATTTCCATAAATGTGCTAAAAAGAAGCCACCCTAAGAATGTTTTTGTTTTTTTTGTTAGTACAATTAAAAAATGTAGTACACATTCCTGCTCTCAAATGGAGTGAGGTAAAAGTGGAAAGTAGTGTACTAAAATAAATATATACGTAAGTACAGGGCTTACCTTTGTACTTTGTTACTTTCCACCAACCTTCACCGTCAACAATGGCTTATATAATGAAATGAAATTACGATTTGTGTTTCCTTCTTGTATTCCTTATCATTTAAAAAAAAATTATAATTCTTTTACCATTCCACTCATTTGTAATTTGGCATTTGTCGTTATTCTAAACAGGAGTATGCAACAGCTCCCTAATACATCTGAACGACATCTTAACTGCCCCAAACAGACTCTAAATGTTAAACACTCAACATTTAAGGGGCCTTAGATCAGCTCAACTCCAGTCCTTAATGCCTAATGTCTAGCGCTATTGACCGGTTTAATGAGCTGGTAAGAAGAAGTGAAGAGGTTTTTGCCATTGTCGGTCAGTTAGCTGTCAACTCATTCACACAACGACGAAGACAGTGAAACAGTGAGGAAGTGCAGCAGTGCAGTTAGTGATACGAGTCCACATTGCATTGTAACTAACACTGAACATTCATTTAAATTACACAATCTTACCCCCACCCATGTTTTAAATCTAAACAAACTAACAACATGGCCAGCGAGCAGGACAAAAATAATAATAATAGAAATAACGAAAAATAATAATAACGGCACAATACGACAAAACATAAATACAATTACGGCACAAGTCCCACATTAAGTCCCACTTAATCTTAAGTTGATCAAATGTGTCAATTTTTGTTGGTGATGTTTGTGTCATCCATTTCCTTAACGTTCACAAATGCTTCAATAATCACAGTGCAGCCAATTCATTTTTGACGGCACATAGAGACACAAGGTGATCCATAATTAAAAGAAGACAAAGTACTAAAAACAAAACACAGCAGTCAAATTAGTCCATAAAATTTGACTGATGATTGTAGTATGTCTCCAGTATTTTATAATGACCCGTAGTAAACATTTCGGAGGTGTATTTCTGAAAATGCAACAACATGTTTCTATTGCAGGAGACTTTATGTGTTTGTCTGGTATTTAGAGAACTAAACCCTTTGATATCCTCTAAAAGAAATTGCATTGAAATTGAAAAGCAAAGCAAATCAACTGAAAAATGAATTATTGACATGAAATTAGGCAAATATGATGATTAGAAAAAGAAAAAGAAGGACAGATAAAAATGTACACATGCACCATCCACAGAAGGCAAAGGGATGAGTAATTATAGGTCAAATAAAAAGTCTTGAGCTGGATATCAATTTAACTAAATGTGCAAGAAAACATGCATTCTGTTGTATATTTAACTAATGAAAAATATAAATATATCTAACCAATAGAAATTAATATTTCACACTTGGGTACGGAAAAACCTTTAAGCTAATGATGAAGGAGTGTCATTGGTTTAAAGCTCATAAAAAAGTAAAATGTGCATATTATGTCACCTTTACAATGACTCATGATGCTGTTTGTAGATTTGTGGTGGACTAGAAAGAGTAGCCAGATGTAAACTGAATTATTTTATTCGGTGTGTTGGGAAGAAGCCGCGAGGTGGGGTTTGTTACCGTAACCTTCAGCGGAGACAGACACTTTGCAGCGTGGAGGAGCAAGGGAGGAGTGGTGTGAAAGGCACCTCCAGAGGTTCGCATCGATCACTAGATCACATGGGGACACGGAAGAGGCTCAGCAATGCAGCAAGCAAGAAAAGAGGCCACGGCGCTGCACCTGCAAAAGAAACACACACACAAAACTTACTCTCGGATCATCCTCAGGCGGCTCTGCACAGAGGAGCAAATTAGCCCACGTACAGGCACGAACACACTCACGCCGTGGTAGATTCTGCTGCTGAGTGGGCTATGCACTGCGAAATCTTACAAGCAAATCTTTCCTTTACAAAATTACAAAAAGTAAAAATAATAACCTTTTGATTGAATTTTTTATTAAGGCTTTTAAATCAGAACTTTTAAGGAGAATAATATCTAAACTATATAAATGCATTAATAATCTGGAGTAAGTAATTTTTTAAATAGTAATAATTTTACTAAATATGTAAAAAAAAATACATGGGAAAGAGTGGGTAATTTTGTTTTGACAAATGAAGAGTGGGAACATATATACATATATATATATATATATATATATATATATATATATATATATATATATATATATATATATATATATATATATATATATATATATATATATATATATATATACTTTCTTTAATTGACAACTACAAAATCACATGTTTGGAAAGAATTCTGTTGGACGTTTTATTTTAACAACCTGTCAAAGTGTCCACTGTTCACAAGGAAACGCTGGCTGCTGCTCTGCGACTGTCCAACTGTTCAGAAATATTGAGATTAACAAAGCACTGCAGATTGTATTCGGCATCCCACTTGAATTCAGAACTGTGGTATTTGGGTAGCAGGGAAAAGGGCCATCACAAAAAATGGATGACGCAAACTGACCTAACGATTGACATTCGAAAAATTGAAAAAATTACTTTTGCACTCAATTTGAAACTGGGCAGATTTGATAATCTTTGGAAGTTAGGTCTGCTCTCTGTGTCACGTTCTCTGTTGTGTTGAGTTTTGTGTGTTTTTGCTATATTATATATAACCATTTTTTGTTTGGCTTTTTTAATTAAATAATAATGATAGCGTGTTGTCCTTAACGTGCATATGACAGATTAGGAACACATTTAATAAAAATTTAAAGAACATGATTATATTTCAGATGTGTTGCTTATTTTTCCCAATTTGCTCATTTTGGTGAAGTTTACACTGTAATTGTACTTCCTGATTGGACTTGAGCAGCAGATGTGACACTGTTACCTAGCAACCATACAGTAAACAACCTCCAAAATCCATATAAATTACACAATCGGTTAATGCCTGAGACGTGACCCATACGCCAACTGCAGCATCATGGTTCAGGTCGCTAATGTACACAAAATTAAACTCCAAACAAAAACTGCATAAACTGCTCAAATATCAGAACAGTCCTAATCTTTACTATGGTACAGACATTTATACAACAATAAACCGCTGCATTTTAAAACTCAAATGTGGCTTTGTTGTAGTGAGTTATGTAGAAAATGCGAATAAATGATTAGCATTGGTCAAACATAATTAACTCGAAGAAATCTTCTAACAACTGAAACTTGGCTTGTAAGTGTCTGAAACCTTCCCTGTGTATAGTAAT
Source organism: Chaenogobius annularis (assembly GCA_015082035.1). Taxonomy (NCBI): domain Eukaryota; kingdom Metazoa; phylum Chordata; class Actinopteri; order Gobiiformes; family Gobiidae; genus Chaenogobius; species Chaenogobius annularis. Next base: position 910,369 of record BJKM01000145.1, on the reverse strand, counting down.
AGTGCCACACATAAAATTGATTATGTTTTCAAAGTGATTTTGAGCTTTTAGTGCTTACTTTGATGAAGGTCTTTGCCAGTTAACAGTCTGTGTAAAGTCATGTGAAAGTCATTCACCAGCCCCGATATCTGCACTCAGCGCCCTGTGAGACTCAAAACCAACACCTTTCAGGCAACCTTTGTGAACCAATATTGTCTTTATAAAAGGCAAAGAACAAAAAGGACACATCGCTTGTCATCGAAGCAATATGTCTATGACCTGCCGCAATTTATATTCTATTCTTGATATGTGACATACGCGTTGGAATATAACACTTTTTTTTTTTCTTTTTTTTTTTTTTCACAACCTGCCACATGACTGATATAAAACTGTAATCAATATTTACCACAGGGACCATCAAACTAAGTCTTAATTAGAACAACGTTAGAACCTGTCATATGCGCTTTAAGCAGCTGTGCATATGTGCATGTAATGCGCTTATACCACAGCCACAATCTGAAATAGTTCACCTGTGAATGTGAAAAGCCTGCTCACTCTCTCTAAATGTCTACAATATCAGTTATTTCTGTATTTTACTGGAAGCTAGTGCCTCACAGCAATTCAGCATTTGTTTACCCGTTGCTATGGTGATGTTCACAGTGCAGTGATATAGAATGTGATTTAACCGTTGCCGGAACTACTTGTGTGTTAACGAAAACCAACGTGCGGGATTAGAAATGGAATTCTCACTGATAAAATAATAACCAGAGTGTGTTAATGATTTTTTTCTTCTTCTAATCATTCAACACCAAAACCCAGTTGTCTCAAGTTTGGAGTGGCTTTCAAAGTAGACCAATACCTGTGGGTAAGATAAGTGCTAGAAACATCTTGGTGAACATGACATGGTAAAAGGGACATGTGCTTTTGCTGAGAGCGTGGTGAAACTTATGTGTTTGAGGGTCACACCAAGGTTATTCCTGTTTCCCTGGAGGCCACACACCTGGAGTGAAAAGAGCAACCATCCCAAGGCAGCCCACTAACTAGCGGTTGCTAAGAGACCATTATTGTGTGTGTATGTATGTGTGTGTGTGTGTGTGTGTGTGTGTGTGTGGGTGTGTGTTGATAGAATGTCTGTCAATGGGTTTGTGTTCGAAGTCCCATCTGTTTGTTTAAAGAATATGTTGAAAGTGACAGGTGTTGTCTTTTGAAGGCACACAGGGCTTACGAGCCCAAAATGGAAAGGAATGCAAACATTACTTTTAACTAAACTTCAGGTAAAAAGAGAAGCGAAGGAGACGGAAATAGTGATGCACTGTTTACCACAAATATATTACATAATAATCTTGTTTGCCATAAATAAAACTGTGATGCATTTACAAGAACATGTTAAAAAAGATGTTTGCTTCAGAATTTAGTTTAAAATAATGAATGTGAAATAGAAAATGTGTGGTTGGATTAAAAGTAAGCTAAAAGAAACATAGATAAGATCTTATAGAATGAGTAGTGCTTATCACTATATTGACACTGTTATAAAAGGCCATGACTGCAGGAGGATGCAGAATTTTGTTTATAAACATAATTCACTTTAACACACGGGGGGTCCAAATACCTATTTGCACCACTGTATTGTTTTGGAATTGTACAGGTTTCGATAACACCCAACCACAAATGTATTGAATCAAGTGTGAAAGTACATGTTTATTTGAGGCGTGGAACCATGCAGTGACTGTCCATGAGGCCATGATTCATTTTGAATTCACATTCTGTTTACAAAAGTACTTTGCCTTGTGAGTTGGTTCCTAAAAAGTCTCTTCCTCCCAACCCAAGGCAACTGTCCTTAATCCTGGGCGTAAACAGAAGACAAATGAGAAAAACAAATTGAACACAATAAAGAGAGCGGTAGGATATTAAAAGTACTGATCTTTCTCACACACCTTTTAGTTGATAACAAACAAATCTTAAATAAAAATGTCCAAAGCATGTATCATTTTCATATAATTTGCATAGAAATAAAACTCACAGGTGGACGTGTAACTTGTGGTGGTCCACTAACTGTGCATACAAAGCTTTGTGTCACTGTAAACATGTGATTCAGTATTTGTGGCATTCATTTTAACAGGCCACCAACTGCCTGCAGATTTAATCCTTGTCAGTTTATTTAATAAACCTTTATTTTAATCACAAACAGTCACGTTTTAGCGCAGGATGACCCACTGATTTACTTAGAATCGCCCCCACCTGTGGCCAGCCAAATACATATCACTAAAACAAGAACAATTTGTTACTTCAGGGTCTTATTACACATCAAACACTGTGTTAGACTTTATGTCATTCCATATCAAATGCATAGTGTGTCTGTGATGCCCTATTGATGGGAAAAATGTCATTCTGGTGCAATATATTCTGTCCATATGACAGCTGTAAATAAGAGTCTTATTATTATTAAGATTATAAGAGGTTTCTTTTTTCTAAATTATCTGTTTTTATTATTATACTTCTGTGCCTAATCTGTTTCTGTACCTAATCTTTGTTGCATCACTGTAATTTCCCCAATGTGGGACAAATAAAGGTGATCTTATCTTATCTTATTCAGTTGTGCATTGGATATGAAAGTAGGTCTTGAAGTGTAGAACAAAAGGAGCAAAAACAAAAACAAAAAGTGAGGAAGACCCTGCAAGGACCAAGTATTGATTCCTGCCATATTTCACGGAGCTTGGAAAATGCCCTGTGAAGTGTATGTCTGTTTTAACCTCTGGTCCGTAGTTCCTGTCGACTGGTTCTTTTGACCAAAGGTGTGAATAATGCATGCTCTGCTGCTTGTCGCTCACCTCTGAAGTGTGAATTACGCTGCATTAGTCCATTACGAAGCAATTATACACATCTGTGCAGTGTTGGCAGTATCATAGTGACACACTCTTCTGTTTCCTGCCATTAAACAACATATGCTTGTATTTTGGAAATAACTTCATATGATCCATTTTGCTTGGATGAAACATCACTTAAAACATTCAATATTTACCTTTTTTCTTTGGCCCATTTTTGCATATTAACTTAAGTTGTATGTCATATTGTATTTGACGTTGAGATAAATTCATTTAACTGCTTTTGTTTCATTATGATTTGTTTGACCACCGCTCCAACAAAAAAAAAGTCAAGTCAAAGTATATCTAAACCTTAAATGGAAGTTTCATCTGTAAGTCAAGATCAAAAAAGCTCGCAAAAGTCCAAAAGCACATGTTTCAGCACCAGCGCACCACTCAGTGAACCTTTGGGGAAGTTCAGAGCCAGTGTAATCCTAGATAATCCTCTATTAATACTGAGCCATTGTGAAGCACAAGACAAAGAGTAATGATATGCGACGGTGTCTTTCACACAGATAAATTACTGATAAAAAAAAAAGCAACAAAGGCCTGTGTAAACACGTCAGAGACGCTAAAACATATGGGCCGTGTTAAACAGAGCCAGCTGTGACTCCATGGCGCTACTCCAGTGTTATCTCCCATGTGGAGGGAGCGTACAGTAGAGTGCTGGTGATGCCCCGCGCGTCTTACGCTTTGCCTCGGTGTCAACGCTGGGGAACAGTTCACGGAACAGCAGAGGAGACCGCCCCGGACCAGGCAGCAGGGCAGATAAAGCTCAGATAGTGATTGAACGCGATGGTGAAAGGATTTAGCCCGGGCATTAACTGTGAGGGAGTGAGAGAGGGAGGAAGGGGAGGAGAAGGAGGGAGGAGATATTTTCCATAAAGCATTTTTCTCTCTCTTTCTGCCCTTGAGCATCCCGGTAAACCCGAGCTTAAAGTGGCAAGGGGAGGAGGAGACGGGGCCAAAAAGGGCGGGCACAAGCCTTTCCAACAAAGTCAATATTTTATACTTTTTGATACTACTTGGCGCTGGATTTCAGTCCTGCTTTTCCTCCCACGGACCGTCTCCAGATCTAGGACAGTAATCAGCGGTGCGCAGCGGAGCGTGGCGCGAGGGAAAAGTATCCCGTGAACGGAAACAACAAACAGCAAGCCGGTGTCTAGTCGGAGAGTGGAGTTAGCCCTAGAGAAGACATTGAAATTCAGAGGGGAAACCAGTGCAGGACCAGTGAAGTGTTGTGCGGCTGGAGTTGAAAGAGGACTGGCTCAAAGTGCGGCGCTATCTCTCGGATGATCATTACAAGTAAGTGCCTTATCTGATACGCATCAGTGCATAACGGGGGAATCCTGGAGCAGCTCGGATGCTGCAAAAGAGTTATGCTGCAATCTGCAACCGCAATGGCAAGTCAAGGAAGTTTTTGATGTGACTATGAAGTAATAATAGGTTTTTGCCGATGAACGGTGTGTAGTTTGAGCTGCTCCGTGCGGGATGCGCAACTGTAGTAGGACACACCCCTAGCAGAGAGTCAGGAAATAGCTGCCGTTACTCGGGAAACTGAACTCTCAGCTTTATGGCCTTGGTTGGGACAGGATACACGCACAAGGTCTGAACTTTAATGGAAGACACGCGCAGCAATCAAAAGTTAAAGCATGGTGTTCAGTAAATATGCAGAGAAGCCACGCTGATTATTTCATTTTATTTTTGTATTTTTTTCCTAAAACGGACAGCATCACAGTCATGTCTCAGTAAAAAAAAAAAAAAAAAAAAAAAAAAGTAGCCGACTCACCCCTCTTAAAAAAAAAGTTTAACATTGTTTTACATTATGAAGGCCACATTAAAATGTTTAGTCTATGTTCACGCAATAATGTAAATGTAAATTTTGAAGAAATGATATGTATTTCAGTGGCAGATGAATGTTGTAAAGGGGGGAAATTGAAGTAAACGCCTTAAGAATACACGGCCTAACTTTTTCCTCTTCTGTGCCCTCATTTTGCCCCAGGACAATCACAGCGGTGCAGCAGAACTATCCAATGGATGCTTCCAAAGACAGGACTCCAGTGCGCGCATGCAGCTGCACTGTTCTCCTTCAAGAGCCCTCTCTCTGGTAAACCGCGGTCACCTCTGCAACACTATGGTCAAAGTGCATGCCCAGCTTAACGCGTGTAACTCAATCCGGCGCTCATTCTGCTCAGGAAATAAGAAAAGTACCCCGGAGCTGCTCCTTGGGGACTTTATCTATCTGTGACACTGAGCGCAGAGGGCCATTCAGTAGATTTGGGATTTATCGCCTCACCTTTCACATTCAACAGCAACATGATAAAAGGAGCTATTTCCTTTTGCCTCTGAGCCCCGCTCCATGCCCGTCACCATCCCCAGCCCAGTGAGTCTGCCACCCTGCCACACGGTCCCCCTCGTGCCCCTCGTGCCCCTTGGTCCCTGCCATGTCCCTTCAGGTCGCGCTGCTGCTCCTACTGCGATGCTTGGCCTCAACTTTGGCCCAGTACGAACTGTGTAAGTCCCTGGTGAGCACGGACGAAGGCTCGGTGTGGGAACATTACGCGTGTCAGCCTAAAGCGGCGTCCATGAAAGACTACATGCGCATCAAGGTTGACCCGCCTGGAATCACATGTGGCAATCCGCCTGAGCGCTTCTGTACTCTGGTGAGTTCAACGACACGCAACGTTTTGGTTTGGTGTATAGTAAGTGTAGCTTCATGGCAGTGTTTAAAGATAACACAAATTACCTTATAGTTGGCCAACATTTGTATAATTATTAATAAGGAACTAAGACGAGGGAAATGATCGGATGACATCATGTAATGTAATATTACATTTAATAACTAAATCCGTGTAATTGTGTGTATAAAATGACCAACATTTTACAAATGATTTAAAAAGTATGTACTTTTCTAATATTAATGAAAAATAACCATAAGGTAACATTAGTAAGGAAAAATGATATATATATGAAATAAATACACACACACACACACACACATATATATATATATATATATATATATATATAATTCAAATAGGCCTTTGAATAAAAGACACGCAATTTCTTTTTTGTGGTGCATTTAAATAGAAAATATTAATATTGCAATGCAGTGCATTCATATAAATATATACATATACATATGACAAATTTACACACAATACAAAAACATGTACATGGAGATAATATGGATAAGTAGCCTAAATGTTTTAATTTAGTAAAGAAATGTTTTATAAAACAACGTTGTTGCACCAGAAGCAAATGGTCAGCGAATGTCGCCCTCTGAAGTGGGTCTTACCTTGGCAGGTTTTAAGGTGTTATTTACATTAATATGAACTTGGCAGCCTGTGATTCCATTCAAATCTGACCTTCTGGAACATCTCACATTTCCTAAAGTAAAATGCATTTAGCGGGACCTTTTTAGTTTCAAGGACAGCACAGTGTGAGCAACGCATGCTCTGGGGGGTCTCGTTAAAATGTCTGCAACAGCAGTATTTAACACACTTTTCAGCCTGCGGCGACCCATCCCATAATGTGGGTGTAATAATTAGAAATCAGGGCTATAGGATCATTGTAATTGCCAAAAAGGCTTCACACCCCAACTTTTTCAATTCTAAGCAAAAAAAGTTAGAGTCAGCAACATTTGGTAAAAACAAGCTTGATGCTACTGATGATGCATATGTATATTTTGACTTATTGAAGGCAGCAGACGTGTCTGAGAAGTTATGAGTGAAGTCTCCCAAACTTCCTCCGACAAAGACAGACTCCAACTCCGTTCTGGTTTACGCAATCTAATCTGATCCTATTATGGCTCGCTGCAGTTAATGGGATCTTAGTTTTGCCAGTGACCACACCATTTGTAACCTTAAGACAGTCTGCACAAACAACAATAATCAGATTCACACAGACTGCTTCTTCTTACTCAGACTAATAACAACACCTGGGGTCACAAGACAAGAGCAGGAAAGGACACTGTGCTTTGTGGATACCTAATGGTTAATGATTTGTTTAATGTAGAAGTAGCGGAAACCACTGTTGACTTAACAGAGCCTCTCCAATGACTCCTCTTGAGGAGAGAGTCAGTAGAAGTGCACAGAGATGCTGACTGCCATAACGTATTGACGTCTGCCCCCTAATGGCCTGAGCTTGGAAACTTCTATAACTACGTTTCTAAGTGAGCAATGATCAAATATTGATGGGCTCTTTAATGGGCTTCCTTACAAGGGTTTGACCAGTGACGCTCCACTGTAGGAGGATGCAAGAGGCAGGACAGGAAGGAGGCCAGTCTTATTCAGCACTTTTCTGACAGACAGAAAGCGTTAGTGGAAACTTCTAGTTCCTCTTAAGGCATCTGTGGCTCTAAAATCAATGCAGGCACTGTAATAGGTTTTGTCAGCTTTTATCACCCCTTTAAAATATCTACATGTACAAAAAGTTTCCTAAAGTAATCAAATTGCTCCGTGCAGAGGTGTTGAAGAGATATATTCCTGATCATTTAGAAAAAATATCTTCACCTTTTGGATGCTTTGTGGGCATTTCATTGGTTTATATACATTCAATCATTTTAAATTCCCATGAGTTAAAGAAAAGTCAGAGCACTGAAAGACACAGTTCAACATGTGCAGAGCAGTTCTTAACCCTAAAAAGACTTAAAACAAAATGTGAAAGATTCACAATTTCTGCCTCTTTTGGAGTATGTTTCTTTCTGTACAGTAGCTTAGGTTTCTGCCTCCACAGGGGCATTTGTTCTACTCTATTTATCTCTAGTTCAGCACTCCTGAGCCAAACAGACATACTCTTAGGAATCAGCACCACTAAGATATAGTGTCACTGCTTCTGAGTTTGAGACTTCTGTAGGTCCTTTGTAGTTGTCTGTGTATATACTGTTACACAGCCATAGCCTTCAATTGGGAATGATAGAGTGTGCTGTATGTTAAGAGGAGGGGGGTGCACCGGGGCATAGCTAATGATGAGGGAGAGGTGCAGAAGATCCAAGCTTAGCTAAGCAAAAAGATAACATCACTTTTTTCAGGAGCACGCACATTGTCAAAATCCAAAATGCAGCACTGAAAAGGTGTGACGGTCTGTTGTTTGTTATTTTCACTTTTTTGGGATGAACCCAAACCCTCAATCAGGCAACTCTCATGGGACAACATCAGACAGCAGCAGCATGCAAATGAAAGGGTAGTGGGAATGTACACCAAGTAGTGATGGGACTGTTGGACTGTTGTCTATCTAAGAAACAGAAAAACACACCTTCCGCTCACAACGCATCCGCTTGTTTTAGAAGGTAGAATGAGCCAGCTCTAAAAATAGACATGAGAAGAGATAGAGCGCAGCAGCGGAAGGGGAGCATGCAGGAAGGGGAGGAATGTGGCAGCTTCTGTAGCCAGGATGAGAGCCTCTAGACTGGATCTGGCCCCACACCCTCAGCAGCAAAACTCTGCCAGGTTTGACCAGTGCCCTGCCTGACAGTGACCACCAGGGCTACAGCCAAAAGGGTCACCAATTCTCTCATGGGTTACAGAATCAAAGCTGTGTATCTATTTGTATCTATATACATCCTCAGAGGTGAGTTCAGGTACAGGATTAACAAGTCTGACTTGGCATAATTAACAGAAGGAGAAGACTGCAACTGAGACAGCAGTGAAACAGCCGAAAGGGAGAGTGAGATGATGTAATGGTGTGGCTCACATCCCCATTAGGACACAGTTGAAAGTGATCAGAGAGTGTTTAGATGTGTTGGCAGATCATGGGGATAGCTATAAGTGAGATTTATCCTTGGTTGAGGTGAGACTAAGAAGGATCGGCCGTAGGAGATTAAACAGCTCGAGGTGAACATACTGTTTGGTCTCTATGGACAGAATGACCAATGTTCCTAAATTGTTTGTACTCTTAAACTGTAATATTCCTTAATCTGTGTTCAACTCACCACACAATATACCATAGTGTTCAGAAGTTCAAACTCTAATAGAGCTACTGCTACAACACATTTAGACTCACGCATTACTGTTTTAAAGAGAGGATGTGCTTTACTTTGAGCGGCAGATCATCATTTCATATAATCAAATTCAAATCTTGTAATTCTATACATGCAAACCTCTCAGCCGCACATGAACAAGTTCTTCAGATGTCCAGTATGAGCCACAGTCACTGCCATAAGAATGAAAGAGAAAATGCTCACAAAAATAAAAGATTATTGTCATAAGTGAAAAAGCAATATCCTTTTCTAGTCCCCTTTGTGGCCTTTTTAATGGGAGGGTCATTTCATTTGATGTTTCCCCCAAACAAAATAAATTGCGTTCCATGTGTGCTCCTTCCTTTATTCCCCTTGCTAGCAATATAACCTCGAAACTTCTATATGTGGAGAGAGAAATGAGAGGTGAGCCCGAGCAGGACACCTGGAAGTATTTGTGGGACACAGAATTGTTTCAGACAGAAGGGAAGTTGTAGGGAAATCTTTCGTTGGTGGACTTTAGCAGTTGTATTAATGATAAAAAGCACTACCGCGTAACCGTCTTCTTTCTAGCCTTCATTTTCTTTTCATTTTCTTATTTGTTTAAAGTAATACATGCATTATTACTCAGGCTTAAAAATACACTTAGTATTGTTATACCACATGTTAAAGTTTAGCATAATACATATAGAAAGTGACTAAAAAATATGCAATTGTTGCCAGCAAATATTTTTTTAGAATCACTATGCTAATTTAATTTTGTGGTTATATATTTTATATATATATATATATATATATATATATATATATATATATATATATATATATATATATATATATATATATGTGTGATGTGTGTGTGTGTATATATATATATATATATATATATATATATATATATACATATATATATATATAATCTATCGATCACTATCATCAAGGCAAGGAAAGTTTATTTGTAGAACACAATTTACACAAGCAAATTCAAAGTGCTTCTCACAACAGGAAAAAAATACATTAAAATCACAGACAATTTTTAAAATCAGGGTTCTTTTCAGTTGGATTTTCTCCCAGTTTTCCCCTTTAAATTAAAAATTCAGATTCATGACTTGGACACCCTGCTATAATTTTATTGACCAACAGGTCAAAGTAGTCACTTTCCATGCTGAGTTAAGTACAGTTTGTCGTTGTGGCCTTGGCATGAGGCACTCACTCAATGTCTTATTACACACATTGTTATCCCTCAAATGAAAACAAGGGAGTCACTTTTGGTTGGGGCATCATGGAGGCTGTTGTCGTGGAGACAGGATCCCAGCAAGGATAATTGCTGGAGGGGCTTAGCAGCGCGGGCCACCTGCCGCAGCAGTTGGCCGGGATTTGTATGTGTGTGTGTGTGTGTGTGTGTGTGTAAAAGCATGTGTGTGTCCTGGCTGAGATACTAGGCCAGGACAGAGCAGGGGCAGGAGGCAGAGCTGGATAAGGAGGACACGGCGCACAAAAGGCTTAAACATAACCCCATGTGTAAGACTCTTCTGCTGGATCAAAGTCTTCTACTATACGCCATTACCTAACTCGTGTCATGGGAAACTGATTCTTAAACACAAAATATTTGGCTGGTATTATCTATATTAAACTAAAATGGACTTAAATCCGGACTCTTATATTAACAGAAAACAAGCAATACAAAATAGGAACAAAATCATAGCCATAAATCAGGCCTAATCCAGGGATATGTAAGCAATAAAACAATGACTCAACTCAATATCACTGCCATTCCAAGTCTTGTCCGCAGTGAATTCAAATGAACTTCAATATTACAAAATGAATATAAACTTTATCCAGATTGATGACAAAATCAGAACAAAACCAGGAAGAGACTAGAAAAAAACTATTGAGCGTCAATAAAAGAATACCAAAAGAGACCTTTGACAGTACACCCAAGATCATACCGTTTTTAAAAATGAAAAGCTGCCATTGCACTTATTCTTGGATCCTAAAATAGTTTACCAAAAATATACAAGAGTCGACAAATTAATGGAAAATGACTAGATTGATGCAGAAGGTTTATGTGTGTAAGGTCACTATGAAACAAGTCTTTATCCCTCACGTCGCACTAATGGAAGCATGTACAGCTCAGTTTAATATCTCATAGACTTTCACTGTTACCTTGCTCTGTCTCCTTCTAATTATCCCGTGCATTGGCCGCTGTGTATGAGATTATCTTCTTAAGTGTGTTTGTGCTGCGGCTGTCTTGTCTAAATCAGTGTGCTGGAGATAATTGGGTTATCACATAAAGAACAATGCTGCTGTGTCATTTCCCGGTGCAAAAAGACAAATTATCTGCACTTTTTAGAGCCACCACGGTTTCACTGCTGTCTTCACTTGCGTTATGATCCTGTACACTTCCATAAAGCTATCCTCAGCATCGGCTCACAGTTTGCTTATGTGTGGAGTTTTCCCCCATTCGTAGTGTCACCATAAATCAGATGATTAATAATGGCGTCCTCACAGGATTGTAACTTCTGCTTTTGTTATTAGCCCACTAGAGTGGCTTTGAGTGACTGCTCATTTTCAACACGCTATAGTCCAAAGACTCTATTCAGGAGGCTGAACTGTTGGAATATGCTGTCTTTTGGCACCATGAGTGAATTACTTGTTGCGTGCAAAGAATGAAAGCAGACATTTACATCATGCAGTTTAGATCACTTAAAGAAAACGCTGTTGAAAGAGATGATCCAAATGTGGTCAATTGTGTTGATACAAGCTGTTTTAATGAAACTCAGTCAACCAGTCAAGGTTAATTATCTTATATTATGTCTCTAAAAACCCCGTTCACACATACAGCTTTACCTGGGAATTTACCTGGCCAGAGCAGTGACATGTGTGAGTGAAGCCAGAACTGATTTCCCTGCATTTTTGATCTGACAATTTCACTGGTAGATTGGGAGGACTAAAGCAGAGTATGTGTGAATAAAGCCAGAAAATTGCCAGTACCACTGCTCATTTCTTTGGTTACGAGCTTGGTTTCCATGGTTACACTGTGCAGTTAAGTTCCATTTTCATTTAATTTAAATAATGCAGCACATTGCTAGAGTGATAAAACACAGAGAGACAAATGTTTAAAAAAAGGTCAGAACAGAACAGAACAAACATCATAATGTTCTGGGACTGGGAGTGTTCTAGCAATCTGGACAGGACAATTTACTGGTAATTATGTGTAAATAGGGCTTTATTTATGAAATGATGACTAAAAATGGATAAAATAAAAATAACTCACTATGATGGGAAAAGTGAGTATAATTTAATTAATTATAAAAACTCATTTGCGTAATGCACAGGTGTCAAAACTATGGCCTGTAGGTCAAATGCGGCCCTCAGACCAATTTTTAGTCCCATTCACACATGCAGCCTTACCTGGGAATTTACATGCATTTTGCCAGCGCAGTGACATGTGTGAATGAAGCCAGAACTGAATTCCCTGAATTTTCTGCTCTGGCAAATTGCCAGGACTAAAGCAGGAAAGGTGTGTAAATAAAGCCAGAAAATTGCCAGTAGCACTTTGGTTCTTTGGTTACGAGTTGGTTTCACAGGTGTGCAAATAGACCTTGTGCTATCCTCGGGTCTGGATAAGTTTGAGTATTAGATAGTAAAAACGTATTATTATTAATATTAATATTAATATGAATATTATTATTATTATTATTATTATTATTATTATTATAATATGAATGTGTTGAGACGTGTCCACTATGGTCTGTGCTGTAGACTTTGAAGAGTAAATAATTCTGTTGACTTCTCCCTCCGGAGGAGAGACTTGAAAGTCTTGGCATCACCAGAACAGCGGGATCAATTCTCCAAAGTTAAAAGTGCAGCAGCCCTCTGCTGTCTATGCAAAGAGAGTGATGATGCACAATCCTCTTGACCTTCACACTTCCTCTTATGTTGTTCTGCAAGTTTACTTTTAAGCTCTGGTCCAGTCCTCAGTGGACAGTGAGCCTGCACTGCCTCATTAACAAAATCTATATATAAAAAAAAAGTTATTGCATTACAATCTTGCCTGGGATTCACTCATTCACTTACATTTCTATGTTCCTGTCACTGTAGGAGAACCCATACTTGTGCAGTGATGAATGTGACGCGTCGAACCCGGATCTGGCTCACCCTCCTCAGCTGATGCAGGACCGCGAGCGCAATGGTCTCATCACGTACTGGCAGACGGTGACATGGAGGCGCCACCCAGAGCCACTGCTGGCCAACATCACTTTATCGTGGAACAAGAGCCTGGAGCTCACTGATGACCTGCACATCACGTTTGAGTACGGTCGGCCCACCATCATGGTGCTGGATAAATCCATGGACCACGGGCGCTCGTGGCAACCCTACCAGTATTATGCCGATGACTGCCTGGATACCTTCAACATGCAACCAAAACGAGTGCTTGACCTCAGCCCCACCAACATCACCAGAGTCGTCTGCACAGAGCAGTATTCACGCTGGGTCGGTTCCAAGAATGAGAAGAACGTCAAGTTCGAAGTGCGAGCGAGGTTTGCTGTCTTTGCTGGGCTCCGACTACAACAAATGGACAACCTTTACACACGCATGGAGAGTATGAAGGGCCTGAGGGATTTCTTCACCTTCACCAACCTGAGGCTGAGGCTCCTCAGGCCTGCCCTCGGAGGCACCTACGTCCAGAGAGACAATCTGCTTAAATACTTCTACGCCATCTCCAACATTGATGTCCCTGCCAGGTCAGACATATGCACAAACACATGCCATAATGTCTTCAACGTACATATGTTTATGTATAAGAGTTTCAAGTGGAAAATGTTAACAAAACATAGAATCAGAATCAGAAAAAGGTTTATGGCCAATTGTCAGTGAACAAAATTCACAAAGGAACTTGTTTTATCGTTAAGGTGCAACATAAAACAATGAAAAATGCATACATTAAAAATATATTAATAAAATAAAAATAAACTTTTTACAAGTAACTACAATTCTGTAAAGAATATATACATACCTACCATGTCAAATTTGGAGGTTGAAATTGAAGAGCATATTTTAGCATTATAATGATATTTTGTGACATTTTTCCTGCGTTCTTAAAAGGCATCCGCTCATGACTTGCTTCTCTGGCTCCAGAGAGAGTGGTGACAAATGACCTGTGGGTCTTTTGAAAGAGTATTGTTTTAATTACTCTTTAGCGTCAGTGGATCAGAGATTGCCTGTCAGAGGAAAGGGCACATTATTATATTAACATACAGAAATGTTCAATAAAAACATGACAAATTATGTAAATGATAGTGTTTCATATGGCCTCACCATTAAAACACATCAGACATTTTCCACTCAAATGTGACAGATAGAGAAAAGAGGCAGGTGACAAGCCCGACACGCTCGCACAGGCAGTGTGATCCGAGGGCGCTTGATGACCCCGTCTCTGTCGGCGTGGATCCTCGCGGGCCAATGATTAATGACATAGAAACATAGGGCCTCAGTGGTCCAACGTAAACTGCCGCGCACTCACTGCCAAGGGAGCCGGAAAGCCTTACATGGCAACTTTGTGACAGTGAAGGATGCTGTGGGGCATCACACGCCTGCTTAGCATCAACAAGCCATCTCTCCCACCTTTCAGAATTATTATTCCAATCGATATGGCCGGCTGACATTTCAATGGTATTTAACATGCTTGCTGGGATGGCCCAGATTGGAAGGACGGATGGACTGACGAGTGTGTGTGGCAAGGGCCATGGGTGGAAAAAGGGGGGAAATGAGGGAGTGCTGGAGATGATAGCACAGGCTGAAGCGTGGGGTATGTGTTTGATGAAGTCCTGAGTGAACGCTGACATAGCGCACACACAAACAAACATCCCTGTGGTGCTGTGTGAAAAGAGCCTGCAGGTATTGATCACAGTCACTTTTCAGGCTCAGCACAGAACAGCACAGAGGACATCCAGCAGCACCGAGTTCCACCATAAACATCAATAGGTACAGATTCATTATAAGTGCTAAACATCAGGCAGGCAGGTTCACTGACAATGCGTTTCTTCTAAATCATAATAGATACAGAATTACAATTATCTCCATCCACCCATTATCTTCTGCTTTATCCAGGGCCGTGTCTGAACATCGAGATTTGTCAAAATGTAGTTTTATTAAATGTAGTGCAATTATTTGTGCAATAATCGTGGCAAGAATTTTGGGAGGCCTTACAGACTCAACTCTTTTTATTTTTTGTGTACCTTGTTTGGACCTTTTTTGGTTGTGTCCATCATTTGGTTCTCACATTTATCACTAATTTGCACTTGTCACCACAGAGGTGTGGGGCCCGTGACAGGGGGCCGCTGGTGCTCGTGTCAGAATGTGCCGGATCTGGTAACAGCTGATCCAAATTTAGTCCAGAGGAGATGACTGAGGCCAGTATGTCTTCCGTTCCGGCCACCCACACCTACCGTAACATAATCACAAATCAATACGTTATTCTGAGCGGCCAGCAGGAGTATTAGGTGATACTGGCTGGGGGTCCTCTACATACAGTACAATAAAGAGTGTCTGATGCTTACGCTTAGGAGATTGATTTTTTTTGGGGTGCAGAACGATTAGTCAATGTTCCCTGGACAAAAGGCTAAGCTATTTCATCTCATCTTGTCTGGCCTCTGAAGCATATTGGGATTTGCAATGCCTAAAATCTGAATAATGAATATTCCACGCTCCCGGAGCCTGGGCAATGGCTCTTCAGTGGAATGGGATTTATATGATCAGAAGAAGGACTGGTCACCACTGTAATGAGATATGCTAGTGATATCGATGGACACAGGACTGAAGTCACTTCCTGACCATATTGTATGTCCACTGTTCTTTATGAATGACTGCTATCAATGTTTCTAATTCATTTATTTATTTTAGCAAAAAAACACACTGAAAAGACTCCTATGGTCAATGAATCAAAGTAGCCTCTTACCATCCAATCCAGTCCAACTTTATTTGAATAGCAAATTTTGCAAACAAGATATATTAGTAAGTGTTGAACATAATAGCTATTAATAAAAAAAAACACTTACTGTGAGCAAAGAGTGTCTACCTTTTTGCCAACTTGCCCTCGCTCTTCATGCTCTTAGAACAAAAGCAATGCATGGAGTTGTGAGGTATTACATTTAATTGTCAGGGTTAGGAGTGCACGATTGTGCACATAGTGTTGAAGTGAACAAAAAGTTCAATCAGAAAAATCACATCTGCCAAAAATCTGGATATAAAATGTAACTAAAGTGCCAGAGTCAATGGACAGCTAATGCATGATTTGGCATACATTTAGTGGAAAAGGTCTGCCAAGGTTAACTGTAATGATTGTAACGATTATAACATCAAACTCCAAAGCAAAGTGGGCAGGTTCTGAAAGCACAGCTCTTTTGACTCATTTTACTGGCTGCAGTCACCTTTTAGATCCAGCTATTTCCTCAGTGACGGGCCAAGTGAAACCCATCACTTCCATCAAAGTCATGGCAGTCCCGCCTCAGCTCTGTCACCATTTAGATCAGTAAAATCACATTGACTGTAGAGCTCCAGTTCTAATCGGTGCTTTTGGATTCGTATATGGCCACCATCTTCCCCTCTGTTTCCTCACCATCCCATCTATCAGGGCCATTGCTGAACTACACTGAACCTTAGCAGCCCCATGGTTATGGATAAGACATGGGGTCATCGGTTGGGCTTTCTTAATGAAATAAGCAGCAGGTCGTATGCTCGCTCTTCATAATAGAATAAAAGGAAGGCACTGAGCTCAGGAAACGCTAAGTAAGTGGATTAGGGTCAAAGCTGAGGCAAGGAGATGGGGTAGGACAACGTTTGCATCATATTTTTCTTATCATTGGCGAGCGGTTCGACTTCTCCATCTGATTTGATTGCTTGATGAGGTAAGAATAACATTTTAAAGTAGTGAAACAAATTAGTGTCAATTCACAACGTTTTTGAATTAATATTGACAGTTTAATTCATGCATTTACCGTTAGAAACAAAAATCATGCTCATAAGCCATCACCATTTGGGTATTTGGAATGATATGATCCAGATAAATAGCATTTGAACCAGTCTGTTAGCCTTAATTACACATGAGAAGCCTGGTCTTGTTCAAGGCCTAGACTCCTCTCCATCAACTAATTACTTTCCAGTTGTGAAAATGAGTTAACGTAAGGTTGCTGGAAATTAAATGCAGGGAGTTTCTTCAGTCATGTTGTACCCCCCGGGCGACTGAGCTAATGTGTGCACTGCTCGCTTCGTCTTCTCACAAACTACACAGGAACATTCACCCAAAACTAAAATAAATTTTTATTTTTATTTCAAATGTAATTTACACATATAGTTTTTCTTATATAGCAGGGGTCCCCAAACTTTTTCCTGTAAGGGCCACATAACTTTTCCCTTCTCTGATGGGGGCCAGGGTCAGTTTGTAACAGAAAAAAGTGTGACGATCGCAGGGTGCCTAAATGTAACATGTATTGTTTTCCAGAAAGCCACATATAACCAAATATGAATAACCCTTTCTGAGATCAAATAACCCTCTCTGGGTTCTTCAAAAAAAAAAGTTCAGCTTCAGTTGTCAGAGCAGAATCTGACTCATATGAGCATGAATAATGCATCTCTTGTATTGTTCAGGGGGCCGGGTCAAATGTGGAGGCGGGCCCGTATCCGGCCCCGGGCCGTAGTTTGGGGACCACTGTTATATAGTGTCATAATTTTCATGCAAATCTTTTAATTAAAGGTGTGCTATGTCACTTTTCCACAGTATGGCATTACACTTATCTTGCATTTAATAAATTACAGGTGCTTTTATTGCATGCAACATATATATATATATATATATATATATATATATATATACACACACACACACACACACACACACCACAACTACATATACATACATACATATATACATACATATATATATATGCATATATATATTCAAATATATATTCATATATATATACACACACACACACACACACATATAGATATATAATATTCAAGCAAGGCAAGGCAAGGCAAGTTTATTTGTAGAGCACAATTCGTACACAAGGCAATTCAAAGTGCTTCACACAACAGGAAAAAATGCATTAAAATCACAAAGACATGGCAGAAATCACAATCTTTAGTTCAAGACATAAAAGAGAAGAGTGCAAAGAAAAGCATTTCAGTCCATAATGCCAGGCACAGCCAAACAAAACAGTTTTTAGTTTAGATTTGAACATTGCCAGAGTAGCGGCCTGTCTCACATCCTCTGGAAGACTGTTCCAGATTTTAGCTGCATAAAACTTAAACGCACAAATAAATATCTTGAACAATTTACTGTGAGGAGAGTTGCATCACAAGCAGGCCTGGTGGTGTCAGCTGCTTGTCTCCATGGAAATAGAAAGGTTCAATGCCAGGCGATTGAGATTTTAGTCATTTCTAATTGTCAATGATATGATTGGAGTTTTTTAATAGGTCCTCAGCCAATCCTATGTAAGTAAAAGCTTGTGGTTTTGTGTTTTTGTGTTCAACAGCACTGTTTAAAAGTTTGTCTTGATTTTGTCCATTCAATCAATATTTTAAGATATTTTAAGGTATTTGATGTCGTTTTTGAAAAGAAAAAAGAAAACCAAAGTGAAAAATCGATCAACATCAAAGGAAAATTGTGATAAAAAATATATACATGATGCACAAAATGCAACATAACTTTTACTTTTATGTGTATCGTTTTTTTTTTCCAATAAACGATACACACTATTCAAAACACATTCAAATATGATCTACATTTTGATATACTGCCCAACTCTAATTACTCTAAATCTTATCAATCTCTGACATGCGTGGGTAAAGGTGTAAAATGCTATTCATCATTCTCACAAGACTACATCCCAGCAATCTATTTATTACCTGCGAGCGTTGACCTGCAGTGACCCTGATTTGTTCTTTTCCAGTTTGACCGCAGTTAGAAGACGAGGCTAATGAGCCTAAATGTCTGTGTCTGTATGCGGGTTTAGCGTACGTGTTGTTGTAGCGGAGGCATGAATGAACATGACAGGTCTCGAGAAACCGTTAATTCACTTCTCTTCACAGATTGCAGCCTCCAGTCTTTTTGCTGCTCCTGTGAATTTGACTTTGCTAACTGTCGCCACTGTTTTTTTTTAACTAATGCCACATTTTTATATTATATGTCCTTTGAAGAGTGAAGGTGACTGGATGGAAGGTGTGAGAGCAGAGAGGAGAGAACAGGAAGGCAGATGATGGATTAACTTGTAGTTCCATGGGACTAGCCAGGGTGTGTGATTTTGTGATGAATGATGTGAGGTGTGATGCTTGGTAAATATTATTCTGCAGTTCACACACACACACCATAGTCGTCTCTACACCTTCCCTTAATATGTTTTTGTTTTTTTTCTTTTACTATGGGTCACAAATGTATGGACAAAAAGTACTCCTGATGAATGAAAGATGTGATTCTTACTTCATGTGAGAAAATCCAGGGGCTTTGTCAAAAAAGGGTGAGGAAGTCCCAGCCGCAGAGGAGACACAGTGAGAAGAGAGGAGACACAGTGAGGAGTGAGGAGACACATAGAGGAGAGAGGAGACACAGAGAGGAGAGAGAGGACACAGCGAGAAGAGAGGAGACACAGCGAGGAGTGAGGAGACACATAGAGGAGAGAGGAGACACAGCGAGTAGAGAGGAGACACAGCGAGAAGAGAGGAGACACAGCGAGGAGTGAGGAGACACATAGAGGAGAGAGGAGACACAGAGAGCGATAGAGAGAGAACACTAGAGAGAATGAGGAGAAGAGACACAGCGAGGAGTGAGGAGACACATAGAAGGAGAGAGGAGACACGACGAGGAGAGAGGAGACACATAGAGGAGTGAGGAGCACATCAGAGGAAGAGAGGAACACATAGAGGAGAGAGGAGACACAGGAGAAGAGAAGGAGACAACATAGAGGAGTGAGGAGACACATAGAGGAGAGAGGAGACACATAGAGGAGAGAGGAGACCAGCGAGAGAGAGGAGACACAGCGAGGAGTGAGGAGACACATAGAGGAGAGAGGAGACACAGAGAGGAGAGAGAGACACATAAAGAGTGAGGAGACACATAGAAGGAGAGAGGAGACAACAGTAGAGGAGAGAGGAGACACAGAGAGAAGAGAGGAGACACATAGAGGAGTGAGGAGACACATAGAGGAGAGAGAGAGAGACAGAGAGGAGAGGAGAGACACAGCGAAGAAGAGAGGAGACACACGCGAGGAGTGAGGAGACACATAGAGGAGAGAGGAGACACAGAGAGAGAGAGGGAAGCACATCGCGAGAAAGAGGAACACCAGCAAGGAGAGGTCAGAAAGAGAGGGAGAAGGCACAGCAGTAGAGAGGAGACACAGCAAGGAGAGAGAGACAAAGGAGAGAGAGAAGGAGCAACAGCGAGAAGAGAGGAGACACATAGAGGAGAGAGGAAAACAGGAGGAGTGAGGAGACACATAGAGGAGAGAGGAGACACAGAGAGAAGAGAGGAGACACATAGAGAGTGAGGAGACACATAGAGGAGAGAGGACAGACATAGAGGAGAGAGGAAGACACAGAGAGAAGAGAGGAGACACATAGAGGAGTAGAGAGAGAGAGAGAGAGATACAGCATAGAGAGAGCACACAGAGAGGAGACACATAGACTGAGTTTAGACACATAGAGGAGAGAGGAGACACATAGAGGAGAGAGGAGACACATAGAGGAGAGAGGAGATACAGCGAGGAGTGAGGAGACACATAGAAGAGAGAGGAGACACATAGAGGAGAGAGGAGATACAGAGAGAAGAGAGGAGACACATAGAGGTGTGAGGGGACACAGAGAGAAGAGAGGAGACACATAGAGGTGTGAGGGGACACAGATAGCAGAGAGGAGACACAGATGGCAGAGAGGAGACACAGCGAGAAGAGAGGAGACACAGAGAGGTGCTGAGGAGCGAGGCAGGAGGAGACACGAGCTGATGGGACAAACATTCCTCAGGAGCTGCTCTGACCTAAAGGACTGTGAGGACTGTACTTAGGCTCATTATTTTAGGACTTTTACATTGAAGTCATACCAGCTTATTTATTTCCAGATAAAGTTGTTTAATAGTTTTAAAGTCACATTTAAGAAATATGATGTGTTGTGTTTTACATCACTGATCGTTGCTGCTGTTCCTGTACTTGAGCTGTGGTAACAATTCAAAATTCTCAGTGTGAGACATATTAACTTTTATTGTTGCATCTTCCGTCTGCCTCTTGAACCTTCGCCCTTGTGTCCTCTGTGGTTTCCTTCCCTTGTTTCCTTTGAGCTTTGGGTCACTACTTAATATGGCGCATTGGACTGACAGCTGAAGAAGCAAGGAGACGAGGAGGCGAGGACAGGAAAGCAAGTGAGGAAGGAGAATTGAGGCGTGGCTCCTCCCACTTCGATCCATCTCCCTCCGAATCAGCTGGAAACAGATCACCTTTTAGATCATTCATGAGCACTGCTTCGAAAAGAAAGGCATGCAAAAAGCAGCAGGGCCTCAGTGAGGGAGGTGTCATTGTCCTCTCATATGCAATGATTTATGGCACGATGGGTGTAAATGATTTGATAATCACAGTTTATTTCCCCTCAGAAGGTGGGAATGTTACAGTCAGCAGTTCCGCCTTCATTCTCAGTCTATTGTTTCACTGCTCTTTTTCCCCCACCACTCTCCCACTAATAGATTTTTCTTTCTTTTTTATCTTCCAACCCTAGAGCCCATATTCTTTTAAATTCCCAAATACAATAAAGATATTCTTCCCACTTGCCCCTCTGTGCACTGCCTTACCAGCATCTTGCAAAGAGGGAATTTCTTGACACAGTCTTTAAATCGAAAAGCATGCTGGGAATTGTAAGAGGGGGACATGTGAGGAGGGTATAGCTCTGAGCAAGATGGTTGTTTTTATGCAGGTACTACAATCACTATCAACCTGAACTGGATTTAATTGCTAATTTTAGTGTCACAAACCAAGATTTCTTTCATTGTCTTTCTTTCTTAAGATTTTGTTGCCCATAGGCCTTATTAGAAGAGAAGACAGTGTGTGAAATGGGGGATGAGAGAGAAGGAAGGACATTAGAACGGTCGGGATTGGAACTCACAACACTGACTGCACTTGGAGGCTGGCATAGATGTGCTGTGCCAGAACCACTCGACCACCGGGCAGCACCATCAGTAATAATAGTACTTTCTTTATGTTTCCATATGCTCTTATACTGGTTCTGATAGAGCTCAAGATCATTCTAAAACTGTCCAGGAAAGGTCACATTTTGTCCTGAGTATCTAGTTTTGATACTTCTTTTAATATTGATTAGTTTCCTTTTGACAACTTTGGCTCATTTAAATCCTTGTGTATAGCAATGTAATGGTTAAATTACTTAAATACTGTTGTCATTGTACTAATTGAAAGTGAAGGAGATTTTGCTTATTTAGCCATGGAAGGCCATTATTTTTCAAATCAGTCGGGGTAGAATGGACAAAAGAGCATTTCTGTAACAACCTCTAACCACCTTTAAAAAAAACGTCTTGATTTTTTTAAAGAGGATACCCATCTCTGCGAAGTCCTCCACCAAGTTGAATTGGGAAATAGTGCTCTTTCTCCATAACTGTCATGGGTCTGACAGCATTATGAACATTCGAACAATATCGCTCAGTCGATGAGAAAAGAACCATCCGTCGGGCTTCCGTCCGGTACCGCTGAATCTGCTCTCACCGCTACGCTCCCACATACCCCTCGTCGTGCACCTGCTGAATGTAATCAATATCTTATTATATTCTATTATATTCTATTATATATATATTCTTCAATGGTACTCTTCAGTTTTTCAAACTCACTTGTATAGTATACACACTCCCCATCGAGAAACAACTTATTTTAATAGAAAGTTTTCCATTTTTCCACAGTGGGTCAATGCGTTTGGTCTACTTTGAAGGGAGTCAAACACTCTATAGACTTTTTTTCGCGCCACCAAGCTCAGAACTGAATTGAACTGGTTCTATGACACCGTTTCCTTTAATAACATTTCTTTTATATGGGGTAGCATCAAAAAATATCGTGTAAAAACACTTCTGTTCACTTTAGAGGGGTCCTCACATTCTTCACATCTGGAATCCCTCTTTCAGAAGAAAACAACAGGAAATGTTGTAACTATGTAACACAACCCACACAGTCACAACCTGTTATTGAGGTCAGTTTTCTAGGTCCCCGGAAATGGGGGCGGAACTTGAATTTTTTGGGATAATTTGTCATGATTAAATGTATGTGATGTCATCACATTTTGACAGAAAATTCATCTAATATTCTCTCTGAGAACCTGCTGTTGTTGTGTTTGTTTTTGTTGTTGTTGTTGTTGTGTTAATTTAATGGCGGTTGGCAGCTAACTGAAAGGTGCATTTAACGCCACCTACTGTAGTTGTATGTTTTACGCTAGTTTTACGCTATACGGTGTAAAAAAAGGAGGTAGAGAAAGAGAGAAAGAGAGAGAAAGAGCCTCTGAGAACATGATATGATGATATGATATGATATGATGATAAGCATAATATGTCTCCTTTAAACATGCATGTGAATCAAATCTCTGCTTCAGAAAAGTTTCCCTTATATATAGTCCATAGTTTTGATTTATTGAAAAAAAAAAAAAAAAACGTGACTACTTTCTCATTTTCTTCAATAGGCTTATGCCATTTGAATTTTATATATAATAATATATTTGATGTCTAATTACCTGTTAATATTATATTACACAATACAGTATTATATAATATTGAAATCACTATACCATGGCCAGATCGCACCTGTGTTAATATTGTGGATACACTCTGGACATATTAAAAGTCAGACTCAGGACTCTAAAGGCACAAGGTGGAGACTTTATTGGTCTTGATTTGATCCCTCTTGTGTAACTACATTTATTAAAGCAATACAAAGGTCCAGCTGAGGCTAAAGTTTAATTTTGTCTACATGATCCATGCTCCATTATGAGCTATAGAACAACTGCCGCACCCAACAGATAAAGCTTGATTATTTAATTGGTATTGTCAGAAAACAATGTTAACTTTATTATGTCAAGTATATGCAAATCAAGTCGTTTTTTTGTTTGTTCTTGATACTTTTCATTCTTGTTGAATTGTATTTACTTGTTATCGTAAAGTTATGTTCTACAACCAGATCTTATTTTTAATTTCACCCTCTAAAGTTTTAGTACGTAATCGTGTTATACTCTCTTTGTTGGCACCTCCCGTCTGCCTGAGCCTGTGGCTGGAGACTGGGCTAACTCTTTCTTCTCTGACTAATGATGTTCTCAGTCCCAAGGTTTTGTGGATAATTATATTAACCCTTGTCCTCTGGCTGATCCCCTCACTGAGCAGTCACTGCACTCTCACTAGATTTACACAGAACCTGTGTGTTTAGTGGTTACCAACACTGAATTTTAAATTAGTTTTTACTATTATTTACAGCAACAGAAGAGTGAAAAATAAGGTGCATGGGTGAAGGCCTGTGGGCACAGTTTTCCAAAAGCATTGGCACACTCATTTATAACAGCATGCCGTTAAACATTAGTGGTTCAGAAGTGAGCGGTGAAGTTCACGTGGCGACCATATTGTCCCTGAGGAGGGGGCTGGTTTTCCTCACCATGCCGACTAAGTAAAGCATAGACGTAAACATCCACTGGGGTCTAAGAACTCTCTGGGGGGCTGTACAAACCCGGGCCCGACTCCTGTCACTGCACTTTCTGTCTCTTCATCACTTTTCATCCTCTCTTCTCTAGGAGCAGCTTGTGTCTTTAAATAAGGGGATGTATAATAACGTCCCACCCAATTCCCTGTCTCCCCAGGTGTTAGTCTTTGCAATAGCGTTCATTAAAATGAATTCTGCTGCAGTAAGGGCTCCACAGGGACGACAGACTAATATCAAGCTGGATGGTCTTAGGACGGTCAATGCAGGACACACTGAAGCCAACATCATTTCCGATCAGAGATTTTACTTTGACACTAAATAATAATCTTATCTTTTCATAACACAAGATCTATCAAGATCATTTGACAATGAATAAGTTAAATAGTCTGCGGACATTATTTGTGGGTGTGTACTCCAGTCCTAATAATCAGAAAAACATTTGAGACAACTAAAATGTAAGAAGAAGCTGTTCATATTATATATGATGTTCATATATTCATTTTATAGATTTTGAGAGTTTCTAATCCTTGAAAGCCAGCGTGTGGCGCTATTTCACAAACACGCTACGTTCAGAGAGAGCTGTCTTCTGAGGTCTGGGCCTGAGAACAAGATGTGCCCACACTACATTATTTAGTTATTTGGTCCTGTGCATGGCTTATACTATACTTCAGAGAGCAGGTATCTCAAAGTAGGCCTCTGACGCCACTGCAGCTCTCAGCTCTCTACACAAGAGTCAGCCAATCAGAGAGCGGCTCTGGACTCGGAGAACGGCATGCACGCAATAGCCATTTACCGTATCCTGTGTAAATAATTCAAGCATATGCTAAGTCACACACAGTGGGTCTAATGTATTTAGTGCAGGGAAAACCAAGTGAAGCTGCTTTTGTAATGAATCATCATTATCATCAGTCACATGAAGGATGGAGGTGCACACACACAAGGTTTGGATTGCAAAGACAATCAAGGTCATCTCTGGTTCCTGAATTATTTAAGATGTCTTTTTGCTGGACAGTTTACTTCCCTTCTTATTTTGTTGCCCAAAAATCTTGGGATGACCTCTCAACGTTGAAGCTCTGGAGTGCATTTGTGTGTGTGTGAGTTTTGTTTGAGAAAATTGGACACTGCTGCAAACAAGCAATCCCCAAGGCCTGTCTCTCACTCCCCGAGTTGCTCTGCTCCAAAGTATTTCTCCTGCCGAATGCTTCTGGAAAGTACCCCAAAAGCAGCAGCAGCAGTACCACTGAAAGCGGGTGGAAAAAAGATGGTGAGAGAGCAGGAAATGTGTGTTGAACAGCTGTTGTTGACATCTTTTATGAGATAATGATAGATAATGAGACAGAAGAGATGATTTGTTTGGGAATTACATTACCAACAGTTGTAATAGCGGGCCTGGTGTGTTTTACAAATCGAACCAATGTAATAATTTGAGAGGGTAAATAGTTACAGTAATGGACCTAAGTATTGCATGTATTGTCCTTACTCCCTTAAAGCTTTTTGGATTGAAGGACGCAACATCTGCTTTTTTTTGGGATAAGTAAAGAGCTAAGGAAAAAAACTCTAATTCTAAGATCAGTCTAGGACCAGACAACATTATCGAACCGCAATGTGAATTTCAGTATGTTATTTTTGTTGTTCTCCTGCCTCCTCTTGCTCTAGTAGTCACTTATAGATCCTGAGACTTAACATGTGAAAAAGGAAGAAAGGAGGGGACCAGGTGAGGCGCGGGGGAGGGAAGCGTGCCTGAATGGTCTTGCTCCGCTCCGAGACAGCGCACTCGAGGAAAATTGATCTCTCTCCTTTCACCAACAGAAATTTATGAAGGTGGAACATAAACGCAGTCATGTCCAATTAGCTCTGGTGAATTTACGAGGCGCGGCGAAGGGGAGGAAGTGGGAGGGGAGGCGGTGATAAAGACTTCAGCAGAAGCCAATAAAGCGTGTTACTGATCAATGGGCCCTGTTCCCCCTCTCACATGGTCATTTTGATATATTTTATTTTGAGATTATCTCCTGATAATAGTTCTAAATTGTAGTGATCAAGCGTAAATACAAATTACACTCATTGTTTTTCTCTTTGGGAAAACCGATATTTATTTTAATGCTCTAACTTTTTCCTTTTTGCTGTTGATGCACAGTCCAGCAGAGAGTACTTTTACCTAGTTTGTGTAATATGAGCAAATGCAGATCTGCCGATACCAGTAAACTATGGAGGGATACAGTTACTGAGGAGCTGACAAATCAATGCTGACAAGAGAATTAAGGCAGCAAGGATCATTTCCTGTATACCAGTTTCTGATGATTAATGGCCACAATGACAAGGAATATGAGTTATGAAACTCCCTCAAAGTGTTGTTATTTAGTCTATAGTAACATAATGTGTATTATTGGGCAAAATAATACCACAGCCATTTTGAAAGGGGTGGGAAATTATACTGTCATGTTCTCAGATTTAATTGGTTTGGAAAACAGTTGACAAAAAACAGTTGTGGAAACATAGCGGGTATATTTCCATAATTGTAAAATCAAACTTGATTACAAATGTATTGCAATGATACATTGACTGATAACAATGCACCACTTTTCAAGAGTTAGAAGGCTAAACTGACACAAGGAGTTGGCAAGTACCAGAAAAATCTAGAAAAATAAAATCTGTAATAAAAAAAGGCAAACCACTATGACTAGACAACAGTATTCTGAAGTTTAATTGAGATGTGATCCAGTGGGAGGAGGACACAGCGCTCAGAGAAAGAGTGAGGGAATGATAGTGGTGTCCCTGGAGAGACATGTGGATGTGCGTCTACAGAAAGTAGACAGATAAAGCCCCATTAACTGCTGCTTCCAGCTGCTTTTTCAGACGCTGCCACCACATGACTCCCCCTTGATGTTTGTTTATCTTTCTTTTCATTTAGACCCCTAATTGCTGCGCGTGTGCTGTCGGAAACAAGGAAGCCCCTATCACTAAACAAAAGCAGACACTAAGAAGACCAGCTACCACTCAGAGAAAAGAAAAGCATTTCAATCAGTGATTGGCTTTTTAGATCAATCTTTGAATGTACATCAAAATGTTTTTAGAACATGCCTAAAATTAGATGAGACCTCTATTCAAGTAACAATATGGCAACACTTCTGCATTTGACCCATCCTTCAATGCCGGTGTGGAAACCTGTCAGGAGCAGTTAGCTACTGCTGTACTGCACTCAGGGATCATCTCCAGATCTTGAGCTCAGCTTAGGCAGGACTACTAGCTGCAGGAATGGGGGGGAACCCAGAGAGCCAGGGGAAAACCCACCCAGACATCAGGAGAAACATGCAAACTCCACACAGAAAGGCCTGATCCCGCCTGGGAGTCAAATGTAAAGCATAAAGCCACTCAGTCACCTTTTTGTCTTTGTCATATCTTCTACATGAAATAAAATCAGACTGTGAGATGGTGCTGGCCATAATGAGGATGTGAGGCCACAAAAAAAACAAAAAAAAACATAAAAAAAAATATATAATTACTATATCATAAGAACTAATACATACCCTTACAGCTTCCCTAAAAAATCATAGATGAAGTAAATTGTAATTTGAAACTGATGCCTTTTTGAGTGCTGAGTAAGACAAAGTGCTTCTGCATCATTCATTTAGAGACCCACACAAAAGAACCAGTGCTATAACGACTGGAGTCTGGACAATGAGCTTAGTTTAACATATGAAACTCAGAGCTGGGAAAGAGCAATAAACATTTTACAAACAAACTTCTTGATCACACAAGATGTCACAGGTAAGAGCTTTATTATTTAAGAAAAGTAATGGATAAACATAAGAGACAGGTGCACAAGATCCAATGTAAACAACATACTACTCCATAAAGTATAAATAGTAGACTCTTGTAGATGGAACCCTAAGGCACACCGCACATAAAAATAACTCTTTTTGATCAGCTCAAGAGATGCATTGTAAGCACCCAATAGAAAACAATTTGCAGTGAATGTTTTGTTTCTGATGGTGAATAGACTGAAAGGACACTAATAAAATATTTATTAACACAAAATTAACACAGGTAATTAAAGTAGCACAATGCATGCACTGTTTCAAAGCTAAAAGGAAAGTTAATATCTCTCACCGTCCTCTATTTTCACCGAGCACACCAGACTTGCTTGTCTTGTTGTGCAAGTAAACAGACAGTACACTGATGGATCCAGCTGTCCCGTTAACTTTCTCACAACTTCCTTTGATGACTTTACAGTGGAGCTGACATCTTGCACATTAACATACCATTGTGCCCATGTATTATTTGTGCACGGAGGGACCCAATAGAGAGGATCGAGAAAAATCCCAGTACAAGCTGTCATCCGAAAGAGAGGAGGCAAAAGACACGCAGCGCTTGAGAAGTCGAGAATGTCACATCCCTCATGCGGAAGAAGCCGGGAAGTACTTTGAGTTATCCTGAGCAGGCAGAAAGCAGGTCAAGGAGATTGTAAAAGTTTTAACTTGCAAGACTGGACAAAATGTATCCCAAGTCTTTAGTTGTTCTTGTTGTTGAATTGATCCCATAGTACCAATAACATTAATCTAAAAATCACATGGTTAAGCATCTGTTCACCATGATTTTATGGTTATAAAAAAATAATTACATACAAAATTATATATATATATATATATATATATATATATATATATATATATATATATATATACATATGTGTATATATATATATATATATATATATATATATATATATATATATATATATATATATATATATATATAAAACATTTATTACAAGCTGCATCTACTGGCTACAGAGAATTATACACACAGACAAAACATGTTCATTGAAAAAAACGTTAGTTATCGAGCAGATTTCAGAACGAGTGTTTTTGACGCTTGGAGGGGAAAGGGTTTTCTAACCAGGATTCAACAAACTAGCGTGAATGAAGCTAAATGCTATTCTAGGTATGTTTTTGATGAGGGACCAATATTAAAACATGGCTAAAACCTTAAACAATTTGCATAATATGTGTCCTTTAAAGGGTATACAAAATCAACTTTAAAGGCACCGTACCTGATACCTGTCTTAAAACGTGAAAAGCAAAATTAGTCCGCATATATCGCTCACTTAGATAACACATTCCTAGGATCCTAAATATTAGAAAAATTGAGACTCAAGTGATACATGTCAGGTTCGAAAATGCTCAGCCACTTAAGAAAAATAAAAACATATAAATGAAAAGCTACTGCTTGTTACAGTGAAATGTCTGCAGTTTTGAGCTGCAGAACTCAATGTCCCATTTTTATCGAGTTTAGTCGAGTTATGTTATACTTCAACACTAAGTACTTGAAAAAACCATAATAAAATAAAGAGCTGGCAGTAGTATTATGTAAATAATAAACTTTCGGAATTATAAAGTCAAGTTAATTTATTCATATTAGACTTATAAACTTTGTAAGTTAATATAAGCAGCCAGATATAAAACCTTTTTACATTCAGGTTTACTTTGTTAGAGCATAGATTATTTATTTATTTTATTTTTTTATTTATTATAAGAGGTCATGATAATTAGCTTTTAGTTTGTATGTTTATATTGTGACCTGAATTATCACAATTATCGAGTAACCAAATAATCTTGACATCCCTAAAGAGACTTGTTGAGATGATTATGATTAGAGGTATTCAGCGGCCTCTAATGCAGGCTGCAATGTCACGCTCCCTTAATTGACAAGCGGCTTAGGCCATTTCCGCTTGTTCACCCCAGCCATTAGGTCTGCGAGATACAAGCAGCTCAGCGTATATACCTTAAAAATCACTCTGCTCTTAGGTATTGATTTTAAACTACAACTTCCAGACCGTGCACTCAGCAGAGCCTCCACACTTGATGATGAGACAGATGAGATTTATCACTGAGAGGCGCAGGAGATGAGAGCCAGTGAAACGCGGGCTGCTGTCACTCACTCAGCACGGGCATTAGTCACAACGGCTCCGCTTGTGTGATCTGTTGTCTGTCATCCACGCTCAAGAATAAATGCACCACGTGAAGGAGATGCGCACTCACTCACACACACACACACACACACACACATGCACCTGTATTCTCCGCACACTTTCACTCTTCCTGCACACACAATTTGCCGCCATAAAAAAAGAGATGTTCAATTTCCTTCCTTTGCTAAGTGGACAGCTCGTGTCCTTCAGAAAGCATACAGAAACAAGGCCTTGTCGCTGGATGGATCCTCGCCGGCGTCTCCTGTCACCTCATGCAGGTGATCAGAGAGGATTGTGGGTAATTTATAGCGCTGCAAGGCAAGCGTTTGACATAAACCACGTCGTCATGATTGAAAGGCTCAATTTTTCTAAGTGAGGCTAACTGCATGTTTCTAAGTTTGATAAAGTTATGAAAGTAGCATTGCGCATAAGAAAAAAACATGATGAGAAAGCGGAGATTAGTGTGTGGAAAGAAGATTGAAATAGTCATCATACCAGAATACAGGGGGCTATTCTTTGAATATTTGATGCAGACGGATAGCTGTTCACTCCAGTGGAACAAACTGGATTGGAGTCCAGTCAGTCGTCTGGAAAAGGCTGTAATTTAAAATCGCATCTACCGAGTGTCCTTAAGATCCTCATTTCCTTCTAAATAAAAACCTGTGGCCTCTGGATCAGCCCACCTGGGTTCTGCCCTCATCCAAGGTCACATCTGCATCAACGTGCACTTACACATTCAAATATCATCCAAACATTAATTCATACCGCCGGATAAAAGAGCAATCTCACCCTTCCAAATGACATTCCAATTATTTATTTTTTTGGCCTTTTTTTTGCTTAACGTGTGTAGAGTTATTGAAATAAGCAGACATTTTTATATTTGAGATGGCATTTTAAACTTAAAATGCTTTGTGACTTTCATGAAAAATGCTCACTTTAAGAAATACACAATACAATAAGTAATGAGAAGCTGTTTAAAAACCTGTGAACCTAATTTTTTTCTATTGAATCCCTTTTGTCAGCCATCTGATAAAAAGAACTATGACATTTTTTGGCATGTAAAACAGAAAAGGGAACGCTAATGTAACCCTCTTAGTTTCAGTCAGTGAGAATCAGGATCCATTTTGTACTCTAAACCACAAATAACAAAATATACCTAAAATTCACCAAATTTGGATAGCTTTTGATTTTTTGCCTGGACTTTTTAACTTAATTTCAAGACTCTAAATCAAATTTTGTGATATTGGCTCAAGCTTTGAAATGTGAATTGTCAAAACGCAACAAATGCTCAATCTAGTCAGTCCATTCCATCTACAGCTTTACTCCTCTTTATAGTATTTAAAAAATAAAAAAAACAGACATCAGCCATCACTTTGGCTTCAGACATCAGAAGCCAAAGCTACAGATGCGACCCAGTCCAGTTATTTGTTTATACTCCAAAGGGTTCAGACAGAAGCTTTGGTTTGAATTGGGGGCATTTTATTTAGGCGTTTATGGAAAATCAGCCCTAAGCTAAAACAATAAGAACTCTTGACACTAATGATTACAAGGAGGCACTGTCTTCAGCTTTATCAACACATCAGCGTGCATCAGGAAATAAAAATGAATAAAACTAGTGACTAAACCGTATCCTTACAAAAGTAGTGGTATTAAAGTAAAGTTTTGTTGTTGTACAATAACAACAGTCCAACAGGCTCAATTTGTCACAATGATGCTAACAATAAGGTTATCAAAAGTATTAAAAAAGCAGATACTAATCGATGCTAAAACTAGTATCAAAACTATACTATACATACGTAATCACAGTTTACATTATTGTTTACATGTTTCACTTATCTCTATCAGCCCTAAACTTTTTATATTTATTTGTGACTAAACATCAGTAAAATTAGCACCTAACACCTATTTAGTTCCTCCACAGCACCGTGAACTGGTCTGTGCTGACTTTCCCCCGCTGTCTGTCGCCATGTGCAGCCATCTGGATCGTCACTCTTCCCTTTCTCTTTCCTCGCTCCTCCGTCTCACCCGTGTTGTCTGTTTCTGTTCTTCTACAGGTGTAAGTGTAACCTCCATGCCTCTCAGTGCCTGCTGGTGGATGGGAACCTCCAGTGCCAGTGTGAACACAACACCACGGGCCAGGACTGTCAGCGCTGCAAGAAGGGCTTCAAGGCCAAGTCATGGAAAGCTGGTTCCTACTTGCCGACGCCCAATGGAACTCCCAACACCTGTACGTACCTGTAATTGTCCATTGTGTGCTATAACGGTAAACAAACAGGGCATTTCAACATATCATAATAAAGGCTTTGACTTTGAAATGACCTACACCAATGGTGAGTAATGATATTTTCTCCTGTGAGAACTCAAAACACAAGTAACATGTGAAAGACCTGCTACAGTCTGATAACAAATGTAAAGGTCTAAAACTCTGCTTAATATTTAGTTTGTACATCACATCTAAATAAAAGAAAGGAAACAAAACAAAATAAGATGTTTCTGAGTCCATTTGGTTTTTGTTGTGCGGCAGTTGAAGTGTCCTAAATCTCCATCAGCTTTGCACCACAGACATAACTATTCTTCCTGGGGTCCACAATCACGATTATCGATAAACCGAATAATCTTGAAATCCCTAGTTTGGAAGTATGTCATGACCAGTGGCAAAAATGTGTAATCTTAGTTGTATTTCCTTTTTTTGTTTGTTTATTATTTCGCTCATTAATTCGTCTCCTTTTATTTTAGCTTCAGCCAAAATAAATCAGAATCAGAATCAGAAAAGTTTATTGTCATCGTCAATGAACAAAATTCACAAACATAGGAACTTGTCTCGGCATTAAGAGAGGAATAAATATATTTCTGGCGTGATCAGCATTTGAGAAATCTTCTTACAAGCTAATTTGGTTTATTACAAATGCAATGACTATTTCTATGCAGCCACTTCAGCACTGCACAAGGGTGAAAGGATAGAGAGCATCTTGTGCCAAGTGCCATCGTGTTAAAATCTGTTTATGAGAAGTGCTGCTGCTCTGCTCTGTCTCATTAGCTGCAATTAACTTCCTTATAATAACAGATGTCTGTATGCTGACTTTAGCTTGTAATTACATTTATCATATTTAGGTAATCAGTACATAAACACTTCTGTCTCTGCTGTGGTCGGTGGTTTTCAGTCAGCAGCTTTAGACTGGGGCGTTGTAGTAAAACCAGTGCTTAGCGGGTTGTCACCAGCTCCACAGCAGGAAAGCAGAACATCTCAGCGTGATGACGGGAGTGTGTGTGGGGAAATCCTCTCTCCAAGTGTAGACAGCCACTGTAGCTAGCGCTGATAAAATAATAATCTAGGGCAGCCCCTCCCTCCAACTCCTCTCAGTCGGGGGGAAAAAAAAGAAGAAAAAAAAGTCCATCTCGGCTGCATCAACAAGAGCGCTTCCACGGTCATTAGCGATAGTTTCTAAAGGTAGTAGCAGTTTTCCTCACACTTCAAAAAATGTCTACTTGTTACTGTACTAAGCACGATTCAATGGGACGGATAATCACGTCTTTTTCAGAATCTGCTTCAAAGTCAAGCCCCATAAATATATTATAGAAAAAACCTACATGTGATGACCACCGCTTAATGTTTAAAGGTCAAATAAGGGAAGGGGTCTCATTACGTTTGTATGAAAGGTTAATGCACAAGCCTCTCTTTATTCCTCTCAAAAAACGTTCTCAGCCACCTGAGTCTGACAAACGGGCTTGAGTCAAGTCTTTAGGCAAATTGACTGCATAAATAAACGCGCTCTCATCTCTGCGTCTGTTTCGGTTTCTCTTTTTAGGTGCAATCGCGGGCTCTCCCTCCGGTTCAAGTAAGTCACTGAATGCAACCAACCCTTTGTTACTATTCTTTTACACTTAACTCCTTCCATTGTGTTTGTAGCCCACTTCTTTTTTCGTTTTTTTTTTCTTTCCCTGCCGCAGCTCAGGCATGCTTCATTATTAATAGGCCTTCGCTGTTGTTTCGTCCGTTCATCACATCACATTAACCTGCACTGAAGGAATTCTTCCACAGTTGTGCCTATTCAGAGACATGACATGGGAAAATGAATGAACAGTGTGGAGTGGACGAGGCGTTTCAGCCACACAAAGCAGTGAGGAATGAGGGATGTGTTAGTGTGTTGTAATGCAGTGTGATTCCGGATGAGAAGCAGAGGGAGCCTTGGAATAAAAGGGAATTTGATTAGGGGATTCTCTCGGTGGAGATGCTCCCGGGCGCGTAGCTGTTAGACAGAAACGATCGGCAAAGTGGCAACATCAACCCTGACAGCTCTGGGCTGTTCTCCACATGGTCCAGCAGTAAAAGGCTGATGCTTGGCTAGACTCAACAATCAGGCCGCAGTGCACAAGTCAGCTTTAAATTAACGCCAATTGTGGAAGTTGCTAAAAGAAACAACATACTGGTATTGATGTGATTCATCTTGTTAAAAGATCTGTATACAACATATTAGAGTTAGCCCGATATTGGCACTATAATCTTTGCCTTAAATCTCCACTACAGGCTGATATATTGTTTTACCAGACCAGCTGCCTAAAGAATACACATAAAGATTTATTTGAACATTTTAGTGCGAAGAGAGCACTGAACGAAGCATGACTACACTTCCCTCCTAAAGGAAAAGTTTTGAGGTAAAACAGGGCTGTGGGTGAGTTTCTAGTACACTTAATTACAATAATTTGGGGGAAAATTATCAAAATTGGCCCTGCATATCGGGCATCGGTTTGTCAGGATTATAAACAATCGGTATCGGCATCAGCTATGAAAATAAAAACACACACATATCGGTCGATCTCAACATCATATTGCCAATTGTCAATAGTCATGTGTTACCTGAAGCCATATAGATCAAGCCAAAAACTTGATTTGGGTGCCAGTGCCTGTGACAGTGTATGCCTTTTTGTAAATAACTTCTGTTAATTAGAGTATTGACCCAAATTGTCCTGGTGTAAATACAGCTATTCAAATTCCCTCCAAGTTAGATATTTGTGCAGTCCAATTATCATTATTAACATGCATTAGCTTGTTCCTTTCTGCATGCCAACTTGTTTCTGACGAGTGGGCCGAACTCCTACTCGTGGTGTTCATGTTAATTTTTACCTTTATCTCATCCACTGGGCACAGTAGTCGAAGATGAAATGGAGAGTGGATTCCAACATGAAAGACAGCGTGTTGCAGTTGATAATGCTGAGGGTCACACTCAAGGTCAACCAAGGACCAATGGAGCCCCAGGGGAAGGTACACAGAAGTAGAATGCAGTAGAGTAGCTGTAGAACATAGACTAGACTTGTGACAGAGCAAAAGAGACTGTATTCACCTTTAGATGTTAAAGTAGTTTGACCCTGCCTGTGTATACATCATTCATAATTCATGTACGTCCTTTGATGGACATTGGTTGTTTGGGTAGGATGTTAATGTCAGATATGGGTTGTCTTCAGAGTATAGGTGTCAAATATGGACGTTCAGACTTTATTTGTTCTGACTCACTGACTTTACTGTATAAAGTGGTGCTCGAACCTCGCCTGGCCTCATGCTAAATTTAAACCTGCCATCTTGGCCAGGCAACGAAAGTTTGCATAAAAGCACTTTAGAGAGCAGGACGTGTAGGGAGTTTCGAGCGCGGCTTGCGATGTCGTCACTTTCTCCGTTTTTCAGAAAACGGAAATCCATTAAGAGCGTTTGTTAAACAGCTCAGCACTTTTGTTGTTTGGCTTACATCAGTAGGCAACTCAAAGAATCCACTGATAAGCTGTGATTTACAGCAAGCTGACAGAAGCTTTAACATGCATAAACAAGGCCACAATCTTTTGTAGGCTGTTTAAAAGGCTGCAGCATGGAAAGGAAATCTCACAACTTTCAACTGATAACTAAAAAAAAATCATTTTAAAGGACACTTATAATGCTAAATTGACTCCTTTGAGCTTTTAACCATGTTATAACACTGTTCTCTAATCAAAAACATACCTGGAGTTGTATTTAGCTTCATTCCCGATAGTCTGATGATAGTCTGGTTAGTAAGTCCTCTCCCCTCTAAACATTTGTGAATTTCCTGATCTGTGATGTTATATGTTGAGCTACGAGAACTTCCGCACTGTTTGAAAGTCCATATATCATCTCTAGACTCGTTCCAAGCATTTCTGCTGTCTAATCACTTTCATTACAATTAAGTGCCGACATTAGCATGTCAGAGGCAAGCTAGCCTTTGTGTATCTCACCTATGTAATTCCGTCTGCAGCCAGTAGATGAAGCCCAAAGTCAATTTCTGGCATACGCCAGAGTGACTTGAAGCCATTTTGGGTTTTGTAAACAGCTTTTTTTAAGTTCTAAGACATGAGATGCCAAAGTAAAGGTTTTCAAAGCAATGTTGAAAGGCAAATAAAAATCCTAATATTTGTCCTTTAAAGGTATGTAACTGGGATAAAGTTTTCATATGAGACACAAACACAGATTTCACTTGTATATGGACTGACAAATCTCGTATGAATGCTCAGAACCTGTAGAATTCACTCACACTAATGATAGGCTGCAGGTGCTGAGGTTTGGGCAGTGCATAGTCAGATCAGAGAGGCATTTTTAGGCAGAGATCCAACTGTTTTTGTCCTAGCAACCCAAAATCTGCTTTCTTATGGGATAATCTGCTTGACAAACAAAAAAACACATTATAACATAAATAACTAGGCATGTCACAATCATTACTACCTGTGTACTGTAAGATTTGACCTGTAGAGGGCCACATAATCAACTTCCACAACTCAGAAGAGAACAAATAAAGGTCAATTTTTTAATATAATTCACCACATGAGACGTATTATGCTTTTTTCAGGTACTGAAAAGGTAGCATTGCACTATAGCATAAGTGGGTCATCATTTTACATTTTGTTCATTGTAAACTGTAATATTGCTCTAAAACAGCTCAGTAATAGAAATGGCCCTATTAACTTCCTGTTTAAAACTGCAGTACAGTTAAGCTCCAACTCTTTTTCGTGACATTTCACTGTAACAAACAGCGGATTGTCATTTACATGTCTTTTTTTTGTCTACGTGGTATTTTAGAACCCTACATGTATCACTCGGAGTCTTATGTTTTCAAATAATCACAGCTAAGTACAGGGATGTGGGTGGAGATAGGGGATAGGTGAAAACAGGTATTTTCTTAGCGCTCAAGCCTCAGTTGCAGGACAATACAAGATTACACAAACCTCCATGAATCAATCTAAAAATAACTTTGAGGAAACTGATGATGAGAAAACACTTTTGTAGCAAGTTTAAAAGCTCATTAAAGTTTGATTTAGTATAATGTTGCCCCTTTAAACAATATTGTACATTTACTTTTATTTTACTAGATTCATGCATGAAATAGTTAAAATATTTTGTTTCATTGTGATATTTTTTGTAGCAAATATATCGCTCTCAAAAACATGTTGACCTGTGTCAGGTCTATAAACAACTGCCATCATGTCTATTGTTTTTGTAGTTAAGAATAATCCCACATAATACACACACACACACACACACACACACACCAGTATGTATGTGTGTTGTAAAGATATATATATATATATATATATATATATATATATATATATATATATATATATATATATATATATATATATATATATATATATATATACACACACACACACACAGTATGTATGTATGTGTGTGTGTGTAAATATATATATATATCTCACCCGCGACCCCTAACGGGAACAAGCGGTAGAAAAAAAATGAATGA
The DNA here is from genome assembly GCA_015082035.1 of Chaenogobius annularis. NCBI lineage: Eukaryota > Metazoa > Chordata > Actinopteri > Gobiiformes > Gobiidae > Chaenogobius > Chaenogobius annularis. The sequence goes on along the minus strand of BJKM01000145.1, from coordinate 872,129 downwards.
ATGAATATATATATATATATATAGATAGATAGATAGATATATATACACAGACACACATTCATTTTAATATATGCAAATCATTATTAATGCAGATTATTATGACCATACTATGCAGTTTCATTACAACAAAAACACTTTCTGACTGTATTCAAAGGTTTTTTACAATTCTTGAGCACTAATATGAATTATGGGTTCGTTGCAAATTTACTTAACCTAAGAGCCATTTTCAAGAAAGTATTGTGCAACTCTTTGATGATAAATATGACTGTAAAGGCTGTGAATTTGTTAAAGTTCTGTTTTCTTTTTCAATATTCTCTTATATTCATATTATTTTTTACTGACAATTTAGCAATTGTCAGCAAATTAGGCGGGCGTTGATAAGTTTAGCTTCTGCTTGAGCCTTTTCAGTCACTATCTTATGGACAGATTCTGTTATTGTCTATTTGGGCAGTAGGCGACCAAAAAATGTGGTGCTCTGCCGCTCGAATGAAAAGGTGGCAAAACCTCTCAAAACAACTCAGTATCTCTAGGATCTGACCTTACCTGACCCAAACTGCACTTAAAAAATTACAACTGAACGGGAGTGACAATTTACACAGAAAAGTACTAGGGAAAAAAAGGCTAATATAAACTCCCAAAGACAGGCATCTCACTCACTCCATGCCTTGTTGTTGTCCTATATGAATCCTTATAATCTAAATAAAACACTTAGTTGACAAATGTTGGTAGACTACACCATCGACCGATTAATTGGCTAAACGACTAAAAGCCTACAGCACTAGTGTTTATGTTTTTGTTAACTCCTTTGATTTCACAGTTATTGCATGTAGTTACACTGTGGGTGTGAATGAATCAGAATCAAAAAAGGTTTTTTGCCATTGTCAGTGAACAAAATTCACAGGCTAGGAACTTGCTTTGGTAATTCGGTGCAACATACAACAATGAACAATAATAAAAGCAAGATGTATCAAATAAGGCATGCATTAAAGAAAAACTATGAATGTAAATAAGATTAAATAGACTTGGTATGTATACAAAACGTACAGTTAAATTTACAGATGTAGTGCAGGAAGTGAACAGTGCAGTGGTTAAGCTAAACTGTTAAGAAGGTGTTAAGAAGTATTTATGAGTTCAACGGCAGAAGCAATGAAACTGCCCTCAGGCAGGAGGCTACGGGTGGACCGTAGCCTCCTGCCTGAGGGGAGTGGTTCAAATAGTGCTCGTCCCCGAGTCCTGGATGAAGAGTGCTCAGTTGAAAAAGAGAGCACTGTACACTGTTTTTTTTGTTTTTTTAACTCAGGTGTATTCGGCCTTAACATGCCCCTTCCATGAACTGTGAGCGTGTGTTTCATGTCTGGCATATGGCGCATTTCAGGAGCACCAATAAATCGTCTCTATTCATGTCTCTTTCCTCTGGGGATGTGAGGTCTTAAGTCCTGCTCTCACTGTGCACAACCACTAGTTATTGAAATATAAAAGTGCGGTGGAATTAATATTAGGGACCCATTCTGACAGAGGTTACTGTAACTATAGTAAGCTACAAAGGCCCATGACGGTCAGACATTTAGAGGACAGTAAAAGTCGGAGTACAATTGTTGTGGTGCGTGACCTTGACCACATTTCTAGCACATTTTAAGGGACACAAATGTAGTGCTTTGTCGATCTTTGTCAGATCTCTGCCCCAGTTAAATTAGTGAGCATGCTCAGATAAGGATTAGTCGTGTGTTGGCAAGAGAGTCTGATCCACAGAGGCCGATGTCCATTGGTCAGCCAGGGTGTGCATATGTGTGTGTGTGTGTGTGTGTGTGTGTGGTGATGTGATGGTGGTCACCTAGCTAGTCTTAGTGATCCCAAATGCCCCGGCTTCCTATTCTCCTCCAAAACTAGAGCCCAGCAGAGCAGTGTCCTGGCTCATGCTGCGTTGTACTACAGTAAACTAGCACTGTTTTGGCTCTTTAACAGTTTTACTTTAGGCAACTTTTGAAATGACTGCTTTTCAATCAGAATTAGTCTTAGCGTCAGACCAACACATTGGTTCATGTCTGTAAAACCGTTTTACATATTAATATAATTTCTGCTATCACTGTGACCGGTGCCATTAGGGTTTCTGGCAAATGTTAAATGCTCCTGAATTACAATGCCTTCATTAGTGTGGCTCTATGTCCATTTTCTATCACTTTAGTCATAAATTCTGGTACAGCTAAGACTGACAGGTAGCATTAAAATATTATTAGCATTTTAGTCTACATTAAACCTTGTGACAAATGATCTCATTATATTCCAGTACAACAGTGTGAAGGCACCTAAATGCTTCAGTGTGTATCAGAGCACACGATGCCCATGGGAGAGTTATGGCACAGTCCATCTGCACAGACAGACAAATCCCAGGGCATTACGTAATACATAAGGTCATGATGTAATGCAATGTGTGAAAGTGTGATGGCGCTGTTTCGTAGCAATGTGACATAAAATCTATTCTTTTGTAGAGCCCACAGATTCTGGGCCTGGGCTCTCACACTTTAACCAGCAGGTCAACCAGCTGAGTGAAGGTAACGGTGCTTTTCTCAACTGTCAAAGCTTTACACTGTTTTTGAAAATACTGAGGCTGTGAGCGAGAGTAAGAACATGTCACGTGTTTATTGTGCATGCACTTAAACATGTGGCTTGATTAGCATGGTTTTTTAGCATATTTCTAAACATTGTATATCTATGGACCCTATCTGGACAACTGAGGGATTACCTCGACAGCCTTCAATTGTACATAAGCATTTAATAATAAAAATTAGTAACAAATTTGATCTATCTAAACCGTGAAAAAAAATCTGTGTCAATTTTTGAATTGTGTTAAGGGTACAATCACATATGAAAAGTGTAAGTTGAAATTCAAGAGAGCAATATGACAGTCATATATTGTTATATCAAAAACATGATCAAATGACAAAATGATCCACCTTTAACAGCCCCTGTGCTTGCAAAATATTGCCAAGACTGAAAGGGTTGTAAAACAACTTTTGTTTTTAGCTGATCTCAGCAGTGTGAAGTCACACTCATTGTGTGTTTCACTGGTGCGTGAGTATGAGCACAGCTGTGACTATTTCATATGCACATTTGGATAGAAAATAAGAGCTTTTGGATAAACAATTTGAGGCTGCATCTCTAATGTTAATGCATTAGCCCGCTCACTGCATTTGTAATCTCCGTCCTTGTGTAACTGATGCGACTCCAGTGAGAATTACAAACAGCACAGTCCGTTATATGGGCCACAGGGCTGAGACTGTTTTTGCTCACTTCCTGGTTCAGCAGCGGTGCTCCCTGCTTCACACAGAGCCCCCTCAGCAGCAGATCAGCTCCCTGTCTCAGCAAGGCTTGCCAAGAGCCCAACATCATTTGGTCAATGAGCATCATCACCTGCCACATTCAGTCCAGACTCCAGCACCAGCCTGTATCAAATAGTGTTAAAGCAGGGCAGAGGTAAAAGCCCCACTCTCAGCATTACAGACTAATCAAATTTACAACAAGAGCTCTATTTCCATCAGTGCATGGCATTGTAGTGTTAAATTATTTCCAGAAGGTGAACGTCACTGATGTGCCCTTACACATTTAATGCTACTCAGCATCAAATTGCATGTAAGAGATGCTTATTAAATTTGGCTAGTGGCACTGGCACTGAAATCTAGTTAATGCAGGAGGCAGACTGAAGCGTGAGTGAAAAGTAAAGGGAGGGGGGCAGCAGTTTGTGAAAATAGTTGATAGGGATTTTGCTTTCATTCAGACACAGGATTGTGTAGTGACAGATGAAACGAAATTGAAAATGTGAACCTTTATTTTAACCTGCAAACCGTATTGACAGGAAAGAGTTAATTCACATTATGTGCATACCCTTAATGAGCGTTCACACCGCGGCGTCAAAGCGTCCAGTTTACGTTCAAAGTCTATGTGGACGCGCGTGGGCATCCAGTGTTTTTGCGGCGCGTTTTGAGCGTTTTTGCGGCACGGATCCTGCGTTTTGAGTGTCGGACGCGGCGCGGGTCCACGCGGGATCCAGACACGCCGCCGAGCCGATCGCCTCCGTTTTTGGACTTTGTAAAGTAAATACACCAAATCCACTTCCTCAACCTGAGGACAGCAACACCGGGAAACACAGCTACTCCTCCACTGCGCAAGTGCGCTGGACGCCTCGGACGCGCGTCGGCTGGTGAGTTTATTTTTGGGACGCGCGTCCAAGGCGTCCTTCAAATGTAAAGGCGTCCAACTCGGGTGTCAAGCGTGAATTTGGACGCCGCTGTGTGAAAATACAGCAAGCAAGCTAAATCCTGTCACTCTTAAATCATGTATATTTTATTAGTTTGATAATTAAATATGAGCAGAAAATAGATTTTGAAAATGATTGTATACAAGAGAAAGTGTGCTGCAGAAAGTTAAAACATTTCATTTCAATTTACCAGTCATGTCAGTTTTTAATAAAAATATCACTTCTGAAGAGCAGTGAATATGGCCCACCTATAAGTCAGCCGCTACCGTTCTTGGCACGCTGTCATGTTGCCAAGTAGGAGAGCAGATGAAGAGCTCCATCAATGCCACTGTGTGCAAAGCCCGACAGACTTTCACGCTTTTCTTTCCATCAGTGTGAAGTGAGAAGAAGCGCTGTCTGGTGTCCAACAGTTCAGCCTGATCTGATTGAGATTAATGCCAAGAAAAACTCCTATCGGTTTGACCCCCAAGGCTGCCCGCATTACTGGGACTAAATACACTTATGACACTTATGATAGAGCGGCCAGTGGAGAGAATAGCCCTGTCCCGCGTGCACGAGAGCGTGACAGATATGTGTGAGCTGAGAGAGGCCAAAGTGGGAGGTAGACAGGGGTTACTTTGATGCGATGTAATGATGGCATAATGCCAGTTGTGTGAAATGGTTCTGTGTGCAGTAAGAACAGCTGCTGGCATCCTGTCTAACTGGAGCCCCGGGGAGGGTGGGAGGCAGGGAGAAGAAGGGGTAAGGGGAAGTGAGTAGGCGGAGGAAGCCTGGAGGGAGACACTCAGCAGGGGAGACGCTTGCAGGATGCCCCTCTCTGAAGAAGTAGCACAGACTTACATGGGCCGGGTGGAGTCTCCTCGAGGGGGAACACAGATGGAAGCAGGCTGTACTGTATTCTCCTGTGGCCGCTTCATCATTAGTCCCTGAATGACATGCATCGCGTGGTCGCTACCTGTGATTGGGTTAGTCGTATTTTTAGGCATCATAATCTGGAAGCCGTGGGGTTTGATTTATTGAGCTGTTGATGCTGTTGCTCCAAACAGGGAAAGTAGAAGGCAGTGGAGACCAACAGAGCACATTTTATATTTTTCTACTGGCATACTCGGTAGTATGTAAACTAGAAGCAGAGGAATAGCAAAATACTCAGTGGGAAAGTGGAGCACAAGAAACAGGAATGAAAGACAATTAAAAATGCACTAAAAGTGGAATGAATCTAAAGAAGTGTTTTTTTATTATTGAATTTTAAATCTGATATTACAGACAAGTACTACTTATAAATGTTTTCTATAACAGTTTGTCTAGATTCAATTAATATTCATATTTGTGTTTAAAAATGAGAGCAAAGATGAGCCTTCTCTTTCTTTATGACAAGCAGAAAAAGAAACAAGCTCTTTGGGAGAGTGTGAACATGCAGCAGCAGAAGACTCCATGACACTCAGATAAAAGGCACGTCATTTCTTTCAGCCTGAGTGAGAGTGTAAAGATAAAGGCGCTTCTCAAGCCTACTTTTTTCTAAAACTCAGGGCTGTGGCCTCTAATGGGGGCAGCCAGTATCAGCCAATATTGGGCAATTTGCAAGAGGAGGTGGTTTAACAGAATAGATACTTATGCTGATATGTTAATGATCACTCCATGTCTCAGCGTCCCATAAGCCTGAGGACCAGAGTCACAACCACCAAACAACTGTCTCATCTCAGCCTGGAGAAGAGAGAGACAATGAAGTTAACCATGAGTCAAAAGGTACTGTCTAGAATAGGCTAATTTATAATGAAAGGGCAAATTTGCAAATCATCACTGCCACTGAATTCTCTGGGATATTTCTGTGTGTGTTAGCTGTTCACAATTCTGAGAAACAAGAGCAAGAGACGGATGCTCATAGAGCTTCATCTGAGCACATTCAAGGTATAAGAGCGTACCATGTTGTGTAGTGTTGTGTTTCAGTAGATTATGTTAACGCCTTGTACTGTCAGTCTTGTCTAAACCTAAGGACCATGGACATGAGCCACACAGAACAAGACCACATGGAGTCAGTATAGAGGGACAAGAAGGCAGGTATCTTAGTCATCTCAAGTTTAAGTAGTTTATACAATACTTCTGAATGTCAACATTGATATCACTGTGGTGTGACAGTCTTCCACAAGTCTGATGAACAGCGGCATGAAACTAATGACCGCACAACCACCACATCACATCATGAAGAGGAAAGTCACCAGGAACAGACTGGGGAAGAAGGTATATATTTAGCAGTCATAGCTGTAATAATAAAACTGTTGTAACGTTTTATTGTGCAGGGTTTATTGGGCTGTCACAAGATTATGTTCATAAAGTTGTGTGCTTTTAGACACAGTAGTGTCTGACGGAAGTATTAAGGCCAACAGACACCAATATTTTATGTGTTCAAACTTGCACCACAATTCAAACATTTGGACTCGGTGCCATGTTTCCTCACATTGTGACTGAGAGAAGAATGGCTTTAACTTTTGAGGAGAGGAACGCTTTCAGTGAGAGCGTCATCTTGTCCAGTTCCAGTGCAGGGGAAGCTTATACTGTATGTGTTGCTAAACACGCTAAACTGCAAAAATGTTTACATTTCCTCTCCTCACATAACCTCTTGCTACACATCTCATGGTACGGGTGAACATAAGATAAAAAACACATCTAAGGCACCCTTTGGGTTGTGTTAAATCTGCCCTGTGGGGTGTGTTGGCATGTAGGGCTTAATGTATGAGACATGGTTTGGGTCCGGGAGCCACCGCAGAGGTCTGGAGAGGTTTTTCAGGTAATTAGACGAGGGGTCTAGTGTGAATCTGCACAGCGTTCGTCAAATACTGACCGCAGTGAACTAGAATTGGTATAACAGACAGGCTGCAAGTAACTCGCTCTCAATTCGTGTCATTAGTTGAACACCCGGCGTTAGAATATGCAAAGAATAAACAGAGAAAATGATTTTCTTTTTTAAAATGTTTGTCTTATTCTAGTTTCCCACAATTTTGAGGATCATGGACATGAGATGCATGTGGCAGTTTCATCAGAGCACACACACGTGGAAGGGCATCAGGGAAGATCTGGAGGAAGTAAACATGATTTACAAAGTTTAGCCATAACTGTAGTTAATGTATTTAATATCATACTGCTTGCATAGTGCTTTTGGTACAATACTAGACACTTTAGGGGGTTCTTTTTGGGCGATGTGAAGATAAATTGAATAAGGGTTGTTCAAGGTGCTTCAAAGACGAACAAAGAAGAAATCAGAGACTAACCTGGCTCGCGTCAGATTGATCTGTGTCTCACTCTGAATTGAGTTCTTAAGAGTTTGTGAACTTACAAAAATAGCAAGAATGAATGTTGCTGGCAAGGTTAGTCAGAGACAGCAGATTCAGATTTTTTGTATTAGGGCTGCTCAATTATGGCAAAAATGGCAGAAATTATAATCACAATTATTTGGCTCATAAAGGAAATACTGATTATTTCAAACAATGACTTCTATATTGTCAAAGTGAACCAGTAAAGAAAAGAAAGTAAAGATCTAATGTAATTTATTAGTAATGTTTGTGACACTTTTGTTTAAGAGCCTGAATTAGAAAAGGGGCTTTGATGCAGATTTTGAGAGGCAAAAGGAGTGCACATTAATTGTATTCTCCATAACAACATTTTTGCTATTGACTATAGTAATACTTAAAATCACAATTATAAATTTTAATAATTGCAGAGCTGTATTTTATATTTGTGCAAATAAAATGCTGATCGGCAGAAGGCATATTAGACTTACAAACTGAAATCGCAACCATTAAGTTACAAACTCTTATTTTTTCCAGCTAAAGTTTATATAGATGCCCATGGACACACGGGTCAAAGTGAAACAATAGATGAAAACAAACATGAAGATTACAACGAACAACATGGTATGTACTTAAACTTATGATCATAATGTGTAGAAGGGATGTCACGCTTATTCGGTTGATCGATAATCATGATTATTCTGTTCAAATATATTAATTGTAAGATTTAAAAAATAATAATTGTGACCATTTTAATTTGGTTTTAATTGTATCTATTGGTAAAAAAGAAAAGAAAAATAAATCTAAATATAAAGTACTTTCTTTTTTTTTTAATCTGGCTGTTTTTATTTTGTCATTCAGACAGTTAAATTTCATAAAGTTGGTCACAAACTTGATAAATAGTAATGTGTTAGACGAGATTTCACTTTGTCCGTAATAATCATGATTACCGGTAATCGTTAAATTGTAATGTTTTCTTTCACAATAATTGTAATTAGATTTGACATTCTAACATCCCTAGTGTATAGAAAGTATAATGTAGACCCTTCCAGGACAAGTACGTCCTAGAATAGATGTACTTGCACACAAAGCCTGGTACTGATATAAACATTCAAGCCCATTCCTTTTATTGAGGCAGCAAAATGAAAAGAATAATTTTCACTTGGTAGACAGCAAAGACAAAACAGTTGTGTTTATATGTTCACTAAGGTTAAGATTAAGGTTAATATTCACTTTATTGTCTCAGTAGAGAAATGTGTGTGACTCATCCTTAAATGCTGCTGGGGCGACTTGTGAGGAGCTGCTGCGGGGACACATCTCCAGGTCTTGGTCAGGACTTAGCTGGAGGAGTTGACCTATTGTGAATGTTTTGCGTTGATGGGGGAAACGAGCCCGGATGAAACCCACCCAGACATGAGACATACAGAAAAGCCCACTCTGGCCCGGGAGTCCAACCCTGCTAGCCACTCTGCCACCACTACCTTTGGCAATGAGAGATAAGAGTCCATATCTAACTTCCAGCTCCTTTTTCAAGAGTTCACTGATATAAATAGGAATTGTGGCGGTTGATGAATGAAAACTAAACTTTCATTGTCAAACAAGTCTCTGCTGTTACTTATGTTTGGTCCAATAGTCCCTAATCTGTTGCCAAAACAGCCCTGGTTTTCATAGTTTGCAAGGTTTGGTGGCTAACACTAACACTCCCATTTAAAATGGATTCAGCTCGGGATGGAACATAAAAAAGCAACCGTTATTAGCTAAATAAAACCAGCAAGCTAAAAGTCCATTAGAGATCCATTGGCCAAAACTATATTAAAAAAAGAAAACAAAAGAGACAGACCCTATACACTGCAGGGTCACTACTGTTAAAAAATGTATCAAACTATAGTGTCAGAATACTTTAGAATTAAGGCGCACAATATATCACATAACTATAGATATCAAAGATGTAGAGTTTTTAGAGGACATTTTTATTTCAAGAGTTTACATTAAGACATGAACATATTTGTTCTCCAAATCTCCATTGATTTAACTTTAGGGTATTGAAAATGACGACACAACTCTATTGGAGCAAACGTTGCGAGCGGTACCAGCCTTTACAGTGCAGTTACGTGCAAATAGTGAAAGATTGTCTGCGAAGTGAATCCTTGAAGGGTTTTTGTTTGCTATGTTAATGAGTCCACTATTGTGTGCTAGTTCCCCACAAGGCGGAGGAACATACACTTCACGGCCACCACTTCTCATCTGAGCATGGCCATGAAAGAGCGGCGCACACAGGGCACACAGGCAGCACACATGGAAGTGGAGGTACATATTGTACATTAGATACAAGGTAGTGCAGTGTAGAGAACAGTTGTGGAAAGTAACAAAGTACAAAAGCAAAAGTACTGTATATAAATACAGTGTTAAGGTAAAAAGTGCATTTTTTAAAATTATATTTCACTACATTTGAGAGCAAGTATCTGTACTTTCTAATCCATACAATTTTTTAACGGACAGAAAAGTAGAACGTACTTTTCATATGGTTTGAGGGGTTATTTTTAGCACGTTCATGGTGACATCCTGTATAAAGGGATTGAGTTTAAGCCTGAGCTATGAGCAATCACAGCTCAATTCTTGTTGACCAAAGATCAACAGTTTTTTACCAAAATATCTTCAAATGTTTGACTTAAGTAGATTTTCAATGTGCTACTTTTACTTTTACTTGAGTATATTTTTCACTAGTGTATCTGTACTTTAACCTAAGTAGCGAGTCTTCTTCTAGTCTTCTTCATGGCAACATTGTTTTAGTTGGCTTTTCATGACTGTGGTCCCTCTGCAGTTCTTTTACATGAAACCCATGGCCATAATGTACCTGTGCATGGTGAAAGGAAAGAAGAAGCGACTAAAAGTGGAGGTATTTAACTTGATAGACGGAATTTCCTGTAATTAGCTCTAGATAGTGATGTGAATCTGATGATTGTGTTGTGTAGACGCTCACAGCCCTCATGTTCATCAGAGTAGCCATCACAAAACAGTCAAGACTGGACTGGACAGTGAAAAACAGCATACACAAACAGCACCAGGTATTTATATGTTATAACAAGATACAGCAAAGATTTAGAGTCATTTTTTTTATTTGTCCAAAAAGCAGTTCAAAACAGAAATGACCACCATGAACATGAGTCTCACCATCAAACGCAGACTATAACTGGGCATCATACAGGTACCATAGATAAACGGAATGAAACTGCCCCAACTTAGACAATTCAATAGTGACGATAGTGAATAGAAGTTTTGTCAGTAATTACTTTATCATTTGAAGCAGTCAGTCACTCACAGCATGAACACCATCATCCTCATCAAATGACAACTGAGGCTTCCACTAAGAAACAGGAGGATGGACATAATCAATATGAAGAAGGAGGTGAACATAAATCAATCAAAAACTCAGAGATTACCATCCAAATCGACAGACCTTCATAATAGTTGTCTTTGCAATCAGCAGCACATAAGTCTGACCACCATGGACATGTGACTCATGCGGCACATGTGGATACAGATTCGGAGCATGGAGTGGGACACAACACACATGCACCAACAGAGCACACAGGTAGAGTATAATCCTTGGAAATCTTTCGTCGTCCTGTAGCTAAACTAAGGTTGAATTTGATCAGTCCAAGGCCCAGCAGACCATCATGAACACAGTCACTCAGAAAATACCTCTGGCTTTAACAAGGAAGAACACATAGGTATCCAATGCATAACACAAATATGTCCGTACATAATGGTACAAAGAGATTACCTTTAACTTTCTCCTTTAACAACATTGTTTAAGCAACCCATGATATCAATGCCAACCACGAGACTCGTGAACAAAGGACTGAGCTTGAAGAGGGACATCATATGCATTCTACAGTACATAAAGGTATTGGACCAGCCAAGTATTTCAAATCTAGTTGTAGTAAATACATTTTACAGTGCTGATAATGTACTTTTTCCCATTTTCAGACAGACAGCATGGACACAACACCCACAGTTACACACCAAACTCTGAACATAAGGAGCAAGATCAAAGCTATTTGGGTATACTTTATAGTTTATTGTTTTTATTTTAAAATAGTTTTAATGTGAGTTTCCAATTACTAAAACCTAATGTGTTATTGTATGTTTGAATTCTAATAATTTACCTTTGCTCATAGCTAATGATCACCATAATCATGAGACACACAGACACACCAAACCTGAACATGGAGTGGGTAATGATGCACAAACAACAGAACACAAAGGTATTTACACCTGCACCTGCAGAGGACAATATAATAGTAACTTATTAGCAGTCTCACTGTTCATCCAAACTTGTCTCTGACTGTACTTTAGAAATGCATAATAGAAATGTATTTTCAACATTGCCATTTAGTGCTCCCTCAAACAAATAACCATCAGGGACATGATACACGTGGACACTCAGAGTCTCAGAGTGAAATAAGGCACTCTGCACTCCCAGAACATAAAGGTATTCTACATTATAATTTTGTTGTCAAATACATAAATAAGTAATTAACACAGAACTGATGTTGTCTATCCCAAACCTGAACATGGAGAGGGTCATGATGCACATACAACAACAGAACATAAAGGTATGTGCATTTGCACCTTCAGAGAACAGTATAATAGTAGCATTTTCACAGTTTGTCCAAACTTGTCTCTAACTGTGTTGTGTCCATTTACATTTCATTACAAAGCAAACCATCATGGACATGAGACTCATAGACATAGTTCCAGTTCGTCTGAACATACGGAGCAAGCTCATACTCATAGAGGTATCTATTCTAATGTGTCACTTGACTATTTAATTATATTACATGTGTTGGGAGCACATATAAAATGTACCCTGTATTACTGCATTATTTTCATAGAGGTCCATCATACAAACAACCATCATGGACGTACAGCCAGCTCTTCTGAACATAATGAGCAAGATTATAGTCATAAAGGTACAACAAGTTGTCAATCTGTGTGCACATTCCAGTGGATATGGAAAGTATTCAGACCCCTTTAAATGTTTCACTCTTTGTTTCTTTGCAGCCATTTGCGAAAATCAAAAAAGTTCATTTTATTTCTCATTAATTTACACTCAGCACCCCATCTTGACAGAAATGTAGACATTTTTGCAAATTTCTTAAAAAAGAGGAACTGAAATATCACATGGTCATAAGTACTCAGATGTTTGCTGTGACACTCTTATTTAACTCACATGCTGTCCATTTCTTCTGATCATCCTTGAGATGGTTCTACTCCTTCATTGAAGTCCAGCTGTATTTAATCAATCTGATTTGACTTGATTAAGAAAGGCACACACCTGTCTATAGAAGACCTTACAGCTCACAGTGCATGTCAGAGCAAATGGGACTCATGAGGTCAAAGGAACTGCCCAAGGAGCTCAGCGTGGCAAAGCACAGATCTAGCCAAGGTTACAAAAAAATGTCTGCAGCACTCAAGGTTCCTAAGAGCACAGTGGCCTCCGTAATCTTTAAATGGAAGAAGTTTGGGATGACCAGAACTCTTCTTAGACCTGGTCATCCAGCCAAACTGAACAATCATGGGAGAAGAGCCTTGGTGAGAGAGGTAAAGAACAACCCAAAGATCACTGTAGCTGAGCTCTAGAGACACTGTAGGGAGATGGGAGAAAGTTCCACAAAGTCAACTATCACTGTAGCCCTCCACCACTCGGGGCTTTATGGCAGAGTGGCCCAACCGAAGCCTCTCCTCAGTGAGCATCTCTGGAGAGACCTGAAAATGGCTGTCCATCAACTTTTACCATCCAACCTGACGGAACTGGAGAGGCTCTGCAAGGAAAAATGGCAGAGGATCCTCAAATCTAGGTGTGAAAACACTTCCCATTCCCAAGACTCATGACTGTACTAATTCAAAAGGTTTCTTCTACTCAGTACTGAGCAAAGGGTCTGAATACTTATGACCATGTGATATTTCAGTTTTTCTTTTTTAATAAATTAGTAAAAATGTCTACATTTCTGTTTTTTTCTGTCAAGATGGGGTGCTGAATGTACTTTAGTGAGAAATAAAATGAACTTTTTTGATTTAAGAAAATGACTGCAATGAAACAAAGAGTGAAAAATCTAAAGGTGTCTGAATACTTTCCGTACCCACTGTACATGTATTAGATGCTTACACTTATTTAGATCATACAAACAACCATCAAGGACCTGAGACGCATGAACACACATTGTCTGAGTATCAAGACAACCACAATGCTCATGCAGCACCAAAACACAAAGGTATCTGTAACCGCTCATAATATATTTATTTATATGCAATTATATGTATACTGTGATAATCAGGGGAGGTAAATTATGTTTTTCACAGTGCATCACTCAGTAATCAACCCTGGACAACAGACTCACAGTTATTCTCAACATAAGGAGCAAGTTCAAAGTCACATAGGTATCTATCTGGATCTTTGGTCAACATTTAATACCAAGAAATGCATTAACATAAATAAATTATGAATGAGAGAGTGTTTGTGAGAGTGAATGCAGGACAAAGGATAAAAATTAGCCCATGGCTACAATCCAGTGCGTTTACAGCATGTGTATCATGTTCGTTCCTTAACGTGTACTGTCCCAAACAAAAAAAACAAATAGTAATAAATGTATTTTCAACATTGCTATTTAGTGCTCCTTCAAACAAATAACCGTCAAGGGCATGATACTCATGGACACGTAGAGTCTGAAAGTGAAACAGGGCACACTGCACTCCCGGAACATAAAGGTATTCTACATGATCATTTTGTTGTCAAATACATAAATAAGTACTTATCACAGAAAGGATGTTGTCTATCCTCAGTCCAGCATACAGTCAGCCATCACGGACACCAGACCCACAGTCACACGCCAACCTCCTCTGAACCTAAGGAGCAGGATCATAGTCATACAAGTATCTGCTGTGGGAAATTTACAATGTTGTGTTGTGTTTTAGACCCTTCTTCTGTTCTTTGTTTAGTTTGAGTCAGAAAAAACATTAGTAATTTTGCTTTAACAACAACAGTCCATCATACAAGTGTTCATCATGGACACGAGACACATGGGCCAGAGAAAGAGGCGCAAGAACACAGACAAACTAAAGCCACAGGTATTTTTAACATGTAGTGGATAGAGAATATAGAAATAGAGTAAATCATTTCATTTTTATTAACTTTGCTTGTCCTGTTAGCAGCCCATAAGTCCGAATCACACAACAATCTTGGCCACAAAATGAAGCACTCGCCTGAACATGGGCCACAAACAGGTACCATTTTAAACTATATAGAGTAGAAATACTTATCTATTTTTGTTTTTCATTTTGTGCTGTCCCAGTCTCCCATAGTCACGGACAAGTGCATGGACATGGACACGGCCATTGGCATGGACATGTCCACCACAGCACTCACAGAACAGCACATGCACATGGTGAAAACACAGAGGAAGAGGAAGGTAGACGAAAAGCTGAGAAAAAAGGTATATCCTGTGAATGTAGTTTACGTAGTGCTATACATACACTAATATATTCAAATGCCTCCTACAACTGATATGATAACCTGACAAGATGTGTCTTAATTTAGTACCTACCCATGCAGCGTATTTTTATCTGAAACTGAAGCTCAAGTCAAGTCTGTTGACAGAAAAAGAATAAACAAAACAGGGGGATGGGTGAGGCTCCACTGCAGAGAAGAATATAACATTTGATCATTTTGTCCGTCTCATAATAATTGAATAGTAAGCTATACAAAGACAGATATTTTTTGCTAAGACAAAACAAGCTTTATACGAGTTACAAACTAGACCCTATAGTTTTTGCCTTACACTGGCCCTGCCTTTTTCCAATAAGATTTAGGGATTTAACCATGATCGAAATACTGTGATATAATTTGATTTAAAGTCATGTATATGTGTAATTGACACATAGCAAATGGAGGAGTTCATTGGTTGCCAGCTATCATAAAATCAATCTTACAAAATGTAATGTAATAAAGTTAAATCTATTTTTCTCCAGTACAGATATATTGTAAAAGCATCTATTCGGGTCAAAATGAGACCACAGCGCTTTCTCTGCATCTAATTGTAGAGCGTTTTATTCTCTGTGAAGCAGGAAATGCGCCGTTAGCATGCTAACGTTTGTTAGCTTTACCGTGATTACAAAACTTGCTCTGGGCCCAGAGACTTGTGAAAAGTGCTTATAAGTGAATATTTAGGAATTGCATTAGCAATACAAGTGGACTGCTGCAAAGACTTTAAAATGAACTAGTTGGTTTTTCATGTTTTTTCAGTAAAAATCAGATACAGTGCCTTTAACAGCGTTCAGTGTTTGCTCATTAATTCTACACAAATTTGCAATGATTTTCCTTTCTTTTGTCCTCATAAGAAGCCATTATTTGATACAAACGGCATGTGTGTCCGTCATTGGCTAATCTACCTGTCAATCATGCATTTCTGAACACAGGGAGATAAAACCATTTTCTTTGTAAAGTATTCGAGAAGCATCTGATTCAGTTCATCTCTGTTTAATGCTGTTCTATGCTCCCCTCCCACTACTGGTCAGCTTGTGCCATGCTTTGAGTGATTGGTAGGTGGATTTAACCAATCGGATTGCAATGAACCATTAACTCTCAAAAGAAGCTGGTGGCTTTAGTTACCTTGTAACAGCAATATAAAGGTGCAATGGGCCACATTTATAAAGCATTTGCTCATGAGCTAAACTAAAGATTGGAGGACATGCTAAACGTTGCTCCAGACATTGAATGGATATGCAAAACGGAGCAAAACATTTGCTAAATTTGAAAATACAATAAAGTTCTTTAGTGGGCCTTATCACAACAATTAAGTTGAAGGCAGGTGGAACGTTCATGAGCGACAGCCTGATGCAGTTCTTACACTGCTGTGTAATGGTTAATTTGTCCATTTACAATGATAAAATAAGGTTTTTCAAGGAAATATTTTACCTGCATCACTTTTGTAAAGTTGACTCTTATTTGTATTCCCCTGACCTGGAGAGTTTCACAGCAGCTGTCTATCAAACTGGGCTTTCACGCATCTATCCCACATCTTCAAATCCTCACAGTGAGGATGCGGGGTCTCACCACTGTGTAAAAGAATCCTGGATACAAACCAAACAAAATAGAAACAGCAGCAGCCGCACACACAGCGGTATACTCACATTTATATATTTTATAAACATTGACAGAGATACTTAGTATGTCTATTGCTACTAATAAGCAAATAATATGTGGTCGCTAAACCAAAGTGTTGCTGGAATAATTATATTCACTTTCAGTGGAGACAGTACTTTAGGTGAATTACTAAATTAGCCAGATACAGTTTACTTTTGGTTTTCAGCAACTCATTTAAAATATTGTATATTGTGCTGTTTAATAGATGTAGTATGTCTAATGCTACAAAAGTAAAGTGCCACTCACAAGTTCATTCCTGGGGTCCAAAGTCCAACTTTTTTTTTTTTCTAATAGAAGGTTAACAGGAAAGCAAAGCCATTTTAAATTAGACACAATGACATGCAGCAGTGCACAGTCATGAATTATAAATAAAAGGATGAATGTTGAAGGATTACTATTATGTATGCGCATATTAAGCACAGAAATTGCAGTTATGCATAAAACTGAAAAATCATGAGTAAAAATAAAAACTACTGCACTGGACCCATTCAACCTCTGGTGCGTTTTATAAATCTGTTTTGAAATATTGTGTGATTCCCTTTTGCAGGAACTTTGACACTGTTCTCACAACAACAAAAATAATTAGTCTTGTTGTGTTTTGTCTAGTCTTTTCAGACATAGTCTTGAGACAGTAAAAATGAACTCTTTATGAAAATGAACTCTTTATGCACTGTGGTAGATCATTCGAGTTGGGTCCCATGAGTATAAAATCTATATACAGTATTTGTATCCTTATGTGGCCATTTCTTTAATGTACTTATGGCCAGAGGCCGTGTGCTCCAGCTGTGTGAGCACAGCACATCAGGTTGACCGTGTGAGTGCGTGTTACATGTAAAACCAAAAGCTCCTTTGTCCCTCAAGGGCTTCTGAAACTCTTGATCTCGGGAGAGCCGCAGGCAAAGCACTTGTTTGGAATCATATATGATCATTTCCAAGGTAAGACCGGGCCAGATGGATTCTTTATGTTGTGATAAAAGTGAAAATCTCAATTCAGTTTGTCGTAGTAAAATAACGCTTGTGGAGGGATTCCTTTCCTTGCATGTTTTATGTTTTTTATTTTCTCCCATGTTTTTCCATGTCTCTATTGTGTTTTCTTTGCGTAAACGGTCCAGGTAAGCATTACATCTACACTACCTAATAAACTTCACGCCCACACACAAACATACCCCTCCACACACACACACGCGCCCGCAGGTACACACTGTTCAGTTGTCTCACTAATAAAATTATTCTAGCACATTCATGACTGATGCATTTAGTCAACATAAAACGCTGTTCACACTTAACACTCCACAATTGATAAACACCAATAAAGCAGCATCTTGACTTGAAACATTAATTTGTGGAACAATGTCCTCGTCTGTGGAGTAATTGCCCATTTATATTTAATTAGGCACTTCTCCCAGCGCCTGAACACACCTCCCTCAGTGCTGAGAGAGGCATTTTACAGTGGCCCTTTCCCTGGCTGCCTTTAAACCGTCTCATTAATATTTCAGATACGTAGCATCATCAACCAAACAATAATGAAATAATAATGTGAATGTTGATTAAACAGCTAAACTCTGACTTTTTAATATGCATTTAGACATGTATTTTCATAAACATGCCAGGTAAACACCTCTTTAGAAGACAGTGATGCCTTTGAGCACATAACTACTGACAACTTCTGAAGCTAAAACCTTCATTAGGAGCAGTGTTTGCAAAGATAATTGTACTAGGATTGTAGAGTAGCACAACAAAAATCTGAAAAATCCACTGTCAATGTTGGTAAAATTTCTGATTTGAATCGTGCCTTATTCTATGTTTAAACAGCAACACGGAAAATACATAAATAATTATCAGTAACGTACAGTTACTTAATGCAAGTACATCTTTAGACACGTTTAACATGCCTGATACTCAGCTGAGATCAAGCTCTTCAGTTGTAGCCACGATAGTAGTAGGAATCCTATCTGTAATCAGGGCAGTGCAGCCGTCAACCACACTCAGCAAATCTGTGAGAGGCGGGTAATGGAGAGTGAGTGACCCTTCTTTATTGAAGTAAGACTGAACATAAAAAGACACAACCCCATTCATTTGTTCACTCATTCCTCAAGGTAAATCTGACACAATCTGTAAATGCCAAGCAAAGGACCATTTTGTGTTTATGATGTAATGACTGGATGTTTGATCTGGCAGACTGTGAGTGCTACGGCCACTCAAACCGCTGCAGCTACATCGATTACCTGAACATCGTCACCTGTGTGAGCTGCAAGCACAACACCAGGGGCCAGAACTGCCAGCACTGCAGACTAGGATACTACCGCAACGCCTCTGCTGAGCTCGACGATGAGAGCGTCTGCATAGGTCAGTATACAGAGTTTCTGTTACGAGTAATATACCTAATGTAAATGTAAAGTCAGTATGACCCAGTTGTGTAAAATATAACAAAACTGAACAATTCTATCTAAATTTGAACACAGAACAAAACAACAAAGGAGCAGAGCAATCTGTCAATGCATTACATATATAAAAACTGTGAAGTAAATGTAAAATCATGTGTATGTTAAAGGTGCACTATGTAACATTCTGGCCACTTGCATGTCTCCTGATGTTAGTATGTCCCACAATATGGCATTAGTCTTATTATGCATCCTGTGCAAGTGTTTTGTTTGAAAAACATGCATTCTTACTGTGAGCGGTGTCGCTTCTCCACAGATCTGACCTGTAACTTGGCCTGGGGGGGTTTATCTTCATTATCTTCATGATATATACTGTACGTTTGAAGCTATATTGTGCAACATTCTTGGCAATCTTCATGGAGACATGCAAGTGACCGACTTTCTACCTGAAATTTTACATTGCGCGCCTTTAATTAAATCAGGACCAGTGTTTTGTCTCCAGATGTTCAAGGTTTGCGGTATTACCACCAGAGATGGGACAATTCTTTCTCAAAAATAGAACAGTTTGATTCTGACAATAGAGCAGTGAGCGAGGTGTATGATGCATTTCTAGTGTCAACATCTGAAACATCTCATAAAGTGCCGTAGACAGGTCTGAAGGATGTTTGGATGGAAATTTTCACTGGCATTACGAAGGAATGGGGTTTTATACACAAAGGCTCTCTATTCATGGGTTTCTAAATTATTATTCTTCTTTGTTTGTTTGGGAAGGGTAGGTTAACGTGTGTGTGTGTGTGTGTGTGTGTGTGTGTGTGTGTGTGTGTGTGTGCGCGCGCGCGCGCGTGTGACAGTTGTCTTGTAAATGTTATATTTTGCCTTGTGTATTGTATCTCCTATGTCATTTAATTCTCAAATTTGTCTGCTGCTGTACCTGAGGACCCCTTGAAAACGAGATGATCGTCTCAAGGGGTTATTCCTTTTAATAAATACATACATCAAAATGTCAAATTTGAGTTTTGAAGACTTTTGTCCATTCAAACGATATAATATTGTTGCTTTCTATGGCAAAGGGTGCTAGATTTATAAACCCATGTTTATGCATATAAGATTGGTATTGCTTATAAACCTAGACAATAGGTTTAGGCCTATTTATTATTGCAGATTTTGTTTTTTGTTTTCAAGATGCCAATTCTATCTCTTTATGGGGACACAAATAAAATCAAACAAATAAGACGTGTCATCCCTAAAACATACTTAATGAAGTATCATTCCAGTCATTTGGTGCACTTTTGGGGGTTCTTAACAAGTCATTAAGTATTGTGTTTTGACGTTTAGCTCATCATACAAAACATAACAGGAAAATAATCAACACAAATATAAATTAGGGCTGAAACTAATGATTATGATTAATTGGCAAACCATTTAGTCTCGCACTTTTTTAACTGATTAATTGATTAGATGTCCCAGAAGAAGCTACAGTGATGCCACTTGAGGACATCTTTATATGTAGTATACTGTTATTCATAAAACCACTAGATTTACATTTCCTGAGTCATTTTTATGTAATTAATGCCCAGTATAAGTAATGAAACTCACATGTTTTCGGAGTCTATGTATATGTAATTAATGTATTAATTATACAATGAATGCATTTGTTGACATTTGTGAAGTGAAGTCTTCAAATATGAATTAGCGCCTCCAGGATTTTGAAACAGGGATGGCCAAACAGGGATGTTTGAAGTTTTTTTTTTATTATAAGTGTGAGAAAGAACAGAATGCCTATCAAATTTCAGGCCATCCCTTGGAGGCGCCCCTGAAATGAACAGCCCTGAATTTGTTTTGTAATTCTTCTCACACAACAATATTCTCTTCCTCAGAGTGTAACTGTAACCAGATGGGCTCGGTCCACGACCGGTGTAACGGCACAGGCTTCTGTCAGTGTAAAGAGGGAGCCATAGGTGCCAAGTGTGACGAATGTGTGGCCGGATACTACTGGAAACAGGGCTGTTACCGTAAGTACAACTGGAAACAGGGCTGTTACCGTAAGTACAACTGGAAACAGGGCTTTTACCGTAAGTAAACCTGGAAACAGGGCTGTTACCGTAAGTACTACTGGAAAAGTACGTAAGTACTGGAAACAGGGCTGTTACCGTAAGTACAACTGGAAACAGGGCTGTTACCGTAAGTACAACTGGAAACAGGGCTGTTACCGTAAGTACAACTGAAACAGGGCTTACCGTAAGTACAACTGGAAACAGCTTTTACCGTAAGTACAACTGGAAACAGGGCTTTACCGTAAGTACAACTGGAAACAGGGCTTTTACCGTAAGTACACCTGGAAACAGGGCTTTTACCGTAAGTACACCTGGAAACAGGGCTTTTACCGTAAGTACAACTGGAAACAGGGCTTTTACCGTAAGTAAACCTGGAAACAGGGCTTTTACCGTAAGTACACCTGGAAACAGAGCTTTTACCATAAGTACACCTGGAAACAGGGCTGTTACCGTAAGTACTACAAGGGCTTTTACCGTCAGTTAAGATGACCAGATGTCCCCATTTACCCGGGACAGTCCCAGTTTTGAGCCCTGTGTCCCATGTCCCAGCAGATGTATGCAAAACCATAGATTTGTCCAAGTTTTATACAAGACATTGTCCCGGTTTTTGACCACGAGCATACCCACAATAAAAGGGGAATAGAGTGTTGTTTCTTTAGCCAAAATAGCAAAAATCTGTTTTTTAGAATAATTAGAGAACAAAAAATGCACTCAGTTCCAATGATACTTGTCTCTCAGATTATAGAGATACAGATTATAAGAGGTGTAAATGAGCCATGAATGGACAGAGTGCATACAAATTTACATAATTAACCACTTACAATTTCATGATTACCAATGAAGATGTGTCACAGTTTTTTATTTTGAAAAGCTGGTCACCCTACCGTAAGTACATCTGGAAACAGGGCTTTTACCGTAAGTACAACTGGAAACAGAGCTTTTACCGTAAGTACAACTGGAAACAGGGCTTTTACCCTAAGTAAACAGGGCTGTTACCGTAAGTACAACTGGAAACAGGGCTGTTACCGTAAGTACTACTGGAAACGAGACTGTTAGCGTAAGTACAACTGGAAACGAGACTGTTACCGTAAGTATATCGCATGCAGTGGCTGTGGCGGAGGAGGACCTTTGTGAGTGCACGTTAGGCGCAGCTAGCTCTTCCACATGTGTTTTCGTTACTCCAGGGGACATGTATCATGTAGCTCATTAGCCGCATCAGCTGTGGCTTTAATTGATGACCCTGTCACGCCTTAACCCCATTACGCACACTCAGCTTTCTCTCCCAGGCTCTACATCCTCCACATATACTTAACATCCAAACATCTGACTGATTTATGTAATAATATAGGTTTGTAGAATTGTGGGTTTTAAGCGTAACGACTGCATCCAACAGTATAGCCAATTATCTGCTGTGTCGACTAGGTGTAATTATTTCCTGTCATCAGAGCTGGCTTCGCTATTCTTTCCCACAGCATCTAGGTCAAGTATCTATGCAACTCTGTGTCTCCCTAATGCTTTTTATAGCACTCTAATGATGTAATTTGTTTATCTAATCATTAAATTAATATCACGCACCCAGCCAGTCTTCTTCTTTTTTTTTTTTTCTTGGCTGGTACAATGTTTTCAGCTCAAATCTAAAGGCCAAAGCTGACTAAAAAACAGACAGGAAAAGGATGCACAATACAAAGTAAGGCCCACTTCAGTTTTCACTGAAGTGGGCTTACTCTATGAGTTTCTGCTTTGACCTGACCCACAAATAAGAACACAATAGCTCATTAAACTACAAAAAAGTTTGATATTAAATGGACTATTTTAAATTTGCTGACCCTGTTTTTTTTCCTACAGCTAACGTCTGTGACGAGGAAATGCTTCTTTGCCAGAATGGAGGAACATGCTACCAGAACCAGAAGTGCATATGTCCCCCAGAGTTTAAAGGTGTGCTGTGCCAACAGTCCCGCTGTGAGGCGGGCAAAGACTGTAACAGTGCATCTTCACTACACCTCTCCACAGCCCTGCTGTTGCTCTGCACTCTGCTAACTCACTTGCTGGCCACGTTAAGCCCCCACTGAGCCCCAAACACCAGTATGTCTGTGTATAGTGTATTTGAGACGGGGCACGAGGGCCTATGCAGCCCTTCCTGAGGATGCACTGCAGCACTAAGCGCACAGCCACGTCAGTAACTTAGCCCAAGATGCTTTTTTGGACACACACGTACAAAGACCTCACAAGACTGTTATCACACCGAGTGTGTGCTCAGGTGTGACGAAAACTAACAGGGCAGTGACCTCAACAACAACAGATGCAGACCAAGGGGAAGAAACCATGCCAACCACTGTTCCCTTTATTTCAGCGCTGGAGCAACGTACATCAAACCAAAAAGCATAAACTGAACACCTCCTGCACCACTGTTCACTTCAAGGGGAATGGCTGTTTTAACCACCAGGACATTTCTGTTTTTCTGTTTGAGTTAGGGACCGTTGTTAGACTGCTCTTAATGGCTGGCCAATCAGTAACCAGCTTGTTGCGATAAGTCTTAAAGGCAAGGTCTATTAAACTTGCTTCTGAGGCATACAATATATTCAATTACTTAAGTTTTATTTCTTCTCTGAGAAGTGGGACATGGTTTCATTTCATTCTCTTTCTGCTGCAGTTTTACATATTATTAAGTAAATGTATCTATGTGCCCACCAACAGCAGAGATTATACATTATATAGTCAGAGGTTACCAATTATTAAAATTTACTCACTATTATGGATGTTATAAGAATGAGTGATTGTTGCCACACTTAACGAGATTTAATCTTCACACAGTATTCAGGAAGCAGATGAATCTATCGGAAATCTAAAAAGAAAAGATTATCAAAACACTATACATATTATATTACATAATTTAAATATTTTTTGTAGAAATTATTTTTGTTTGGAGTTACAATAAATTATAAAAAGATTACAATTATGACTATTCCCAATGAGCATTTTATTACTCTGGTTGTAAACCTTGCAGTAAATATAAAAATTATAGTTATTTGGTTTCTTGCATCTGTTTCTTTCCATTCACTGACACAAATGTTGGGTTTAGATCTAGTGGTACTTGGCTAAAATATTTTATTCTAGTATAGTTGAAAAAAGGCCTTTTTTGTTGTATTTCTTTTTATTTGCAAACTTTTCACCACAAAATGTGCACCAAAAACAATGTGGCTGGAACTAATTAAAAGCTAATACATACTTTTGCATTTAAAACTGCGGAAGACCAGATGATTATTTAGAGATTTAAATACAGTCATTGAATTGAGGTATAGTCCTGAGTCTAGCATTCATATAATTATTATCATTTTATTCAGGGTTGTCAAAAAACAAATCCCAGATACTTATCAATACTAAAACTAGTATCGAAACACACTCAATTAAACAAGAATCACCGCAGAAAGAAAATCCCATATGGGACTAAATTGGACATTCCCTTAATAGTTTCACAATGGTCTTTTTCTATATCAGAACTAGTATAAGACACATGGCAAAGATGATTTTGTCTTGAAAATGACATTCTATTGTCTAAAAAAAGATTTGTGGAATCCAAATGGTATCTAGTATCAAATCGGAATTGGTACCACATTTTCTCGTTAATATCAAAATTTAGTTTGATATTCAAGTAGCGACACTAGCATTACATATAATACAGATCATTACAGTCATGTGACAAATGACAACGCACTAAAATCACTTAAATTGTTTTCATTTGACATAGACAAAATGCAAATTGTTACAAAAAGATAATAACATTTGGTATGAGGAAAATGATCAAATAATTTCCTTCTAGCACAATGTGTAAAAGTAAGGAAGATCACACCCTTTAAAAATCATATTAGAGTGTAAGTAGGTCATTTTTTAAGAGAATAATGAGGGGAAATTATCTCAAAAGCATTTTAAATAGAAGCAAGGTTTTGGGTTCCCGTGGGTTGCGGCAAGGGCCTTCTCCTGAAAATGAAGGAGACAAGGAAGTCAGTTTCTTCCGGGCTTCATCGACAGCGGAAATGGAAGTGGCAGAGTTTCTGAGGCAATGCAGCCAGACCGCAGCTCACAACACGATTACCAGGAGGTCTGATCAGTCCAAAGAATATTTCTAATTGCGGTCTCCAGGTGTTCAAGTTAAATGTGATTCTTCTGAGTCATAATAGGACATCCAAAGACTGACTTTTGATTTCTTCTTTGTAGATAGGTTTTCTTCAGTCCAAAAGCCTTACAATGACTCTTTCCCTTCACTTGGTTTGGCAAATACACATAACTGAAGCTAGGGGTGGATGATATTGACAAAAATAAATATAAAAATAAAATCCATATATGTTTTTGCGGAAAAAATATGCCTTCAAATGTATTCGTTGAGTTTTAATTGTCAAGACAAATGTGAAATATCTGCAATATGAATAACAAAAGTGCAGAAATGTCCCCTTACACCTTTAATTAATTTATTTTTTTAATCAGCTCTTTTTGTAGCATTTTTACTATAACCGATATACTCGATATTCAAATTGTGCATATCTTCAAAAACAACATTCACACTAAATGTTGACATATTGCCCACCTCTAACTAAGGGTGACATTATTATTTCACACTAGGTTATTTGGGTTTTGGTTGATATACTGTATCTTATTTACGTTTAATAAATTATTTCAAACCAAAACAAATAACGTAGGGCTAACAATGACAAAACTGCATTTAACACTGGGTGCCTTTGACCAATATAAAAAATTGTGCAAGGCGTACTTACATTTTCATGCGTGACATTTTCCTTCCCTTGTACAGCCCAACTTCCAAGTCTAAGGCACAAGGTTGTTCGGAGCCTCAGCAAAATGTCGACAAAGTTGTAGGCTACCGTCAGTCTCAGTGATGCCCTCCAGACTCGCACAGGGAAGTGTTCTATTGCTGAGTCAGGGCAGGTACACAGTGGATAAAGAGACATGAATGCTGCATTAGAGCGGATACAGTGAACATCAAAGACAAAAGTGAGACTAAACCTGGGAGAGATGACAAGACAAGGATTTCTTCTTGTGAGCTGTGTTAGCTATTCTGTGTGAAGGGCCCTTCTCCACTGAGCCGCGCTGGTGTCAGAGAGTCAGACTTGGGAGGGAATAGTTTATGAATGTAGAAGCGCACAAAGGATCTAAAGAAGGTACCATGTGATTTATGCTTCAGGTAAGTCCTAATAGGGCGGTTTTAATCAAATTCACCATTCACTCCTAAAAATAATAATAATAATTAAAGGAAAAAAGTCATTTAAAAATGCAAATACTTGTGGATGGAACTAGTACTGAAACTACATACCCATTGGGAAAAAAACTATTTATTGAAAACAAAATTGGATATATCCTGAAAAGTTTCAATATGTTTTTTTTTTATCTGTAGTATGCGGCCACATGGTAATATTATACAAACTATTTTGTGTGGAAAATATAAGGGATAGTCCGATATGTGTTTGGCCAATAATCAATATTTGCAAATACCAATAAATACCACACATATATTATTTTACTTTTATTATCAACAATAACAAAATGTATCTATCTGGGATAAAAAAAAATAATAATTCTGGCATGATAATGTGATGTGTAATTTAGCCTAGGCCTCATTCTCCTATTTTTACAGTTTAGTCTGTTTAAAAGGCTGATGCTCTGAGGATGAACTGGGGAACGACACGCGAGCACTCAGACTGGGCTGCGGCAGAAAAAACATTGGTGGCAAATATCGGCTAAACCTTCAATATCGGGCCGATAACGATATCTGGGGCAATTTCACTGATATCCGATAACTGATATATCATCCCTAAAAATGAATGTCTAAATGTCTAAAAAGTGTTTTGTATTATCATTGTGATCAAGCCTTTTCCTTAGTATCATGATCAAGCTTGAAATGTTCGTATCGTATCGTAACAACACAAATAGTTTAAGGCACAACACATGTGGGATGTGGGCGTTTCCCTGCCTCAACAGTTTGCCAAATGTCGCTACCGCTCTCTTCCCATTTCACGCTACTGTCCTGTCATATAAAGCTTTCGGGCCAGTAAATCTGTTTTGTTTTTTTTTAAAGATAGAAATTGGCACTGTTTGATAACATGTGATGACAAAATATCCCAGTATGACAGTTTACCCTGCAGTTGCATATTTGATATTACGCTTAACAAAAAAGAAGGACTTCTTTTGATGAAGCACATCAATGCAGGACAAAACAAGCAACCTACAGTATAGGGCGGTTATTGACCAAAGAAATTTGGCCAAAGCTCTCTATTCAGTATGTCTATGATCTGACCATGTATCTGACTCTAACTGCACTCAAAAGACTAGCTCTCTATGATTTATATGTAAAAAAGATGGATTAAACAAACTATTTACTCCCAAATTTTCAGCAAGTTCCCTCTATGTCTTCTCCTTTCTTCTGTTGTCCCATAAATCTTAATGATCTTTTCAAAATATTTAGTCGACTTATACAAAGTTGCGTCGACTAAGACACCATCGGCTGATTAATCAACTACACGACAAAAGGCCCTGCAACAGTGATTAAGTACTAGGATTGACATGGATGGGGAATGTAAACCTATAATGGCAGATTAGAGTAGTTCACTTTATAATAACTTTAAAACCTCTGCAAAAGAGTTTCTGCCACCACCACAGAGTTCTAAATGCTTTTTAGATATACTTTAAGTAGTTATGCGCCAATCTGGATGGACACGTGTCTATAATTAAGTCACTTGAGGTCAAAAAGTATCATGAATATCCTTGTACCAGAACAAAAGCATAATCTGGATTCGTCAAGTATTCCTGTCATATTTTGTGCAGTCTCGTGTTTACTCTGAGTCACGTTTATCCTACAGAGAAACATGATTGCGGATATTATATGTATTACCTCCACGACAGAGAGAAACAACATAAATAATCTCATCGATGCATTTTGAGTGCGAACTGCATTTCACCACAAACTCCATTTTGAACTAAATGGTGAAGTTTATGTGTTTGTTTCAAGTCTATTCCATCCTCATCAGAATGCCCTTCTTGCTGCAGGTTTGGACACAGAATAATGATGCTCTCCACCTGCTGGACGACTACGAGGTAAACAACGTTGGGCATTAACACAGTCAGCAAGAACGATACGCACAGCAACAAAAGCGGAATGATAAATTACAAAAGGTTGTTTGCCATGTAAATGTAATATGCAGGTGCACCGCTGGGTCTAGTATTGTCTTTTTGAGTCTATAAATTCATAATACCAATAAAACTTGTCATAATAAAACAGAGAAAACAGCACAGGGGTCACACATTTGAAAAAAAACTACTACATTGCTATTTTTAAGGCAAAATGTATTTATACCGGAAATATTGTGATTGCACCCGAGCCGCAGATCTGGTAAATCATTTCATAAATCATAACTTGCAGAACTGCCTGTTGGAAAGAGTGTGTAGGAACTTCGAATATCTGTTGAATTTCTATCAGTATAAAAACCGTGGAGTTTTGACAAGTCAGACAGACGTGTCCAGTGTCCACACCCGATCAAACTTGACCTCCAAGTTCAGAATAAACCAACCAGTGTGACAGTGAATCAACACACAAACCACACAGGCAAACTTCATGGTGTCCAGTCAGGTACAACTATGGAAAAACACCTTGTGCTAAATTAACTCAAACTGTGTGTGTGTGTGTGTGTGTGTGTGTGTGTGTGTGTGTGTATATATGTATTTATTTATTTTTTATAGTGAATTAGTAATAGTAATTGACTGAAGGCAATCAGTCGTGCATTAGACTGTAGCTTCATAAAGCTGCTTCTACGGTTACATACAGCAAAGGTGTCACTGTGTCAAAAATTTAACTGAACTTTTGCGCCTCTAAACAAATGAACAGAGATGTCACAGTAGCACATTTTATCATATGATTATTATGAGAAGAAACATCATTTGATGATGATTTAAATTTTTTGACACCATGACCCAACATCAACAAAATTATTTTTCATTCACATTATCCTGTATTATGTTATTAGTTTTATGAAATCAAACTTTCTGAATGCTAAAATAAATTTAAGTGACATTTTAAAATGATCAATCAAACGATCACAAGCAAGGACAACGCCACCACAAGATATGCAAAATTATATTTCTTGAGAAAATAAATGGTGTAGAGGATGGGAGAGCGATGAGGCTGGGTGCAGAGGCTGAGGATGGGGGCTCCGTCTCAGCTGGTGATGCTGAGAGGAGGGGGGGGGATCTGCTCCTGAACCTCAGTCAATGATACAGCATTAACTACATTTACTAGATTTTATCCTTCCGTGCCTTTAGAGTCAGATGCTCTTTTCAGTAAATTGTGCCTGTCCATATACCACTGTCACAAGTGGAGAGAGCCTTTAACATGGTATTTTTTTTGTGAACTATCATGTGAAGTGAAGTCCGGAGTTATAAGGTTCTGTGGATGCCATTTGTAGGTCATTTGTTTGTTGAGAGAAAAGTGCTTACAAAAGGCTTTATTTTGGCACTGCTCTTTTGGATTCCATTTCTTTTCTACACTTTTCTTTCACCTCAGTGCACACACCGCGACGATCACTGATCCCCATTTCAAACAAGCTGACATATGTCTGAGAAAGGGCTGCCACCACGTAGTATAAAAAGCTCAAAATGCATGCACTTTGGGCTAAAAATGAAACCTTTGTCAATTCACGTCAGCCCTCATGTACCAGGGGTGCTTGCATCGCTGCTTTAAATAAGTGGTAATACTTGACTCCAGGAAGTGTGCCCTTGTTGTTCTTCCAATAGGGAAGATGCTCTGTTCCAGGCAAAAGAAGTTTTGGAAAACCCCAAAAAAAACAACCAATAACATAAATTAAAACTTGTCTGTTTGTTTAAAGGGGACTTAATATGCACAACCAATATATGTTTTTAACCATGTTCATTAGTTTACTCAAAGTTGCATTTTCTTTAATTCATGCACGTTTGAGTCATCTTTGGAATCTTGACTGTTCCAAAAATGTCTGTTTTTATCGACCCTTTCGCCTCTTATTGACTGTACTTACTGCAATTATTCAAACATTTCAGTCCCCAAATCAAACATGTAGGGTCTTGTAGTAAATGTTTCATTGGCGAATATTGCCAAAACATGAAATGTTCTTCTGCATCACTTCCTCAATACGTGCTAGCGCCGCTCACTGTGTGATGACAGAAATATACACCATGTGATCAGTCCTGACCAATCGGCGCCATGGCAGCTTGAGGCTAGGCTAAATTTAACTTGATCATTTTGAGCACTAAAAATTTTGTGATCATGTTGTGAAAATAGAAAGGAACCCATTCACAATCCAACCTTTGTGAAAACTCTAGGTCCCTGTCAGCTGAACGCTGCAGTGCCGCCGCTCTCATTACACACAACGCGCAGTGCGAAGGGCATCAAGTGCTCCGAGGGGCACCAGCCTGACCAGGCAGTATGGACTGAATGACAAAATAGGCTGTTTGTGCAGCAGCTGCACTGTTCATTTTGCTATTAAATGGTGAGCCCCAGTAGGCCTACTCTGTCTTTAGTTCTTTATCAATTAAAACTAGGACTCAAGTGTCGCCTCTCGAGATGCGCAGTGGCAGTTACAAGCCACAGTTTAAACAGATGCCGACAGATCAGGGGCACAGCTGGGAACAGTATATGTATTCACATATGTATTCTAAGAACCACAAGGAGCAAAACAGTCAGTAGATGATGAAAATCGTCCTCATATTCAATTAGAAACCGTGAAAACGAGAGAATGAAACAAGACGTGCCATGTGTCAAGCTGACACTGCGGCATGCGCAAAGCCAAAGTGGTTCAACTTCTTATAAATGTCTAAATCATGTTTTCATAAATGCAACAGAAAGTGTCAATACTAGTTAGACTGTAGTGTTTTCTACAGCCTCAATCTGGTCTGCAAAAGTGCAGGAGAAGGGAAATTTGGGGACTGTGGGGGGCCTCATAATAAACGAGTTGCTAGCAATATTATATCTAAAATACACCAGAATACAGAAAATGATATGACTTTTGTTGAAAACTTCTTGGTTGAGGGCCCCTGACCACACTTAGGATTGTGATTTATGCAGTATTTATAAAATGTTATTTATTTTTAAAAAAAAATAACTTCAGAAATAGTCTACTTAAGGTTGTATTACAGACGTCAAACCCCAAACAATTTCTGCTTAGGGAACCCAAATGGTTAGCATCGGCCCTGGAACACGGCTGTTTGATTCCTAAAAACAACACTGGTGGGAGAATTCCAGCCTCTTTTACCACACTGTAAAAAACTTAAAACATAAAACTCAAGTATAAATGAAACAAAACTGTTGTTTTGACAAGTGAACAACAAGCTCAGTTTAGTCAAATGAACCCTTTAATTCTCACAAGTATTTGCCTTTGGTGGAGGATAATAGTTTCACCAAACCTCAACGTCGTCTTTCCCACTCAGCAATAGGCAGGTCTTTCTAAGATGAACTGTTCCTAGAGATCCACTAATCCCCCTGCATACTGTGTGCGTCTTTGTGAGCTCATTCACCTACATGATGCCAGAGGGCCCTCACTAACTAAGGCTCCGTCTCACAGTTACACGTCACGCTGCCAAAGCTCCAGTCGCCCAAAGGCTTCTGTCAGGAAGCCTGCAAAAAATGTTTTACAGAAACAAATATTTGGAAGAAAACGGCAAATTTTCCAATTCAAAGACGGTTCTTTTACCTCAGATGTAATCTCATTGTAGGAGAAAGCTATCTATAATACATGTATGGTTATATTATTTGGCCAACATTTGCAAAGGTCCTAAACAGACCAAAACACCTCTAACAGCAACGATTTTGTAAAATACATGGAGCAAACAATTTAAGGTAGGAATAGAGCAAATTGAAATTATTTAACAGGAGCCAGCATATTTATCTTAACTAAGAAATAGATATTATCCAGTAATCAATATAGGAAAATAATGTGACACTTTTTTTGCCTTAACTTCAGACAAATTAGCACTCATACCATCCTGAATGTCAAATAGCACTCATTAACTCCAAACGTTAAACCAGTGTGTCTGAAAAGCCTTGGTCCACAATGATTTGCCATTGCAGCGACAATGAAAGAAAGCTACTTAAAGTACTCAGCAATAAAAGACAAGAATAAGTGGTAAAAGACTAAAAAAGTATGTTCTACAACAATGATGTATTTACAGGAGAGAAACTGGACAGTCAGAGCAGCAAGGTGCACCGCTGTGAGGTTCATACATAGTTTCAATATTTGTGATATGGCAAGGAATATTCAGTTGTTTGGCGCTTTGTTGTTTGTTTCAGTGACACTTTAAACTGGCCCTTTTCTGTCTGAGTCTCTGCTGCTTCATGCTCGGCGGAGCACTGTGTCAGCTTCTGTCACTAGATATACAAGAGAAGCCTGCACTTGTGTATTTACTGTACGCTATGAGGAAAGGAAAATGTGTACTCTGGAAAATACAAAAGCAAAAGATAGAGTATTGCGCAAAAGTCTCGAACAAGTTTTATTTTTTTGTTTAAAGTAAAATAAACTCGAAAGGCTCGTGTTGCATGAAGATGAGGGTGGCTTGGCTTCATCAGGATTCTCACAGGGATAAAAAAAATAATCCGCCGGAGTTGGTCATTTGTGTTGTTCTGTGTCTTCATTTAGTCATACATCAGATCCAAACCTTTGCACAGCCCTGTAACGACAAACAGTTTTTCCCAGTTTACCAAAAAAATTGCTAAGTTACATTCCACGATTGGTAATTAGTATGCTCTCAAAAATACTTCAAACTGTGTCTGTCTGAGGGTAGTTCTCTATTGTACTCTTTGACTCAAACCCTGCCTGCATAAGAAGAAGCACGTCCTTAAAATTTCTGATTGAACCAGAACTTGAAGATGTTGCTAAAGAGATGCAATGCCTTTGGGAGCCCCACTATAAGCCTCTTTGAGATGCAATGTCTCGCCTTAATGAGATCTGCCAAAAGCACTCTGCCACGAGAAAGAGATAGCGATGGAGTCAATAAGGTCAATTTAGAAGGAGCCTGTTCACAAAGTCCCTGCAGACCCTCACGTCCAAAGTCAGAGCGAACACCAGGACAGCAATTATCACTTCTACCAAAGTTTGCCACACATTTACATGAACTAATCCCAAACCCAAAACCTCCTCATTTATTGGTAAAGCAGACCGGTCGTAAGGGTAGGCGCAAAGACAGTCAATCCGTCAATCTGGCGGAAAAAACTATGTAGAGTTAAAATTACTGTGAGGAGAAACATTATCGTGACTCTGACAAACAACGGTAAAAATCGTGATTCAATTTCATCAACAGAGTTTAATAGATCAACTCTCTTTCAGATGATAAAGTTATATTGATGTGGACTTCACGTTAGGCTTCCATTTGTGACAAAAGAAGATTGAATTGGAATGACTTCCTTCAGAGTAAAACGCTCACAATTATTTATTTATTTACTTTTAGTTCATCATGATAATCGATTAACCTAACGATCTGGATCTGCTACAAGCAAGACTCAACAAAAACGCAAAACTGAACAAACTGTAACATGTTCCACATAAACAAACGTTACAGTGACGTTTTAAAAGAACCTAGTGATCTCTCCAGATTAGCAAATTGTCAGAGGCACAACCTGAATGTAATATGATGAATTCTCCCAGGTCAGCATGTTTGCAGACCAGGCCAACGGTGTTATTCTTGTGTAACGTGTGTGTCCTGTCAGCGGGCAGCCGAAGTGTGCCATCTGTGAGCGGACCTGCGGCGCCTTCACTGGTGCTTCTGTCACGTGCAAAGAGCTCAGAGCCCCCCCCCCAATTTAAAGACAGATCTCCGATGAGAAAAACGTAAAAAACCTTGAAGCCCACCTTTCTCCGTGTGGTTGAGGGTTCAAATCCAGACGGAAATGCCTCCTCTAAAGCTCATTCATGCTTTCCTCTTACCTCTCCCGTCTGTACAAAGGGGAAACGTTGGGGTTTGAGCGTCTCAGAGTTAGAAGTAGAAACATACACATTATCATTTTGTGTATGTTGTGTTTACATTTATTTAGGGTTGTTCTTGATGCCACATGTCCAAAGCTTTGGCACAAATCACTATTTATTTGCGTGTTTCTATTCAATAATCTTAAAAATGAATATATAGCGATTGATAAGTCAACTGGATTGTCACTAGGGCTGCCCACATTATCCTGTTAATCGATAATCATGCTTTATCATGTCACGATATAATCATAAGAACTAATAAATAATAATTGTGAAAATCACAGGCAGCAATAATTAGTTATTTCAGTTAAATCGAGTACTTTTTTATCTAGTCGTTTTTGGGACAATGTCATTACATTTTAAGTCAGAAAGTTTGTGGCAGAAAGCAAATCATAATCATAAAAAACACAAACATTTCATATTGCGACATCCCGATATTAGTAATGAAAATAGAATTACCTGTACAAGTCTTTGATCTTGGTGAAAAGGGTAACGCCATGAGCTACTGGGGTGAAAGATTGCCTATTAGTGTAACATGAGTTGTAACAACTTCACTCCATTCTCCCAGACACAGAACTATTGATCACAGCCCCCATTAGTACTAATGTGCAACAAAGCGTTCAAATATTGAGACCCTGCTGAGCCCTTATGCACTTGAAATGCTGCTACACACTGCATATTTCTGAACCATATGAAGCACCGACAGTATAATCCAAAAACACTGATACATTTTCACCATTAATTTGTCTCGATCCAAAGGTGAGACTAATGTAATGCATTTCATTTGTCTGTGGCAGGAGCAAGGCTGCGCTCAGACGTGTGTCGGCTCGATGACACCCTTTGACACACAGCCCACTTTAGGGCCATTTGTCAAATCTGTTACGCAACATTTATCAATCGCATACAGACGTTTTCAATTAGAACTGTAATTGTACGTGTATTGAGCATGAACATGTAGCAGTCTCGGCTGTCAGAGGAACAAAATATTGTAGGCTACTAAAAAGACAAAGCCTTGAGTTGGGACGCAGCCTCCTTGTTTAACACAACTCTATGAAAAACTCAGGGCAACCTTGAAATGAGCACACGGCACATGCTCAGTCTGTCTTGTGCATCTGCTGCTTCATGGTATTTTTGTATAAAGACAACATTAAGACAAAACACCCCCCCCCGCCGCCCCATGAGAAAAAAGGCGTGGTACATAAGCACAAATCAAGAGGCGCAACAACAGGAGGTGACAGAGATTCAAGGGCCCATGTAACTGAGCTATGGAGTTTTCCTTGGCTGCTACAGGGGATTTTTCTGGAGGGACAACAGTCAGTGCCACTCTTCACAAATCTGGACTGGGAGCAGGCAGATGGCATATGACAGCAGCCGGGAGTTCTCACTGACGGATTTGAACACCATAATGCAAAAGGCCAGGAACTGATTAATTGTGTTAAATATTATCCACAATTTAAGATGTGGAATTTCTGTCAAAACAGGCTGTGTTTGCTTCAGACTAATGTGGTAAAATACAAATGGTTGTGTTAGGCCTGGGGTGAATTTGGACACCCAAGCTTATATGTTTATTTCTTGTTTTAATATAGTCAGCTCATTTTCTCAACTAAACGTTGTAGAGAGGCACACACAAGACAGTGAAGTCAAAGTGCAGGGTCGAAAAACTACACTGGTGAAAGAAAGTAAATCTGCACAGTTCTACTTTGGAGCGCCAAATGTATTTATTTATTTATA
Source organism: Chaenogobius annularis (assembly GCA_015082035.1). Taxonomy (NCBI): domain Eukaryota; kingdom Metazoa; phylum Chordata; class Actinopteri; order Gobiiformes; family Gobiidae; genus Chaenogobius; species Chaenogobius annularis. The sequence continues at coordinate 836,242 of BJKM01000145.1, read as the reverse complement.
TATTTTTTTCCTCTCTAACTTGTATAACTTCTTCAAACATGAAAAGTTTTAGACACACATCTGTTTTCTGTATGCAGACCATGTGACCAAAAGTCATCGATGGAAAGTTCAAAAATGACTTGACACTATGAATCAAATAAATAGATAAATACTGCCGTAGCGTTTAGTAGCAACAAAAAGTGTTAAATCTGTTATGCTTCATAAAGTGCCCCACAACACCCAAGTTCACTATTTATTTGTCTTTTCACTCAATTACCTACACGTCAGCACATTAAGTGGAGAGAGGCACACTCTGGGTTAGATGCGTTTTGTTTTATGTAACATTAGGTTCATTTACAATTTGAACTAGATCTTTGGAATAGAACCCCACAGTTCCCAAAGTGGGGGTCGGGTCCTTTGGGGGTCACAAGATGATTTTAAATTGTAATGTTGAATCTATTACACTTTATTTAATATTTATTTTAATTGAAAACAGTATGTTTTTGTGAAGTTGGGTCAGATAACACAATAAACTACTAACATAAATACAATTCAACCTAATTTTAAGTGGTTATTGCTGTGGGGGTCCCTATACTGTTTCATAATTATTTTGGGGTCCCGGTTTAAAACGTTTTGGAAACCCTGGACTAGATTATTACTAGGCTTTGTAGGTCCCATGACACTTAACATAAACAACACATTTGTATTTAACTTATATTTGACTGTTGCTTTTATTATTCCCCAGTTGTAAGGCTGACAGTAACAGCTCTCGTGGACTACAGATGGATAATTCTGGAATACTTACAGAAATAGTAATATGTACTGTCCCTGAAATAAATATTTAAACAAACAAACCTGTCTAATGTGAGTAAGCTGCTTTTGTACGTCACACATTAATAATGATTGAAGAATGAAACTGTTAGTAAATTGGCCTGGGTGTGTCTTAGAGCGCCTGTGGCGGTGGGCCAGTTTACTCACCAAGACTCGACGTAGAGTAGACGTTTAACAAGCTCATGTTCATCAATAGACAGGAAAAGACGGCAAAGTGAGACCCCAGAGTGGGACATGAACGACGTCATAAGTAAACATTGCAATAGTTTAAGGTTCTGCCTGTGTTTATTGCTGTTTATTGGGAAGGCCTACACTGTGTCGCCTACACTGTGTCGCCTACACTGTGTCGCCTACACTGTGTCGCCTACACTGTGTCGCCTACACTGTGTCGCCTACACTGTGTCGCCTACATACATTCAAGTGTGTATTGACCTTGGCCTGGCCTATGTAAATGTAGCTTACTTTATTTTAGCCCATGTTGAAGAATCTGCACAGGTGATGTTTACCTTCAGTCCTGGGTTATGAAACACAAACTTTTTTCCATACCATCTCACTATTTCAACCAAATTAAAAGGACTCAGGACCTGCTGTGGTACGAAATGAATGATTCGACCTTGGCTACAATATATAGCCCCACACAGGTTTATGTTTTGTTTTTGTTTCTTGTTTTTTATTGCAAATCAGACAAATAAGTGTTGCTGATATAAATCGGCCCATTTTGAACACTACAGGCGTACACAAGCATTGTATTAAAGATAGTGCAGACTGCAGAGTAATAATGAAACCCAAAATAAATATGCAGCAATCGCCCAAGCTCCTGCAGAAGTCCCGTCTCATTTACAACGCAGTATTCTCCTCTCATTATTCTCACATGTATCTAATTCAAGTAAAACAGCCAAAACAAGTTTGTGAGGGATTTCCTCCCCCCCTTTTTTTTCCCTCAATGCAATAATAAATGGACTCACCAACATTCCTATTAACAATCAGCAGCGGAAACAACAGGTGAACAAGTAATTAAGTTGGATCACAAATAATCCATTCAGACTGTCATACAATGTGAAAATAGGAGGTCGAACACACCGGCGTCTCATAACAATGGGCATCTGTGTAAATGATTAGTTTTATGTAACAGTTGCAAAGATGTAAAATGTGCGCGTAAGAACAAACAGGATAAACAGCATGTGCTATGTGTGTGCAGCCATCGTTATTCCCTGGAAGCTCCTAAATCTCTATTTATATTTATTGAGGGATTAGGATTCTTTTGCATTGGCAATGTGATAAAACCACAAAAACCATTCACTTCGTGATACAAAATTTATGAGGGACAATCGCTGTAAAAAGAAAAAGGTGTGTGATGTTATACAAATGTTAAGTGAAATGGGAAAATGCATGCAAAATTGTGGTCACTACTGATACAGTTTTGGGAAAACAGGTAAGGTTTGTTGCCAGTTGAGCTTGTGTAATTTTTAGGTTGCAGTTACTACAAACTCACTGAGAAAACTGGGCATGGAAACTACTCTACTCTACCTGTAGTTAAGCTAATGTTGATTGTGTTCCAGTCCAGAACGAGCAAACCAGTTACCACGTTGTATTTGTACATGATGTTTTCTGCAACAAGCCAGACAACTGGAACTGGAACACAATCAACATTAGGAAGCTATAGTCAAGGTCAAAGCATCCTTGACTATGGTTTCCTAATGTTGGGAGACAAACACTTTAACATAAATAATGAAAATGATTTGTGTTTCACTCCTATTGTTTAAATGTGACACATCCTGGTGAAGTTAAGTCATGATAAGGAGCAATAACTCAGTCCAAAGTCTGCTGATGTCACACAAGCAGGTACCAAGAAGCAGATGTTAAACAAATTTAGTTTTTGGGAACAATATTTGCTATAAATAGTGGCAGAACACAGCTGAGAAACTGTGTCAGTGTTTTATCCTCTGAAATATTCAACTAAGTGCAACTTCCTCTGTGCATAAAAATAGCCTACTCACCAGCTGGCCCAGGAGCAGGACCTAACTCTGCTGCGCTGCTGATTTCCTTAATTATATTTTACTGCTAAATTAAGATAAAAGGGGCATGGGTGGAGCAGATATTAAAACAAAGACATTCAGATGACATCAAACTGTTTCATACCAAGGCCATACCAGATTAATTGCCACATCAGCAAAAGTACACAAAATCCTTACCTGGCATTACATCTGGGTGAAAAATAATTTAAATGTCAAATATGACAAATACGGACCGGAAATATTAAACTGAACTTTTGACAAAAAGACAGAAAGCTCTGTGCCAATTAAATTTTACTTTTCCGTTGACTGTCCTCTAAGTGGCTGCTTTGTCCTTGAACTGCTCTGCACTGATCCAAGTTTCATTCATCGCACTACACTGTGTGTGCTTCCCTCTGGTGGAAAGTCTGTGGTATTGCACAAAGAATTGTTCGCCATAAATGTTAGAGGCATACTTCTTTTTCTTTTGTGAAACATATTGGAGAGTGCCAGGACAATTATTTTTGTCCAGACAATTAATTACTTCATAACGTTCTGCCCCGTACCCAAAGTTTCTGGAATTGGCGGCAGCTAGAAACAACACTTCTTGATTGATGAAATACTCATTATTTATTTGAACTTACCAACAGTTGTAATACATTTTAACAATACAAATGTCACTAAACTGTGTTGCGGCAAAAGCACATTGTGAACACAAGTGAACTCATGTGGAATCACTTAGCTTCAAATGACTATTACTACAAGTACAACGTCCCAAGAAATTACTCTAGAGAAAAAAGTATTTGGAAACTACTACTAAAGAGTGACAGTCTGGGTGCACTTTTTTTTAAGGATTTTTTGGCCTGTAGGCTTGATTAAACAGGCCAGCTGAGCGCGAAACAGGGATGCGAGAGAAGGAAGGGCATGCAGTAAAGTGTCTGTATCGGGATTCAAACTGACTGCGGCCGGCCGCCTTAAGCACTCGACCACCTGGCAGCACTGGGGGAAATTTTGATTTTAAAATATGAAGTTAATGTATTTGGAAGGACAAAAATAAGTACTGTAAATGTGGTATTTTCAAAGAATAAATATGAAACATTAAAATAACTAAATCATATCTGAATCAGCCGTGCAAGAAACTCATGTTCATATGTCGTCATATTGTCAACAGAAAGCTTTTGTCACTTAGACTTACGGTGGGAAGAGGAACCGAACCATTCCCTCAAGTTGGAGTACTGTTACACTGTCAAGTACGAGAAGGGGGGATTGTATTTTTATTGCATATAACAAAAAATTATTGCATGCAGTTATTGAAACAAAGACAGAATGAACTGATTCATTATCTCTTTGTTCCTCATTTGTGCTCCAGACATATTGTCCAAACAGTTTTGGCTTGTTAATTCAATTCAAATTATTATTATTATGTTATTTATTAAATAACAACTTTCGCTTGCCAAAGGAACACTAAAAATATGATGCAATAATATGTGGGGAAAATTTATCAGACTATACTACTAGAATATTTTGAGGTAGAGGGCGCCACCTGGTGTCATAGATAAGAATTTTACAATTTTCTTTTACAACTGAATTTGGACTAATTTGTAAACTATGCGGAATCTAAATGTTATATACAGATTTGCAAAAGAAAACATTCGGTTTTGAACCACCAACACATTTTCGAATGAAAATATACGGAATGCTTTGAAAAATATCACTGATTACTTCTATGCCATCAGCTGGAGCTGCAATAAACAAAATGTATATTGATACTTTTAAAAAAAAAAGAAACATGTTTTTTACATAAACACTCGTTTAATTCATCCCAAGATTACACATGGAAAAGAGAACTACTTCCCTTTGATCTAATGATATGACAGTTTAAGATCAGCTTGGGGTCTCACTGGTCAGCGTTTCACATCAGCCGTTTTGGTCAGTGAGGAATTAAGCTTAACGTGATGCTACAGGTAACCTGAGGATTTATTTTCTTTTTCTTCACAACAATACAAAAAGAAAATATAGTTCCTCTGTGGTCATTGGGCATGAGCCACTAGAAATTATGGAATGTTGAATTGAATGCAAGTTAAAGAAAACATTTATCTGCACCAGCAGAAAACAAGATAAATTGAGACAAGCCCTTCCTCAGAACTGTTCCCAGGCTGCTACTGTACGCAAGAAAAAGAAAACATTTCAGTCCAGTGTGTTTGACCACAAAAATAACTGAAACCTACTGCTGCAAAGTCTTAAATTCCTAATGAAAGTAGAAACTGCACCAGCAAAAGCTGTACAATTAAACTGGTTTCAGGTTAGCTTTGAAGTCTCATATTATAGGACTGACAGTCAAAAAGCAACAACTAATGAAAAATACAGGGTCTTAACCTTGACCTAGTGTCAGTTATTTTGTTACATGTATATTTCACAAAGTGCAAAATTTAACTTATAATACATAACCAATTATAGAAGTTGTTCCATTGTATATAACATTGGTAATAATTCCACAACCCACATCCAACCAGAGCCCCTGTTCCACACTCCCCACATGTTCCCATCAGCAAACCAATGGAATAATAAAAAAAGGAATCACTAAAGGCATGCTGCAAATACGCCCACCGTTTGCATTTAGCAAAGCGTTTAGCCTTTTGAATTCTTACAGTACACCTTGACAATCAGCGTGCACCTAGTTAAAATATATATATATTAATTTATCATTAAATAGGATACCTCTCATACAGCCTTGCATGCATTAAGAGCATTTTGAGCAAGCTGTACAGGGAAAGAGAGGTGTGCGGACGGACTTGCTTAGGTCACTACCAGAGTGAGACACACATTATCAAACTGTAAACCGTTGTGCCTTAACTTGTCAGACCAAACAATGGTGCTCCAGTGTGAATTTCTTCTTACTTTTAAATCTATGCAACTTGTGTTTCTGTATGATGTGAAACCTGGAGTCACCAAATGTCTTCCGTAAATCACTGAAGTTTTGTTCCAAGCTTCCGTTGTCTATTCCTAAAACAAAGAGTTGAATGTTCATTTTTAAAAATACAAATACTAATTTAACTTGTATTCGCTGCATTACCTTGCTTCTGATCGAGTCACTGTATACTCAAACCACAGGATGTTGGGGATCAGGCTTGTGTCTCGCACCAGGAAGTATTCTGAAAGTGGCCTGTTAAAGAAAAGGGAAAATAAAAAAATGGCGGATTAAATAGACATCCCTAGTGACAGAAAACGGGAGCAAAGATGAAATGAGGCCACTTCTTACCAGGCTGCTATTTTAGGGAATAATGGTGTCAGCACCTCTTGTGTAAAGAAGAACCAGATTATACCGATTGTACAACCAGCAATTCCACCATAGAAAACCTGGCCCCACGTATGATACAGCAAATAAACCCTGAAAAGTTGCAAACAAAAAGGTTATACATATCCTTTTTATATTGTGCAAATGCAATAAATTACAATAGACTTAAACGTAAAGTAAAAAATAAAAGGTTAACAATTATCCAAGTTCTCAGACTAGATTGAGAATTATTCTTGGATGAGTCGAAACGTCTTGTTTTTCTAAAAGTTTCTAGATGACTACAACCGAATCTTTTCCTACAGTTAATAATTAGTATTTGACCAGAAAGTATGGCTCATACCTGCTGTAGGACACTGATAAAGCAATGCCCAACAGTATGATTGACAATATGTGCCTCCATAGCAGATCCACACACCGAGCATTGTTTGTTTGATGCATTCTGAGAAAAAATAAGTATTAAAATGTAAGGAATGAGATAGACAAAAACATGGTGCAGGTGTTATGTTAACAAGATTTGAATAAATATACCTCAAATAAAGGAATAGGAAGAAGTAAACAACAAAGAACCAGATAAGTTGAGAATGACTAGACGGCATTCCATACTCCGAGGGCACATTGGAATGGGAGCCTGTAAGAAAGAAAAACAGATTTCATTAAACACAATCAGATTATTAATGGTTTGTGGGTTGCTCGATCATTTAATTTGATAATTTTCCTCTGCATTCACAACCTACAACCTGGGGTATTTTGGGGGTATGGCACAGCATATTATAAACGGCGCATATACGAACCTTCAAGACATGGCATCGGTCAGTTTTAAGGGAAAATGTATTCTGCAGTTTTCAACTGTGCAAAGCAAACCAACCATTCCTGCTCTCACCTGCACAAGGGCGGGGCTCTCTGAATATGTGCTTGAGTAACCAGTTCACCCCTTCATTAAGCAGGATTCCAGTGAAGAATGATATCTGTGAACGAACACAATCCACACTCATGTTTTCATGTCACCACCTCGACGAACACCAACACATCTAAATGTACTATTGTTGTTAAAAACTCACCGTGTGCAGTTCACGTTTGAACACTATGAGTGTAACAAACCCCACAAGAATGGCAATGGGCAGCAAGCTGATGTAGGCAAGCGCTTGTCCAGTCAAGTCACCTGAAGGGGGGAAAAGCAGACAAACTTGACACAAACACAACTCGAGTCTGATAGGGCTTTCACATGGCATTTATTGATTACCATTACTGGTATGTTTAATACGTTGTTAAACAGACACTTTAAAGATTTTAGACTTTAATGACTGCACAGTGAGCAAACCGGGAAAAACAAATACACTATCAAGACTACTGAGTTGGTAACGGCGTTAGCCTTAACCAAAAGATGTCGTAGAATAACAGTAGAACTCATGAAGTATGTGTAATTATATTATTTCTGGTCTAGTCGTACAATATAAATTTAACAGAGTCAAACAATTGGTCAGAATGAAGAAAAATGAAAAAGAAGTAAGAAAAAGCAAGCTAGCTAGCCTTCATTGTGGCTACAAGGTGCAGACTGCGCATGCGTGACGTCTCACTATTTGGCAGTCCGCGTCCACTGCTTGGCTGAGGCACTGAATGAGAGCGCACTATTTGGCAATAACAGCGACGGCTGGGTTCATTCAGCAGCCGCAAAACAGAAAAATCATTCGACACCCCAAACGCGTTATAGCTAACGGAGTAATCACTACATGAAAATATTACGTTTACTTACCATCAGCAAACTCTATATGCGTCAAAGATATAGACCGCCATCGAGGTGGTGCCGAGCACTGTTCTTCCAACGCCATCTTACCCGGACACAACCGGGGCATTGAATGCGCCCCGCCCCAGACACATGTGTGACCAATAGAGAGGGCCCCCGGCGTTCAAACAGGCCATGCACCGGGGCAGTCGTCCAATGACAGGCAGCACTCTCAGCTATGTGGTCCACAGAGGAGAAATACTGAATGAATAAAACAGGGACTTGGTTCAGTGGCACTGGGACTGCAGCTTGGAACACTTTTTTTAAGTCAGTCATCCAGGCAAATATGTCTGAAAGAAAGCAAAATCCTAGATTATTGTTTCAGATTGTATTTTATTAATGTTGATTTGACAATTTCAAAAACAGCACTTTAGAAAAAAATATTTTGATAACAAAAAATAGGATTTAAGATGGATAATGTACACACACATACTGGCATATGTAAGACAAAATAAATAAAAGGCAAAGGGACTCTGCTCTATATGATAATTTCCAAATATAAATAAAGGCAAGGTAAGTCAAAATGTGTTTCCCATTTGAGTCTAAATGCAGACTTTACAAATGCAGTAACATACAGCGGAGAAAGGCCGGTGAGAGGAGGATATGACAAAACAGATTTGTTCTAAACATTTCTTTTCTATTATGGTGCAAAAAGAAGAAATAGAATAAACTTGAAAACATACATTTGATATGAGTGAGTTATACAAATACTGAAGGCATCCCCATGATGGAATAGTCCAATAAAGTGCAACAATGTTTAAAGATAAAGGCATAATCACATCCTAAAAGTTCTAAGGTGAGAAGGAAAATGTCAAAATTCTGTCAAGAAATAAGGTACATAGGTTTTAGTAACAAAATGGCAAAAAAGGAAGAAAAACCACAATGAATGCCTTCAATCTTAATTAAAATCCGTTTGGGACCATCAACCCTCACATGACTTCATTTAGCCATTGACAGACACTTGATACCCTTGGTTATTATATTTGTACTAAATTGTCATTTTTAAAACAATAAAAAATTAAGCCAAAAACTGTGTTCAGAGATAGCTGTATCCCTAAATATGCACATACAATACTGTTTCGTGCCATAATTTCAATGAATACATACATACATACACACATACCGGTACATTTCTTGAATGTCTTGTCGTTGTCAGTATTAATTATTATAGGCTTATGAGGTTTTCCAGTGCGATTATTGTCCCCATATCCTCTTTAAAAGACATTTTCTCTGCAAATTACTGCAATTCAGCTGGAAAACTATCGGAAATCTATCAAAGGGAAAAATGAAATCTGGAGAACAACCTGGTTGTATCTCTAGCTAAAAAAACCCAAAACAACTTCAGCGTGAGTTTGGGCAGAAGTTTGACAATTTTAATTGTGTCAAAAAGTATATAAAAACTGGGGATGCAACAAAAGTTTTCTCACGACTTGATACATATCTTGATGGGTCACAATAGCGATACTTTAGTTAAGTTTTAGGCCTCAGAATAAAAATAAATAAAAAAAAGTATATTTCTGCCAATTAGTAATAAACGTTTTCTTCCTGTATCTATGAAGTAAAGCATGCTTAACACACAATAGTGACGTGCATATTGAGTGTGTCGTTATTGTGAGGATCATGAGTGATTCGATATAATAATGAATGTTGTTGCATCCCAAATGAAAACATTGGATACGTTTAGCTTTGCGATATCCATATTATTGCAGATAACATTTCTTCTTATGCGGTACAGCCCTACGAGACTGTTCCTTGTCCCCATCAGTAAGGTTGTCTGAAAAGGGATGATTTGATTTTCACATAATAAAAACCTGCTTTTCAGGCGTGTGCAGACTTTTATGGACCCTGTATGTCCTCCTCACCAAACAATAGGGTAAGCTGCCTTAAAAAAAATACATTTTGGCTTTGGAATGGGTCAATTTCCATACATTTACACACTGCCAGATGTTTGCACGTTCAAAACTATTATGATCAAAGTTTCAAATCACATAGCAACAGTTCTTATTTGAAAGGTTGTCGAGTTCCATGTGACACTGGACATCTAAAAATATACCTTGCAGAGACAGATCTACGCTTTGAAGCCTTTTGTTCATTTGTTCAATTGTGAAAGGAACCAACATCAGTGAAGGCCAGAAGTTTCCTCCGTTTCTCGGGGCAGGGCACCGTTGAGCTCTAGAAGGCTTTCGATCCCCAGATACCCCAGTAAGATTTCACTGCGGCGGTGCGAGAGTTTCAGTAAGTCCTCGGCCAAACAGTTGGTAGAGGTGAAGCGGACTTTGTCATGATCAAACATATCCTTAAGGTACTGAACAATTTGTTGCTATAAATGCGGAAAAGTGTGTTAGTTTCATTAAGAGCAGTATATACATGTTGAGATCTTTTGTTTCTGCTGTAACTCACCTTAAAAATTGTGCACACTTCACTTAGATGCTGCCTTGGCCCTAAAAATCCAAATGCTAAAACTGGGCTTACATGTTCCGATATGGCATAAAAATGTGAGATGAACCCGTCAGGAACCTAAAGAAAAACAGATTATAAAAAAATAAAGACAGATTACACACACAAAAAATAATAATAATAAAGATGTGCCACAACTCACCATTAGAAGACGTCTTTTGGCTTTTAAGACTGACCAACAGGCAGTGGCCAAAGCCTAAGAAACAGCAATTACAGCAACTTGTGATTAAGTACAAAGAATGGTGCTCACAGCAGATGCTTTATCGCAGGAATCTCATTACCGTCTCTTTAAAGCTGTCAGACAACCATCGATTCCTAAGCACAGCCACTACAGACGAAGGAGGACTTTCCAGGTCTTCAAATGCATCCATCAGGATAAAGTCCAACACAATGTCAAAAAAGTTCATGCACACCACCTACAGAGGTACAGCACATTTAGATTCACAAGTCAAAAGAGGTGGAAACAAATAATAGTGCAGATTTCTATAATTGATCGTGTGTGACGATAGAAAATACCTACACAGTGACAGTGACCTAAACATATAAAGTGAAAATAACTGGTTCAGATGTGATCAAAGAAATTACTCACACCGCGACCCTCCAACTCCATCTTAGTAACGGGCCAGGTTTCCTCTCTTTTAGTGTAAAGCAGCATATCTTCATAGCTTTCTAAAAATGCTTTAGGACTCTGAAATGGGGAGAAAAAACGGACGCATGATATTTAATACATTTCCTCTTGAATACAGAGACACAAACTTGTATGAACAGAGGTATACTCACTTTGTTTGCCTTCACCATTAGACCGGCAATCATTTGTTTCCCAGTCTCCATGAAGAAGGTTCGATGTGTTTCATCCAACAGAAGCATCTATTTAAACAAGATTTCAGCAAAAAACTGTTCAAACACTTTGCTGTTATAAAGTAACAGATACGTTGTATACATAATAGCAGACCTGGAATGCTTGTCTCACACAGTGAAGTTTGGCAAGAAAATCTTGATCACTGTAACATTCAAGTAATTCTGTCCTAAAAACCAGCATCAAAAGTAGAATCAGAGGAGGAAATCTTGTCCCAGAGGGCTAAAGTGCCAAACACAACACACGCAGAGGAAAAGACCAAAACACACGGAGCAGCTAAAATGTATTTGAAAGTGCTACTAATTAAATTAAAATGGCAAATGACATGTCACCACATACTGTATTATAATAACCCAAGTAATCCACAAATATCATTATATGTCTGCATGTGTAATTTGATTAGTGCGTGTATAATTGAATTTGTGTAAATAACAGTCCTGCCCTTCCTTGGGTTTGTATGTGCAATTTGTCAAAAGTTCAGTCTTGCAGACTTGACAAAGCAATGAAACAGGTGCACCAGAAGATGGCACTGGTGAGGCATAGAAGAGAATGTGTTAGTTTGCTTGGTTGCTCATCCTTCACACATTTGTCAGTAAAAATGTAAACTAGGAATGGAATACCTCCTTCAAAAAACAAAAAACAAAGATCTAATAACAACTACCCTAACTTATGTGATAAGTTTTGTTCATGAGTGGTCAGTGTTAAAATCAAGGTTTATCAAAGTTTTGGTAGAAATCAAATCATTATCTGATGATCTTTTTGGTGAAATCGTCATATTGTGATTCAGAGCTTCTCTGTTCTCTAATGCAAGTCTATCAAACAAATCTCCTCTACTTTTCTCCACTGGTCATTCGTATTAGTCATCCTCCGTTAGGCTCTGAGAGAGTGACAGGTGGAATTATGTAATCTGAGAAGCAACAAATTGTTTTGGAATAACAATAACTGCATGAATGGATAAAATTGAAATTGTAATTTTATATTTTTGGCATAGCGGCTTGGCCAGCCAATTCTCACAATATTTGTGAGTTCTCAAACTCTTGAGAATCCATCTCGCCTGCAAGGTTTGAGCCTGGCAGCTGTGTGGTGGACCAATCACAGCCCAGCATTGTGGTTTGGGCGGAAATCAAAAGAGACTAACCTAAGCAAAAATTGTGACACCGACGGACGTATTTTGGCCTATTTTAGAATGATGGTCATTCTGATCATAAACACAATGTACAATAGCAAGTAGCCTACTCAAGGTCTTTGAAAAAAGAACAGTTGCTGGCATCAAGGAACTAAAAGCTTCCTAAAAAATATGTATCTAATAAAATAGCTTCAAAGTGTGTTTTGATGTTAATATTTGAAGATTACATTACCGTAATGATCTGAAGGCTATTTTCCCCTCTCGTGCAAAAGAAAGAGCTTCCTCATAAAGTGCAGCTGGTCTCAATGGTTGGTAGACTTGTTCTAGTGATAAAGCATCAAAAATCTGTAAAGAATAAAAAAAATTAAAATCATGCATTTTACAATCACCTTCTGAAAAAATAAGACTATAAATATAACCCGGGAATTGATCATGTTTTTGTTGTGTGGTGGCTGAAGATCTCCAGCTGGAACCGTTGGACCGTTTTTTGCTAGACAATACAAATGCTACTTTCCGCCACATAGAAGAACTTAACAGAGGTAAACTCCAAATGAGTGCTAAGATGTCAGAATTTTCCCAATCTTCACGGTCAGCTGTGCCATTGGGATTTCCACAACAACAAATTACATTGTACAAGACAAAACAAAAACGCCAAGCAACTATGAAAAGCACATATTATACAGTAACTACACAAGTATAACGTCTGCTTGATTGAAACAAGGTAATTACCTCTGCAGCTGAGAAGAAAGAGTCATCAGAGGCAACAGTAGTTGCATCGTCATCTTGCAGTCTCTGAAAACTTTCCACACAAGGCAAGATAAGAGTGCCTTCACTTTCTGCAAACAGGACCAGCAGAAACAATGTAAATCCTAATACAAATTTCTGATGCAGTTGACAAAGCAATCCAAGAACTATGTTCCCAAGTAGCTGCACATCCTATGACAGTATCTTATTTGCTTACCAAAGTCTGCCAATACACTATCTGCTGGGATACTGCTACCAAAATCCTCTTGAAGATGATACGCCCTGTGTAACAGAGTTTCCAGCTTCTCTGCAAACACTTTATTTCGAGTTTCATTCTGTAAATATAATAACAAAAATGCATTAGCATTATAACCGTTATTATTAATTATGATAATAATCGTAGATATTGAGATAAACATAACAGACACACAGCCGTATCCTGCAATGCTTGTGAATTGCAGTAATGTATGAGAATTCTATTTACCGGAGCAGGTTGCTCACACGCTGCTCCTGTGAGAGCAAGGCTGTCGTTGCTGGAGGTGGAGTCTCTACCGTGACGTATGTTCAGTGCCTGCTCCCATTTTCGGAGAGCCTCTTCAAACAACTCCATTCCTGCAGCATTACTTTGTTGTATTAAACAGATACATTAAGAACATTTAACTCATGCTAGATAGAGCATGTGCATACCCATTAAATAAAGATTATCTGCATTTGCATCTTCTACCATTAATCTTTCTTCTACGACCGTTTCGTCCTCCAGAGTCAGTTTTGTTGACTGATTTGGAGAGCTTGGAACTCGCATCTGAAACAAAATCAGACAAAATCTAGATTAATTAATGAGTTTAAATCAAACATGTAATGCAAAACTGGATTCAGATCTTACAGATGCCAGGCTATGTGAGGAGCTTGAATGTTTACTGGGTGCAAGAGAAGATATTCCACTCATAGTGTCATTGCTACGAGTGCTGGGACTCATCATTTGCCGTCCTGTGGGTGGACCTAAACACGCAGGAGAAATATTTTCAATCAAATGTACTGAATAATAAGTTTTGCTTTGCTATGGCAGTCATACACACCACGCTTTAGTGATGAGGGCCGGCCTGCTTTAATCAGGGCATCTGGAATTCCTACATTCTTCTGGCCTTCTCTTGCTTTTCTTTTTCTTCCTCGTCGTTTTAGCTGATGAGCAGTGAGAGCCAAGGCCACACTTCCAAGGGCTGTAGCAAACAGCACCTTCTTTAAGCTTGGAGTAAGCTTAAGTTGTGAAAAAACGGACTAGAAAACACAAGTAAAGTAATACATACTTGAGGATTTGACCCCTGAAATTGTTACAGCTGATCAAGTCGCCGTACATAAGTTCTGACTGACCTGTCCAAACGTAGAGTACAGAAACACAGGGATCTCTGCTACAGTCATGGCCAAAGCGTGGGCAATGGACATCCCATCTGAACGTTGGAGCGACATGACTGTGAAACGTATATCTCCTTCACATGCAGCTGGACACAGACCTCTTTTCTTCTCAGAAGTCAGCCACACGACTTAGAAAGTTCACGTTTGAACTCATGATTAATTTTTAGTCCAGCATTTTTCCTCTGAAGGAGAAAAAATATATTTCTCAGCCAACCTTAATTGTTTCAAAGAATAGCAACAATCAACAAAAAATTAGAAGAGATGTAGCGATTGTAAATATGGTAGAGGACATACTACCATGTCATAAACATACGGTGTGAAAAGGAAACGAATTATACATGAATTTATAAGTGTAATAAACGTTGACAAGACCACAGTAAAAAGGCATTTAGCTCTGCTAGTGCTTAAAGACTTAATGTCTTTACAGTCTGATGTTGAAGAATTTGTTTTAATTTTTTTTATTTTACCTGTCGATATCACAATCTTCTAATTCATACAGACAATTTAAAACACATTTTCCAAGGAGCAAAATGGGTTGACTTTAGCAGTAGCAGTGTTAGCCTAGCTCTGATCTGTCAGCATCACTACATCACTGTTTCTTCTTGGATTTAAAAATACCTGCAGTGAATTCAAACCCTGCACCAGAGCTCATCAAAGACACAGTTGATAGTGTTGTCATTAAACGGGTTCGAGCAGCTTTTTACTTTACATGAGAACGAGTGACATACCGTGAGCTCTCCAGGCGCAATGCAATCAAATGACATTCAGATTCAGGGGCGCGAGGGAGGGGCGGGGCCAGGGGGCGGAGCAATTCACACGAAGACGGGCTGCGCAAGTTACGTCTTGCACATACTTCATTAAAAAGAGAAATTACGCTTTATATTCATGATAGCCACTGCAAATATTCAACAAAGATTTTTGTTCTACATAATCTACAATATATATGAAAATCCAGAAAACATCAGAGGTGTTTCTCGAAAATTAATCACATTCGCGTACATTTAAATTTGTTTGAAATAGAAATACGTACTTTACATATACATTTATGTACTACATAATGTACTTTACGAGCCACATAACTGATCAAACAACTACAGTTTTACGCAGCTAAATTGTTCTTAATATTATTCTTAAAAAAGAAATAGAGAAGCGGAAGTGGATTTTACCCGCTCCAATGAACGCACCACATACACTTGTAAACAATAACTGTTTACAAGTACTATGTCCGGTTTCAATTCAGCTTTCATAATAAATGCAAGTACGTTTTGTACATAGAGTACTCCTTTTATGGTTGGAAATTACACTATGGGGGCAATAGTGTTGACTTGACATCGACCAAGAGCAGATTTGACAACAATTTGGGTGTGATAACGGCGTTAGAGTCGCGGTAAAGGGCCTTTTTTTAAACATGCCACATGGATGATATTTTTTACCTTGAGAATGACCGCGGATATAACCTTTTTAAGAAAATATGTGACCTAGGCTACGGTTAAAATGAAATCGCAGCTTTTCCCTGTGTTCTGTAAGACATTACTGAAAATGTTTTTTCTGGGCATAGGCGCTGTAAAAAGCCTTTTAAAATCACAGGTATTCTGGACACACCAGACTGATCTATGTACATCACTAAAATTGCTTATCGTTTGATTTGTTTGTCTTCCAATGTAGTGTTTCCGCTGGCTAAGTCTGCTTAGTCTCACTTTGTTGTTTTGGATTGGACATGTGATCAAACGGGACACCTTTCATATTGCTTTGCACATGACAGGACTCAAGGGCTATGCTCGAATCACAGCTGGTAGGATGGACCAGGTAAGAACCAGACATGTATGTAAGTGGGCTAAATCTTATTCACATAAACCACAACATGTAGTAACCTTTCCCCCCGATGAATTGATCTGTTCCCACTAGGCAAATAAATCAGTTTTGTAGTTTATTATGCTAATCATCACTATATTTTCTTGCTTTAATTTTTTTCATTTGTGCACATAGGCTGTATTGATAGCATAGTGGTGTGAAATGGGAGATAAGAGAGAGAGAGAGGGGAAGACATGCAGTAAACGTCGGAGTCGGGAATCGAACTCCCGACATGATAGCCGGCCGCACTTGAAGCTTGGCATATGTGTACTGTGCCATAACCACTCGACCACTGGTCCCTAATTTGAATTTGAATAGCCTATTTACACTTTACTACATTTCCCCCCAAACACTGTTCAATTTCACAGTTTCACCCAAAATCTGAAACAATTCCCAGTGCCTCCTCGGTCCTTTTAAGTGTTTACGTACAAGGGTCCCTGTATGGGAAACACCTGACTACCCCCCAGTCCACCTCCTGCGTCGTGGGTCAGGGTCTTAGGTCTGGCATTTTCAGTTTATACATTTCTGAAAAATAACCTAGAAATATTAGTCTACACACCTTGTTTTAATTATCTTTACACATGCATAAAGAAATAAGCCACTGCAACAATTTATTTTATTTATCAGTTTCCCCCAGGGTAACAGAAGCTTACCACCGTCTAGTATGGAGTGAATAATGGATGAATAATGCACTGTAAAGCACTATGGGTGACATGAAAGACAATATCTAAACCATCATTATTTATTTTTTTATTTTTAGTTCTAGGCCTATTACTTCACACTCTAAATATCATCGTAGTTCAATCATCTTAGTTAGAAATGGTCTGTATAATGAGTAATGACAGAACTTGGTAAAATAATCAAATGTACAGCTTTCCCTTTATAAATCTATAGTTCACTTTTCAAGCGTAAAAACACATAAATAAATACACATTTTCTTCCCTGCTCTTTCTACAGATCCTGGACATGTACTGCAGCCATTGTGCCTTGGTCTCTAGCTCAGGCCAGATGCTTGGAGCTGCTGTTGGAGAGGAAATTGATACTAATGAATGTGTGATCAGAATGAACAACGCACCCACAGTGGGGTATGAGGAGGACGTCGGCAGTCGCACTACAGTCCGAGTTGTGTCTCATACGAGTGTGCCCTTACTGATCAAAAACGAGCACTACTACTTTAGACAATCTGCGAACACTACCTATGTGTTTTGGGGTCCGGAAAGGAACATGAGACAGGATGGAAAAGGAAGAGTTTTCAACGCTCTTTTGAAAATAGCGAAGAAATATCCACGGGCCAAAATTTACGCCGTGACGAGAGAGAAGATTCAATATTGTGACAACGTGTTTCAAAATGAGACGGGGAAAAACAGGTAGGCCAACAGAATTGATTAAAGCGCTACGTATTCAGACTTGTGTGGTTGTAATCTTTTATGTACTTTCAGAATGAAGACGGGGGCGTTTTTGAGCACAGGGTTTTTCACAATGATTCTTGCCTTGGATATGTGTGACAGCATTGATGTGTATGGAATGATTGATAATAATTACTGCAGGTGCACACATTTACTTGATTAGCACTTGTGCTGTGGTGGTCATTGTTATGTTATTGCAACCTTAACCTTTATCTTTTGATGTCTTTTAACAGTCGAGCCAATCACAATGTTGTTCCATACCATTACTATGAGGGCAAGCGTGTCAACGAGTGCCGCATGTACAATATTCACGAGAACACCAAACGAGGAGGCCATCGCTTCATCACGGAAAAAGCCATCTATGCCAAATGGGCCACGCGTCACAAGATGGAGTTCAAACATCCATCGTGGAGGCTCTAAAGCAGGAGACACATCTGTGATTGTATTTCAGACTCTGTCCTCTACAATCAAACATGAACCAACGCTTAATTGCACTCCAGTGTATGTTTTATCATGCTGCTGTCGTCAAAGGCGTGAAAACTATGAGGCGCATCTACTGTGTTCTTTCTGCCGCTCCTGACAAGTATTTTTGTATTAATTCTTCTTAGTGTCTGCCTTTGACAACTGTGAAGGCCTACATCACCATTTTTATTTGCACAATCTAGCCTATACAGTATTAGCCTACATCTGGAATGTAAGTTGATCAAATATTGAATGTGTTTAAAGTTTTGATTGTATCCAAAGGGCGTATCCAAAACCTGTGTATTAATTTGTATGTTTGCATTTACATGTAAAGTCTGTGTGATTAACTGCTGTTTCAAATAACCATTTGCTTTTTTATTTATTTTTTTAACATATATATTTAGAATTTCAAAGCAAGATAACAACACATGATAAAGATGAGTGTCCTTCAAGTTCAAATCAAAGTTCATTACATTTTAAATTAAAAGAAGACAGTACAACAAAGAAAACTTACAACAACAAAATAATTATTCAAATAAAAAGGTTGATTTTAAAATATATATATATATTTTTTTTGGTGAGGCTTTGTTATATTATTTGGTATTATCATTACTATTCTCTTGAGAAAAATGGGTCAAACTGTTTTATATTGTCTAAGGTGATAAGGTTTTTGTGTAGTAAATGATTTTGTAGTAACTGCTGTCAAAAATAGGTGATTTAATAATGTTTCTTCTTCCATAATCGCGCGGTTGTTTTTTTTTATTCTGTCGACAAATATAGCATAAACAGGTTGGTGGATCCTTTTGGTCGAAACGGCGCCGCAGCAGAGAAACGTGACGTCAGCAGGGGGGTGTTGCAGTGGGGCAGGGGCTCAAAAGAGGAAGACAACAGAAGAGCTCACAGGCCCATGGATGTAATTTATTAACACAGGCCTCACAGCGGTAAAGCAGAGATATCAGGCTGGTTGACAATGAGACACATAATAACACGGACCCCTGATCACGTCTGGAGGACATATAGGGTCTTCTACATCGCCTCCGTAAAGGTAGGAGGATGCTGAACCCCAAACACCATAACATGGTAAATAATATGCTAATCTATAGTTCTCAAATGCCTCGCTTTTAATGCACAGTACAGGAGGGGAAAGCCTCATGGTTCTCTATCGGGGTCTTTATTGTTATGACAGGGTGGTCACTGTGTATCACTGCGCCTAAAATACATTGCGTTTTGTCCTCACAGGTATGATGCCAATCAGGCAGATTCAGAGTCAAATCAAACAGTATGGGGCTCACTAGCAAGGTAAGAAATAAAAATCTGAAAATCTGAAGGTGTGAGACCTGATGCCCTGTATGACTACTTAATAAACAGTAATCGTGAGTATTAACAGTATTAGTATTAGTAACAGTATTATCCTTGTCACTTCAGGGGCAACAGAGCCATAGACTGGTTATCTGTGCGGCTGGCCTTGTCCTGATGACTCTCCTCATCCTTTATGGCTCCAATAATGCCAGTGATACTGGCTTTTCTGCTTTCCATGTGTCAACTCATCAAGCTCTCAAGATCACAGATTTGAAGAAATGGTCTTTGAGAGAGGGCTATGTGCCCATTTATGGAAACAAGGTAGGTCAACATTTTGGGTCTATTAATATTTAGATAAATCAAGCTCAACCTCTTCTGGTAATAGTTCAGATTGAGATTTCTGAAGCTAGACCGTTATTCTAGAAGAGTTGGACAGGGCTGGAGAAGGTCCACCGAACAGCACAACAATCAGTTCCTGTAAGAAAGTACGCAGCAGTATAGCCAGAGCCCTGTAGAATCAGATCAGAATCAGAATCAGAATCAGAAAGAGTTTATTGCCATTGTCAATGAACAAAATTCAAAACATAGGAACTTGTCTCGGCCTTAAGGTGCAACATAAAACACTGAGTAATAACAAAAAAGGGCATGCATTAGGAAACAATTTAAAATTACTATACAATAAAAATAAAAATAGGCATTTCTATGTACACAAGAGTTACAGTTATGTTTAAAGTGACGTCCAGTGCTGTTCCACTGCTGTGTCTGACCCTACAATCAGAAACAGATTTGGTGAGGGTGAACTCTAGTTGCCCCTGTCTTCAGTGCATGGCACCGTGGTGCTCTATATGTATTTTTCTGTAATAAGAGCAGTAGGTGAGCAGTGAGCCGCTTTTCATCCAAAAGATGCTGAAGCAGGGTGAACTACCCTTGACTGGCTAGCAAAAAGGGGTTTCTCCATTATGAGAAAGTATGTTTACTGGAGCAGGACTCATCTTTTAATGAACTACTGTAATATGGAGCCAACCACTGAAAGCATCACACTCAGTGGGTCTTTATCAGTGTATTATACACATCCTGTTTGAGCCTGTGCCCTCAAGGCAAAGACATAGTAGATAAAGGCACAGATACAAGTAGAAACAGCTTCCTCTGGAGGGGTTGTTACCTCCAACAGTGCCACTGCAGAGTGATTAAGGGACCACTATAATGTGCGGTACTCTATTTCATTCACTTTTAATGAACCATGTGTTTGTTTATTCAGTTGGCTATTCATTAATTAATCAAACATATTGTATATTTTTCAGACCATGAACTTGCATTGCCATAACTGTGCCCTGGTGTCAAGCTCAAGTCATGTTTTGGGAACAAAAGCTGGAGAAGAGATTGACCGAACTGAATGTGTGATCCGCATGAATGATGCTCCCACACTCGGATATGACAATGATGTGGGCAACAGGACCACTCTGAGGGTGGTAGCTCATTCCAGTGTCTTCAGGGTGGTCCGCAGGCCGAATGAGTTCTTGCATCGTGCAGACAGACACCCCATAATCATCTTCTGGGGACCACCAAACAAAATTGGCAAAGATTCTAAAGGAGCATTATATAGACTGATCCAGAGAGTGAGCATGACATACTCAAACGTTTCTTGCTTTAGTATTACACCAAGTAAGATGCGAAAATTTGACAGTCTTTTTTTGCGAGAAACGGGTCGGGATAGGTGAGTATATTGTCTAAAAAATAATAATAATAACAAACGCTATTTATATTAATGTTTTGATACACAAGTGCACTGTCCTTCATCCTACAGACAAAGATCTCACTCATGGCTGAGCACAGGCTGGTTTACTATGGTCATAGCTGTTGAAATATGTGATAATATCAAAGTTTATGGCATGGTTTCTCCCAATCATTGTGGGTAAGTACAGAAGGTGAATGCACACAATTTGAATTACCACCACTGTTATAACACAACTGTATTTTCTATAGAAAGAAGCCCGGGTCCAAAAAGATGCCCTATCATTACTACAAACCTCGTGGGCCTGACGAATGTGTAACTTATATGCAGAATGAAATTGGCAAAAAGGGCAACCACCATCGCTTTATTACTGAAAAACAGGTATTTGCACGCTGGGCAAAGCAGTACAACATCAGCTTCATTCATCCCAGCTGGTGAGAAGTAGAAAACGAACTTTAAGGGAAATGAAGTGGAACGCTGTTGATTATTTGTTGATCGAGCCAAGCCTTGGATTATCACAAATTTTAAATTTCTTTTTTCAAATAATATATATATATACATACACACACACACACACACACACACACACACATCTGGTTTTGTTCCAATCTTCACACTGAGGTTTTATTATACATACAACACATTTTAAAGGAATTTTTATGAACCATTATTGTATTTTGCACGTAATTTGTCATAACATTGGAATTTAGTACATCTACAGATTTAGTAGATATATACAAGTGACCTACATGAAAGATTCAGTGACTTTTATCGTCCATGTTTTGTGTTTGACATTTCAAGAACTTGTCTCAGCTTCAATGTAAAACTGATTCAGTACATCAAGAAAATTATGGTATGTACTTTTACTCCATATGTAAGCAATAAGGAGTTTGCACAGTAAACATATGTATACCATTTAAAGCCCAATGCATGCATCCAAAATAACCAGACACTGCATTTAAATTAGACTTAAATACTAAGGCATGTTTATTTCAATACAAATGTGTATCAAAACATAGAACTGTAGACTGTTACACAATTTGAATTAACAACAAATACTGGGTACAAAAAAGACAGATATTACAAAAAAGATATCACATAAGTGAAATGCTTTCAAGTTATGAGGTTTTGGATCCATTTTCCAATACAGTAGATTAGGGTGAAATCAATGGCATGCAAACTAATCTACAAAACGTTGCCTTGCAAACCTAGATTTTTTTGTATCGATTTGTTTGTTTCTGGGTTTCTATTGGTCACTGTCAAATGCTTTAATAAACACATAATATGATACAAATATATGTATATATTTTGTGGATTGAATGATAGAAAATCATTCAAGTGGTGTGTATTCAAATGTGTTTTAATTTAGTCATGTTAGTGAATCATTAGAAACATTTGAGAAAGCCGCAATAATCTTCGGTCTGAGACCTGCCATTGAAATCAGCATAGCCTCCTGTTGAGAACAAAACAATTTCGGTCAGTTTATTCATGTACACACACATTTATGTTTGTAAATATTATCTTTATATCTGCATCTCTCACCTCTGTCCGTATGGTCCTGCTGCCCTGACTAGGACACGTGTTCAAGTAGAGATCAAATAAAACACTAGGGTCAGTCACATCTAAGTTCTGGTCAGCATCTAAACTTGCTTCTAATCCTTGAAGGCCACCAAAAACAACTAAGAGATGTCTGTAAAATGTTACAGAACATTAACAATTACACAATATGAAGCCAAATATAAGAAACGCTTTAAACTTTACTGTAGACATACTTAAAAGGTGTTAGAGATGTCTGGTCCAAGTTACGGCCCCTCTCAGATGTGCCAATAGTAACATCATATCCATCCTTATACGGACTTTCTGTAAATACGGCACCTGCGTGGACAAAGTGAGTTGGATAGGATTGTCTATTATGCATTTATAGTGCTTTTTAAGATTAAATATAAATTTACTGAGACAAGAAGCCAGACGAACGGTGTAACCCCAGTAGAGCCCTCCTTCTGTCCTGGGTACATGAGGAGCCACCACAAGACCTTTGTACACTTTGCTTTCTAACAAGGGAGAATAAAAGTATATATTATGCATCATAGACTACTTGAGATTATACAGTTAATGAATAAAAGGTGTGTTACTAATGACAATTACCTTCACTCTGGGTTTTATTGAGTCGTACTGTGACTCGAAGCCCCGACTGCAACGGTTTGTCAATGCAAACATCCTAAAAAAATTATAATAATAATCTTGTTTACATTTTAAGTAAGAATATGAACAGATGGAAGTTTATAATAGATACTTAGAAGCCCAAAATGCACATACCCTTCTCATTCCACAGTTAACAAATGAGCCTTTTCCTTGTTTGGTTGGTCGCTCAAGAACTATTCCTTCTCTGTATTCAGATTCTTCGTCTATCCTCATGTGGTGAGGGCTGTCCAGAGGGTTAAGTAATCCTAGTAATTGGAAGTACAATAATGATGATTTGGTAAAACAGTCCAACTTTTTAGATTGAAAGCACACCCATAAAGACTCCTTTGAATTACCTGCATATTGTAAATCCTGGTGTTTAGGAAAAAACCACTTGCGGAGATATCTAGATGGGAAAACATGCAGGCAAAGTCAGAACAATGAACAGCCGAATGTTCACAAACACAACCAAATAAACCAGGTTATTACTGAGGGCATTCTAGATATTGAAGTATTCTGGCAAGCTGAATACAGGCATGTCCTTTCTTCCCAATACCTTTGAATTCACCTTCCACACTTCTGTAAAAGAACATAAAAATTAAAATAAAAATATAACATTTTACCTTATTTTTGCCCTTGTTCTGACTAACTTACTTTACATCTTCTCCTTGTTCATCAAATACTATAACTTCATCCACACAAAAGACCACACATGCCCGAGCGATCTGCCCGGCCAGATATGTGCGAAGTTCTGCTGATTGTGCATTGTCCAGAACTGACCCAGGTAAAGCCACACTCACTGTGTACTGCCGCCCTGTCAAGGACAAATACTTTTTAATTTAACCATTCACTGCTCACACAATGGCAAATGCTGCAAAACATGAATACCATTATTGTTTTGTTTCCGTTGAGACAATTCTTTTTGAGCTTCATCTTTCTGTTTTTCCTTCTCCAACTTTTTGACAATCTTAGCATGTTTCTTTTGTTTGAGAACTTCCTTAACTAAAACAGAAAATAAATGAGACAAACAGCAGCATTATTCAAGTAGCACTAGTAGTAGTAGATCTTACTAACATTCATAATGGTGAATGCAGTTCCCCAAACATATTTAGTGCAACCTCTCAAATTTAAAGATTCATGTCTTCAATAGTACATCAGTATTTGTTTTCTTTGCCATGTTGTGCTAGCTCCTCTCCTCTGTACTCACGTTCTGCTTTCCTTTTCTTCCAGTTAACGTGGCCTTCTTCCTGCACAGTGCAGGACAAAGGGAGACAATTAGTAACACTACAGCAGTCATATATTTTCACACTCACAACGACGTTATACCTGGCATGGGGACGTTTTCTTCGGGGTATTAGAAGTTGACATCTTCAACCACACAACGTGAAATTCTTTCACTTCCGGGTCCCCGGATGTGGTGTTGGAAACGTGTGCAACCAACGAGTGCAACCGTGTGCAACAAGTTTATCATCTTTCTATGGCTGGCATGTCCAAACTACGGCCCGGGGCCAAATGCGGGTGAATAAATGCATTATTCACTTCATTGTCGGGTTGTCTGTGGCCCTCTGCTCCGTATAAGTATCAAAATGAGGCCCTCTGTGAAAAAAGTTTGGACGCCCCTGTTCTATGTGTGCGACAATGTAATATATAAAACATAATAAACTCATTATTTTGTATTCTGTTCTTCTGTAGTTTTAATTTTATGATGGCAACCATTTTATAGTTTTCAGAAGTTACATGAATGAAGAAGTTTAATAAAAAAAAACAAAAAACATGAAACAAACGAAAGACTTTCAACAAAAGTTTTAAACACAAGTTCATCTCTTATTTTACATTGATTGTCTATTCACAGCACACTTTTCTGCTATGGCTCAGATTTCACCAATATATTCTACAGTATACACAAATATTGTACAATCGTATTCAATTATTTAGATTACATTACTGAAAATAACACAATTACAGAAGAAAATATTGCGGTTTGTTACAATTTTACTCTGTAGCACTCCACTTTCTCAATATTTCTTCTGCTGCATCAAGGGTTGAATCCTCCTATAGAAAGAGCAACAACAACACAACATAAACCACATATAATGTTACCTTTTTATCAAAACTAAATGGACTGGATAGGAAGTATGTTCACTTTACCTTGACAAAACA
The DNA here is from genome assembly GCA_015082035.1 of Chaenogobius annularis. NCBI lineage: Eukaryota > Metazoa > Chordata > Actinopteri > Gobiiformes > Gobiidae > Chaenogobius > Chaenogobius annularis. The sequence goes on along the minus strand of BJKM01000145.1, from coordinate 810,682 downwards.
AAATCGTATATATTTGTTGAAGTCTTTTCGGTGCTCTGGGCTGTAAAAGGCTGACACTGGGATAGTAGCCAAACCCTAAACACACAAAAACACACACCACTTTGATATAATCCAAGCCTCAAATGAGTTCAGTATGTAGTTTTAATGTAATAGAATTATAAGTATTATTACCTTTTCCTGAATTAACCATTTGACAAATTTAAAATCATATTCATCTTTTGAGTCTTGATCCTTAAGGTCTACACCTAAAAACGATAGGAGTGGCCTATTATTAGCCGATGTAGCATCCACACACATCTAATACTTCTATCCAACATTTACTTACCAAGAGTAGAAATGTCAGCTACCATAAAGTAACCTCCCTCTGGCATGATGGGCTTTAAACCCACACTTTCAAGGCACGAGGCTAACTTTTTCCTCTTGTGATGCAGCATTGCAGGCAGCTGCTGAAAGTAGCTCTCTGGAGTCCCAAAGACTTCATATTCTCTGTCAAATCCACAAGCTACAGCCTCCTAAAATAAGAGCAACCAACATGAGCCAATTTACTTCAAAGCATTTATATTTCTTTTACATTTGTGCTCAATTAGAGATATCAGTTTTGGAGCAAAAGTTGGTTTAGACAATGGATTTTCAGTCGAGAAAATGTCAAATGTTTTTTTTTTTTTTGAGGATATAGACCCAGGTTAATTACCTAGGCCAAAAAATAATAACCTATGTACATTTATCACTGCATTTAAAAGGGTGTCAAGCCTTGGTCAGGACTACTGTATCTGTTTTCTATTTTTATTTTCTTTATCACCTGAGAACCCCCTGAAATCATTTCATGACCCTCAAGTTGAGAACCACTGGTCTAGATACAGATTTGATTTACCTGGGCAGCGGTTGCACAGTGATAAACTGAGTTCTGATGCAGAGTTTTCATGTGTTTGATAATGTGATCTGAACTAATAGCCCATCCAACCTACAAGAGTGAAGAAAATTGAATCTTTATACTTTAGTCAGATCAATGAGTTTTCCAGCATTGTTAAATTTAAGAATATAAATACCTTCCATCCAGTAGCACTGAATGTCTTCCCCGCACTGCCAACAGTTATGGTTCTTTCCCACATACCAGGAAGACTAGCTGTTAAAAACCATAATAGGAATCAGTTAAGTATGACTAAAAATGCACTTTTTGGAAACCTAATTGATTCACCGATTTTAACGTGCTTAGCGTCATCATATGTCAGCCACTCATAGACCTCATCACTGATACACAGAATATCATGTTTGATACACAAGTCTGCAATCTCCTGAAGTTCTTCCCTCTTATATACCTGTGTTTGAAACATGTGTCAACTGTGCATCTCACAACTGCATTTAGTCATTTTCTTGTACACAACACATAAAGGCAGTCTTACCTTGCCTAAAGGATTATTGGGAGTATTAATAACGATCGCTTTAGTGCGTGGAGTAATTTTACTAGACACTTCTTCTGTTGAAAGAACCCAGTCCGCACTAGACAAAACCATTTTGTCTTCACTTCTCTGTGCACAGACATTATAACGCAAGGTTATTTGAAATAAATAATGATTATTGATGTATAATGTGTGAATCACTTACAGGTCGCAGAGGCACATACACAGGTTTTCCACCAGCCATCAGGACCATTGGTTGATAGCAGTCAAAGAAAGGTTCTACAATTATGACCTAAAAATATAAAAAGATTATACAACCCCAAGAAATAATGGTTGGTTGCGGAAGTAAATTTTCCCCATAGGAATTCAGGAAAAAAATGTTTTACTGAATGTTGTGCAATGGCAAGAAAGCCATTGCGAGTGACTGCGTAATGCATGGCCATATCCTGTACAGTTGCCATGATCGTTGAATGACGAAAAAACTGTATACGCAACAAGTACTAGAAGTTCTGGAACTACAAAGTGCAACCTCCGAAAGTGTAACTGATCCCATCTAAAAGATAGGAAAACATTTGACGTTGAATCCTGAAAGAACTACAAGACTGAGGAATATCAAAAGTAACAGCAAGAATCACACAAAAAATATCTACAAAAAGAACCTTGAATGACGAAAATTGGACAAGAAATGCGACCCGTGAAACGGTCGAATAATGCGTTTCTATAACAATAAAGAACTTAGATAACTAAATGCATTACGTAGTCACTCAATAATATTAAATGTTTGAAAACTTGTTCTGGCTAATTGCTATGTGGTAATTAATGAGCACAAGACCTATAGTTTTATTCTAAATCTTACATGTGTTTTTGTACTGAAAAGATGATTTATTTTTTTTATCATTATGGACATTAGTTACTACATAACTCTACATTACATTAACTAAATATTTTTTTAAAATTCTATGGCACTAATCTATGAGAACTGACACAGTTAACTTTGGAGTGGGCGGGACTGGTGAGCTCCATTTTCAAATGTTTAATTTTTGCATTATTTTATGCCTTGCTCCGATTGAATGCAATAGTGAAACTGACTGTGCTGGTGGCGCGGTATACTCTTGTGGAGTGTAGCTCACCTGAGAGCACACAGGCTGTGAAATATGCTCTTGCAAAACCAGACATTCACGCAATAACTAACCACAATATAGAAAAATAGCCTACAGAGGGCTGCGGTGTCTGGTGAAAATACACTCCACAGCTCCATGACACCTCCACATGTGGCTGCAGCTTGTGGGACATTCTAGGCAAAGCAATAAGAACTTTAGCAAGACAAGCCCTTCACTAGAAAGTTGCATAGTGCACCTTTAATATTTTCACTCATCTGAATCAATTGCCATGTCTTTGAACCTGGATTTGCCACATGCTTTTAAAGAATGTTTAATGTTAAAAATACTGTGAAATCTTGAGCATCACTTACTTCATCTCCATCATCAACCAGTGCTTGAAATGCACAAAACAGTGCTTGATAAGCTCCAACCGTGACAAGGATGTCTTCAAAAGGATTTATTTCATGGGCCACAATCCTGGTAAAAAACGTGGCCAGGCTTTCAACCAGATGTGGGTGTCCCTGTGAAGCAGCAGAATTACATAAAACTATAAGTGTGTGGCTTTATGTTGTCATTACTTACAAAAGCGCGAGTGTATTGGTGCATTTGGGGTCCCCCCATCACAGCTGTGCAGAAAGCCTCCTGGACAAACTTAGGAGGAGAGAAGTCTGGAAATCCCTGTCCAAGGTTCACAGCCTTGTAGTCTGCAGCAAGTTTTGTGAATTCAACCCTGTTCCAAGAAGTTCATTGACAATAAACCACGATCACGAAAATCTAAAATTTAGCGACAGCAGTATCGAGTACGTTTGATTTCATAAACGAAAACATAATTGAAATAAAATGGCAACTTACCAAACATTTTTATCCACGCCTTCGACTCTGCGCGCATGGATTTGTCGCGACATTATCTAAAAACACGACAGGACATGATATTGCGAAAATTAACTCAGTGGGATAAAATCATCTGTTAGGATAAGATGTATCGAGTCAGGATTGCGTAACAAACCGTGTTAAATGCTGTAATGTTTGGTGATCTTGGCCGAAAAACGCGTAAAAGCTGCACAATAGTGCTAGTAATTCCCATTAATTGTATTTGTCATTACAACACTCATTACATAAACTTGTGAAGTCTTATTTTCAGCACAAATACGACAGCTTACCACATTAAACACGGACAAACACGTCGACACACAACATCAAAATGATAAAAGTAGAGTTAAACATTTACACGAGAAAAGAACCTGATTTATATTTTCAGGTCCTTGGATCGTATTACCACTTCCGGTATGGGCGGGGCAAGATTAACTAGGTTGACAGTCTTAAAAATAAACTGCAAATACATTTCTATGTACACGGAATTAAGTTTTACACATTCAAATTATACACGACAAATGTTTACATTAAAAAAAAATATTTATTGACAATTCCCTATTGAAGTGTGGTAAATGGTAGAAAAGGTGTCAAAGGTTTTGAATGAAGTTGAAACGTCTTGACTTTTAAAACAGTGCCCAAATGACTACATCTGAAACGTTTTCTACCCCCATCCACACTGTACACATATACATGTACCATTTTCTCTAAATGCCAGCCTTTTTCAAGTCTTCTGGGAGTACCCTGCCTCTTTTGCGTGCCCGGTCTTTCTTCTTTTCCACTTTGACTTTCTTTCGCTTTAGGATGTTCTTTTTTCTCTTGTCTTGTCGATGCTGCATCTTTTCCACCACATTCTCGCTGCGCTGGTTCCACTTCTTCTTTCTCTGAGTTTTCATTTTTTCCTTTCTTTTTAATGCAACACGCAGCATTTTTTCATCATCTTTAATTTTGATGCCCTCTGCTTTGTATAGTAAGTTTGTCCATTTCATCTTATTCTCCATCTCTTGTGCCTTGTCAGCATCCGTCTCTCTCAGCTGCTCGAGTTTAGCTTTGCGCGCTTCCACACGACTGAGCAGTTGCTTGTAGTTCTTCCCAGTTAGTGGAGTTATCTGACCCTTTAAACTCTTTTTCTTGTTTTGCTTCTTTAGCATTTTATCTTGATATCCCTCTTCTACGGTTTCCACTTTGTTGAATACAATAGCAGTTTCATTCCTCTTATTGACAGGGGCATTTTCATCCTCCAGTTTAATCTCTGGTTTTGCTTCTAGCTCACTTTTTTCAGACAGTTTCTTCATTTGAATCTCCTTCTTCTTCCTTTTTTTGCGTTCCCGCTCGAGCTTTCGCTTCGCCCTCTTGGCTTGCACCTCTGGTGATGAAGCATCCTTTGGCAGACCCTTGGAGGCACAGTAAATAATGATGAAATATTACTTTAAAAAGGTTGCCAGAGCATACAATACTAAGCAAAATATGCCATCATTTAATGAAATGTTGATACTTATATCTGCAGTTAACATAAATAGTGGTCGCAAAAGAGGTCAATGGACATTGTGTACATGAAGACCTTAGTAGTCTACTCGTTTGTACATTTAAATGCATTATACATTATGCATCAATCAATTTGTCCAAAATGATGGGGAAAGTATTATGGGCACCCCTGTGTGAATTTTCCAGAAAATACTGCATTCATTTTATTTGAGTTAAACCTATCAAACGACATCGTACCTGTCCTCTGGACTCTTCTATCTTTTCATGTAGCCTCTTGCGCAGCATATCTACCCCAGAAAACGTAATCTCTCCATTATCTGTGGGAGACAAAAACATACAGCCCTTTATAATCAGAGATTCCCATCTGAAACACATTTCTTTATGAACGCGTACCTTTCTTCGGATTTGTAGTCCCATGAATAACCTTAGATTTGACTTCACCTGAGTTTTTTATATCCACGACCTTCTGATTTACAAGACTGGTTGCTTTTTTGTTCAGTTGAGGCTTTAGAGCTGGTTTCTTTTTTAACTTTTTTATCTTCTTAGAGGGGGCATTATCTTTTGCAGTTCCCTTCAAGTGTCCTGCAAAAGAAAGACGTATGATAAAATGTTGATAAAATAAGATGCCTGAATACGTAACATTGATGAACAGCCAGAAACATTTTACCAAAACGTATTTTCTTCGGCTCCAGCGGTGGTCGCTGGGAAAACACGCGACTCGCAAGTTTCTGAATATATAAATCCTTAGAGACTAGATCCATGTCCAATCCGGGAAGGCAGCACAACACACATTAGATTAAAGATCAAGCACAAATGTAAAAAACATTGCACACACGTGTGGGAGAGAAACATCCGTGAATCGGAAGTGGTAACACTGAAATCACTCCCCCTCTGCCGTGTTACTGCTGATTATGTGTCTCAAGCTGTGGTCAGATACGTAACTTGTGTTTTTGGGATATTTCTCACAGTATTTATTGTGACCAGGATCGTTATGGGGTCATTATTTATCTTCTACAGTAGGACAGTGACGTCGATAAAACACCACGTGAGTACTGTGTCAGCGATCTTTAAAATAAGGCCAGTTGTAATGATGTATTATGATGAATTGCTATTACAGGCTTTTGCTGTCTACATCAGAAAATCCCACGCACTGTCCAGACTTCAGTTCGCTCAGCATGCAGGAGGTATCAGTATTTGTGAATGTGCACGATTGTTCCCCTCCCGGTTTGATCTAAATTTGTGTTTATAGGTAAGCTCGTAAACCCAGTCCGACAGTGCAGTACTGCAGCTGCTGGAGCAGAGAAAGACGCCTTTTTTAAATGGTTTCTGCTGCTTATTCCTGCCACCACCTTCGGTCTGGGGACATGGCAGGTAGGAGACAAGCTTCATATCCGTGGATGTTAATACGTCCATGCTCCTGTCATAAAAAGCCTTTACAGTATTACAGTATGACAGGTTTTTATGATTTTCTATATTTTTATGATGAGATAACACTTATTGTCAATATAAACCAACCAAGTAGCAGTTCATGAAGACAAGTTGAGTAATTTGTTGAAATATGCAGCAGAGTTTTAAAACATATTGATGGCATAACTCCAGGAAGACCAGAATTACACCCAACGCTTTAATTTCTTCATTTGTTTGTAAAGGTTAAGCGACGTCAGTGGAAATTGCAGCTGATTGATGACCTGACCAGGCTCACCACCGCTGAGCCGATTCCTTTGCCTGCAGAGTGAGTTAAAATCATTACACAATTCCACATTATGTTAAAGGAGCACTATGTAACTTTTCTGGTGGGGGTTCTTCCACCTGCATGTCTCCATGAGATGTTTTTAATTCAGTTACAGGTGTTTTCATTGGTTAAAAAAAGAGAGAGAAATAATTTAACTACGGTGAGTGTGATCAGCTCTCCATAGATCTGATATGTAAAATCATGGCCTGGTGGTATTACTTGCATGTCAAGTAAGTGCCATTATGTGGAGCATTCCAATCAAAGCTATATATCTCCATGGAGATGCTATATATATATATATATTTTTTTTTTTTATATAGATGCTATATATATATATATATTTTTTTTTTTTTCTTTTTTCTTTAAATATATATTTTTTTACATATTTTACCTGTGCTTGTTTTGTACTCCTTTGCAGCACTTTGGAGACTTTTGTGTTGGTAAAATGTGCTATACAAATAAAGTTGGATTGGATTGGTGGTCCTTCTCCTGAAATGTTAAATAGTGCACCTTACCTGTAAGACACACCCCTCGTGATTGAAATGAATGAAGTTTATGTTTGTTTTTTCTGCAGCCCTCATGAGCTGAACAACTTGGAGTACAGAAGGGTGAAAGTACGTGGAAGATTTGACCACTCACAAGAATTGTATATCATGCCCCGGTCTCCAGTTGATCCTGAGAGGGAAGCCCGAGAGGCAGGCAGGCTCACCTCCAGTGGAGAGACGGGTGCAAATGTAATCACACCATTCCAGTGCACTGACCTTGGGTAAGAACAATTGACAATGTTTCAGTATTGTGATGTATGCCAACTGGAGTTTACCGTGATAAATATTCTTTCAGTATCACAATTCTTGTCAATCGTGGATACGTCCCAAGGCAGAAGATAAAGCCAGAGACAAGAATGAAGGGACAGGTAGAACACTACACTTCAATTAAAGACCTGAGGCCTTAGTGTACCAATTGTGTAACTTGTGCGTGCAGGTGGAAGGGGATGTAGAGGTGGTTGGAATAGTCAGACTGACAGAGAACCGCAAACCTTTTATACCAAATAATGACATGCAGAAGAACCGGTGGCATTACCGTGACCTGGAGGCCATGGCTCAGCTCACGGGTGCGGAGCCCATCTTCATTGATGCAGACTTTGGTAAGAACTGTCCTTTATTGTAATTTTCATATGTGAAAGTAAAAAAATCTCATTTGTATGGTCATTATTTGGGGTTTATTATGAGAGATCAGCACAACTATTTGACCAGGCAAGCTGCTCATGGTCATTTTGCCGGTCTGCAGAGCTGGGACCTAATTGGACACGAAAAGCTTTACCTGTATTTAGTTAAGATTATTTGTATGTGCGAAATTGCATTTCTAATGCAGTGTTCTCAACCTGGTTTTTATTTCAATGGGGTCCCCAGATGATGTGAATATTGAAAATGTATGAAAGTCTTTTATAAGACCGTTCAAATGCAGTGGTAACTGTAGATTTGTTCGCTGGCCTACCAAATTAATCTATCTTGGCCTAAAAATAAAGGCTACTTCACTTTGCCAGAGCCCGTTTGAGGGTTGTGAACACCAATGGCTATGGGGTTCACACTCTAGAAACAGGTTGAGAACCACTATAATGGAATTAGTTTTGTAGTTTTATTTAAAAAAAAAAAAAGCTGATACATTTTGTAATGGCTTAGTTTTAGATGAGCCCATTCTCAATTTGTGGTCATCTCTTACAGCAAGTACAATTCCCGGAGGACCAATTGGTGGGCAGACAAGAATAACTCTTCGAAATGAACATATGCAATACATCATTACATGGTAAAAGCATGTGCAATTTGTTTTTTTAACGGTGCGGATTCAAACTTTGTTCTTTCCCCAATTCAGGTATGGCCTTTGTGCTGCTACATCTTACATGTGGTATGGCAAGTTTGTGAAGATGATTAAAATATAGCATTGTTATAAATATTTGCAATAAAAAATTTCATTGTACCCTTTAAACAATGTTGAATATTAACTCAAGTACACAAGTTAAGACTATAGAATATTACCATTTAATTTCACACAAGCAGAATTTGGGTAGACTTTTTTTATTGAAAATCAGTTCAACCAAGCTTTGTAGCAAGCTCCTTGGCCTTGGCCTTCTCCAGTTTAGCAATACGGGCTGTAGATTTGGGTCCCATAATTCCACCTCCCCAGTGACGACGGATCTGATGAGACAAACAATAAGCACCATATTTTCTTAAATTGACATTTAAAAAGAAGGGCGCTCACCTCTTCATATCTGTCATTGTAATTAGTCTTGATTGCTTCCACAAGCTTGGCAAGTGCACCCTTGTCTTCACTTTAGGAAATAAAAAAGGGAAAAGTCAGAATTGATTAAAAACTTCAACCCGATGGTTAATATACATAAAATTATTTACTTACGGGTTAATCTGTGTGAAGGCAACTGAAGTGCAAGTCTTTCTGTGCACCAGTCTACCCAGTCTAGCCTTGCCCTTGACGATGCAGTAAGGAACTCCCATTTTGCGGCACAAAGCAGGCAGAAAGACGACCAACTAGAAAGGAAATAAAACATTAGAACTGTAACGCTTGTCTTTGTACAGTAAATGCAGTAGCAATAGTAAAGTATGGTCTTTGCTCAGAATTAAAAAGCTCGGTTTGAATCAACACAGACTTTCAGGTGAAGAAATTCAGACATCATTGCAAAAGACCCATTTGTACCAAAGAAAGTAACTATACCTCAATTGGGTCCACATCATGGGCAATCACAACTAGCTGGGCCTTCTTGCTCTCAACCAGAGACGTGACTGTGTTCACACCTGTCAAACAGACGTGTCAGCAAATACAAATGTAGGTGCAGTAAAAACATGACTAAATGTTTGGGCCTTTTGCTCAGGGTTAAAAAGCTCATAAAGCATCATACTATGTCAGGTGAAGAAATTCATGTCATCACTGCACAAGGCTGCACTAGATAAATTCTCACTAAATACTTATCTCTTACCAGCACGGAGAACAGGGGGCCTTTTGGTGGGAGCATCACCCTTTCCCGCTGCCTTCTGCTCAGCGCGGGCCAGCAGCCTCTGCTTCTTCTCCTGCTTGGTTTCCGGTCTGTACTTGTGAGCCAGTTTAAACAACTGTGTTGCTATTGAAGACAAATAAAGTTAAACATGGCTTTGAATGGAACAGGGCCACATTTAATCAATGTATCTGTACCAGTTTGGCGGTCCAGAGCCTGGGTGAACTGGTTGATTGCAGGAGGAACCTTCAGACGCTTGTACAGAATGGAGCGTTGTCTCTGTAGACGAATGTAGCGAGGCCATTTAACGAAACGAGTCAAATCACGCTTGGGCTGAATGTCCTGCCCTGTGGAATAATAAAAAGTCAATGGCAAATTATAGAAGATATATTTTTTTTTCTTTTTTTTTTAGATATTAAAAACGTGCATCAGAGATCTTGGTGGGAAAAATGTCTACATGGCGCTTTAGATAGCAAATATTCCGTTACATCATCTGCACAAGGTTGTATGCATTATTGACGCTATAGTTTACTTACCAATGCTGTAGTTCTTGGGCCTCTTCTCAAACAGGGGGTTTACAACTTTCTTGGCCTCATGTTTTTTGGCCACAGAAGGGGCAGGTGCCACCTTCTTCCCCTTAGCCTTCTTTCCCTTAGGCTACAACAGACAAAGAAATATATTAAACGAGTAATGAGTGGAAAAGGAGATATCGATAATGCGTCATGTGGTCAGTTCAGGCTCCAAATAAAGCCTTGCTGCTTAGCATCAACTCAATTTACAAATTTTCTACAGACCCAGACTCTAAATCCACACATGGTTTAACCAGACTAAAGACCAAGATACATTGCCTCTTGTTTAACAGTAAACCCAAAAATGCAATGACAGTAGAATGGAAAAGTAGAAGCGTAATGCCCAAATTTAGCTTTAGCTTCGACTCACTCCCGGTGGCTGCCTTTGCCGGCTACACGTAGCTCACTTTAAGTTAACATTTTCTCAGCAACTAACATACGGACTACAAAAATATCACCACTGACAAACAGTATACGCTTTAAAATATCAACTGTAGTGTTTTCTACGTTTACAGAAAGCACACAAGTCGAGATGAAGTCAGATTAAAGTCCTCTGTAAGAAATGTCTATGCACCCACCATGTCGTTTCAGGCAGAAAGGAGGAACAGGGCATTCTGGGAAACGTAAATACCGCGAGACTTGGCACCTGATTTACGCTCGCTTTTCCCTGAACTGACCCGAGATCAGCTCAACCCTACCATCCAACTCTGGATATAACGAGCAAAACTGACACGGGGTTGGATTGCGCTAAAGAAATACAACTAATAAATGAATTACTTTATTAATTATTGTTATTAAGTCCTCAGAAATGTTTCCAATAACAGGAAGCTGAATAGTACAAGAGTTTGTATCATTCTATTTCATTTTTATTAGTTTATATTTTGCATTCTGCGCCGCAGCGTCACTTCCGTTACGGCTTATATTTTAATTTATTTGACTATATATACTGTTTTCCCGACAAGTAGTTTTTCCTCTAATATTGGATATAAAAAATAAATTTAAAATATTGTAAAGTTTTGTTTCATGGTTTTACTTCACGTTCTGTACGTAACTGTGCGTGTGTGTTGTTGGTGGGGGGCAGTGTGTTTAGGAGGGGGAGTTGTTTGGGAAGACACGGACTGGGGTAAAATCTTCTTTCTCAAAATATATGGTTTGTCTTTATAAGGCTCATTCTCCTCCCAATATGCGACATTTGCAGCACCAATGGGGAGTTTTCATCATCACAGTGACCTATCGGTTTACTGGTAAACAAAGTCATTCATTTTTATCTTATGCTGTGTTGCTATTAGGTGATCTATGGACATTTCTGAGGTCCCAAATGTCTTTAATATAGCTTGCATTGTGATAGTGTTTGGTTTAATTGAGATTTCCCTTCTTAGTAAACGTTGTCAAATGATAAGAGCCTGTCTGCACTAAAAGACCCTCCTTGCTAACGTTAGCCGCGTTAGCTTGTGTTGTTATGGTTATTACAGCAGTGTTATTGGCTTGTTCACAGAGTAACTAGTCTATCTGAATAAAACGCGTGGAAATGGCGGACCAGGATGTCTGCCCTCACCTGGATTGCATTGGAGAAGTGACCAAGGATGACCTTCTTCAAAAATCTAAGGTTGTTGCACACATTTTGATGTTGAAAAGATCTGTGTTTACATGCACAAGAGAAATCTGATCATCGAACACATCTGGTAACGTGTCTGTTAATTTGTTTGTGGATTTATAGAGTAATTGTTGTATTTGGAAGCCAATGACAAACTACTAATATACTTTCTAACTTTTGTAACTGCCAAATATTTTCTTTAACATGGACTCAGTGCTATCCCCAGAATCTTTTAAAGGGATGGTAAATATGCCTCATATGGGGTTGCATTTTCCTCCAAAGATGGGTAAATGTACCATCATTAGTACATGCACCCTAAACATACTATTAACACTATATAGGCCTATATAATAGACCTACATAGTGCCTAATAATATTTTATTATGTAAAGACGTGCAGTATAAAGCAGGGAAGAGAAAATCTGTTAATTAACTTGACTAGACCCATTCATACAGATGACTATTTTGAAAATAAAATCATAACTATACTAAATATTAGAAGGTTGAGCTTATAATCACCTAACTTGAAGCTCCTTTTAGATATAATATTAGTTATTATAATAAGACAAGCTCCATGGTAATGTTGAGAGGAGGGGCTTGAGACCTAGAAAAAGTCAGCTTTCTTATGGGTCGCGTCAATAACAAACTGCTCTGTGAATGACAGAAACAGCGTGAACAGGAAGTGTCTCCTCCTCCTGCTCCTCGGCCTGACTCCCTCTCCTCTCTCGCCTCCCTCATGTGAGAGTTCTACATTTCCGCTGTTGTCTTGTGTTGTCGGCTCGCGCCACAATGTGCTCCTTCCGAAACTCACGAAGAAAGCGTACAAAATAAAAACTGCAGACTCTGTGTATCTATGTAGTGATACACATGTTGTCTTTTGACCCGTGAGTCAGGTCTGGCCAAGAAAGTTTAATTTCAATGCTGCAGATCGCCGTAATCGCACGTGCGCGCTCGTGTGTCTTTGTATTCTGCCGCGTCTACTTTCACTTTCTCATTAAACTAATTTCTCCGTGAATATGAGTCTGATTGTAATAAAACACAGCGTTTTAAAGCTGAAGATTACGACTCGTTTATTTGAAGTAGTATTTGAATGATGGCGCTACCTAAAATATGGGATGAAGTTGAGTTTTAGGGATGGTTTATTTTCTCCCCATGTCAAATCGGATGGCGGGCCATTTGATTTATCATGTTAGCGAGGGTGGTCCCTGTATGTATGTAGCGAGACCCCTGAGACTGATAGTGGTTTTATCTTTTAATTTCAGGAAACTTGCCAGTCATGTGGAGCAGGAGGCCCAAACCTGTGGGCCTGTCTACAGGTATGGCCAATATTTCAATTATATTATATTTTGTCGCTCACTACGTTACTGCTCACTAATTATCTCAAATATTAAGTAATATGTCATAATTATTCACTTCTTTAATCTGTAGAATGACTGCTCCTATGTAGGATGTGGCGAATCCTTTTCTGACCACAGCACTCTTCACGCTCAGGTAAAAATATGCCTATTTTATCTTGTTCATTTAATAATGTAGAAGTTACTTTGGAACACTCGCATCACTTTGACCAAGATTCTACTTAAGTATGTCTCATCTGGATTTTTATGACTCTAGGCAAAGAAGCACAACCTCACGGTGAATCTGACAACATTCAGAATTTGGTGTTATGTGTGTGAACGAGAGGTTTTTCTGGAGCAGAGACCTGCCTTGGTGCCAGTGGTCCCTCATCACTGTAAAACTTCAGAACAGGTAGCTAAACTGCTTATATCACGCAGCTGTTTCAGTTATAATGGTAATAACTAGTTTCCTGTAACGATACATGATCTATTTACCGGTATGTGTATTCTAGGATTCAGCAGCTCAACCAACTGGACATCCGCTGAAAGCTGTGCCAATTGCTGTGGCAGAAGAAGAAAATTCAGAATCAGAGGAGGATGAGCTTAAACCCAGAGGTAAAATGTCTTTATGTCCATTGCTTCTCAAGTGTTGAGTGTCTGGGCTTTTTGACTGATTCAAAGAAGAAGTCTGAGAAAGACTAGCTTGTAAAACACCTTCATGTAAAACACCTTCATGTAAAACACAATAAATTATTCCAACAAGCTGGCTTCTGTTTACAGGTCTTACAGGAATGAAAAACATTGGAAACACTTGCTATATGAATGCAGCCCTCCAAGCTCTGTCAAATTGGTAATCTTTTACTCTAGTACATCATCATTTTAATTTGCGTTGATGTTTAAAAGCTTATTTGTTTCTAAACCGTTTTTTGTCATCCTCATTTAGTCCACCTCTCACACAGTTTTTCTTGGACTGCAGTGGTTTAGTGCGCACTGACAAGAAACCTGCTCTGTGCAAGAGCTACCAAAAACTAATTTCAGACCTTTGGCATAAAAAACGGTAAGGAATAATTAAAACAATGGTTGGATGCTACAACTAAATAGCATCTAAATATTTATTTTTCCAGGCCCAGTTATGTTGTCCCTACAAGTCTCTCTCATGGAATCAAATTAGTAAATCCCATGTTTCGCGGCTATGCTCAGCAGGTATGTCCTAGTGCATTATTAGGTAGGCTTCTGCATCACAAGTCTTCATGGGTCCTAAAGTGTCTCCATGCATACTCAACTTGACACAACATTCTCTAGGATACTCAAGAGTTTTTGCGCTGTCTCATGGACCAGCTGCACGAGGAGTTGAAGGAGCCACTAACTGAGTGCACTTTGAGCGATGACTTTGATATCGATGAGAGAGGAGATGAAGACCGCTCCCCATCTGAGGATGAGTTTCTGTCATGTGACTCTGGCTCAAGCAGTGACCGGGGTGAGGCTGGAGGCACTGCTGATGGAGAACTGCTCTTACAGGACGAGTGCGACAGTGTGAGATCACCTACAAGGCCAATTGAATCTGTTAGTCCGACTGGTATGATCTCTGAGAAGGAGAAGTTAAAAGAGAGAAGAGTGTCAGGCTCACCTCTTCGTGGAGGCTCCCAGGAAATGGATGAAGATGCAGATGTTGATACAGCTGAAGATGACACTTCTGAAAGATTGGAGACTGAAGCGGTGGCCACAACCCCAATCACTGAGGCCCAAACTTTAGAAAACAACCAAATATCCAATACTGCACAAGGGCAGAGCCAATGCTGCAACACCTCTGGTATTTAATATTGTTTGTTTAATTGTGTCTAAACTATCTCATTACATATTATGCATCATGCATTGTATCCTAGAGCCAGACAATGAAGCCAGAATGCCACAGTCCATCCCCTGCACCCCTGTGCGCACCATTCAGGAGCTGCACCCTAAACTGTCCTGTAGCCCCCCTCGATCCAGCCCCCTTCGCTCTGCTGGACCTGTCTATTCATATAAAAAAGGTACTAAAATGATGTCTCTTGCTTCATTCTGACTTCGATTTATTGCTGTCACTAACTTTAACTCACGTTCTATAACATCACATGTGTTTTTCAGCCCAACTGCTGATTAGTGCCAGGAAAAAGAAACAGTCCCACTATCGTAGTGTGATCTCTGACATTTTTGATGGCTCCATCCTAAGTCTTGTCCAGTGTCTAACCTGCGACAGGGTAGGTTCTTGTCAGGTAAAAATTGGAAGATGTCATATTACTGCATACATTTTATTGTACTGTGCACGTGACACAAATTATGACACAGCTAAATTACATTTCTAATTTGTCAAATGTATCTTTTCTCTTATTTGTTCCATCAGCTCTCTTCGACAGTGGAAACATTCCAGGACCTCTCTCTGCCTATTCCTGGCAAAGAGGACTTGGCAAAGCTCCACTCTTCCATTCATCAGAATCTGCCAGTAAAGACTGGTGTGTGTCCTGAAACTTACGGGTCACAGGGCTGGATAACCTTTATAATGGACTCCATACGCAGGTCAGTGGTTGTGTAAAGTTTCAGTATGTGCAGTAGTTGTGCACTCATAAAATGCATCTTAGTAACTTACGCTGTTGTTAAAAAAAAACTTAATAGCTTGTGTGTCCATTTCCATAAATAGATTTGTAGTGTCATGCATTCCCAGTTGGTTTTGGGGTCCTATGGTAACGCTTGAGGACTGCCTCGCTGCCTTTTTTGCTGCAGATGAGCTAAAAGGTAAACACATTTTTTTATTAAATATAAAAAAATAAGTTGCTTGCACATATAAACATGTTAAATGTATGGTTTCTCCAGGAGACAACATGTACAGCTGTGAAAGATGTAAAAAGTAGGAACTCACTAAAACACATGACACTAAAATATGCATGATACAATATTATATTTATTTATTTATTTTGTAGTTATATTTGTATTTTATTGGTCTCCAGGTTGCGAAATGGTGTCAAGTATTGCAAAGTACTCAAGCTTCCAGAGGTAAATGTTCTTCATTATTTTTTAAATGCATTCATTTATAATAAAAATTGTTTTGCTTTCTTTTTGATAGATTTTATGCATTCATCTCAAACGCTTCCGGCATGAAGTCATGTACTCATTTAAGATCGGCAATCATGTATCATTCCCACTGGAAGGGCTGGACATGCATCCTTTTTTAGCCAAAGACAGTCCGTCCCAAGTTAGCACTTATGATCTGCTATCAGTTATCTGTCACCATGGCACTGCCGGAAGTATGAAGTATCTTATTTCCTTTAAATACATGATAAGAGAACATAAATGTTCAGCCTCTTGTTTTCCTTTGGTTGTTACAGGTGGACATTACATAGCCTACTGTCAGAATGTGATCAATGGACAGTGGTATGAGTTTGATGATCAATATGTCACTGAGGTCCATGAGACTGTGGTGCAAAACGCAGAGGCCTACGTGTTGTTTTATAGGTAAACACCAAAACAAAGCCAATCATATACTGCATCTTGTTTTTACAAGAAAATGAAACATGACTCTTTTTTGTGATTTTTGTCTTGCAGGAAAAGTAGTGAGGAGTCGGTCAGAGAACGTCAGAAGGTGGTGGCTCTGGCCAGCATGAAGGAGCCAAGTCTGCTGCAGTTCTATATCTCCAGAGAGTGGCTTAACAAGTTCAACACTTTTGCCGAACCTGGTCCAATCAGCAACCACACATTCCTTTGCCACCATGGAGGTACACTGCTTTTGACACTTTTAGTACACTTGTACACTTGTAAAAGCCTTAATAAAACATAAACACACATTAATAATGAACAAATACGTTATTATTTAAGGCTTAGTAACTACTTAATGAATATGCTAACTCTAACTACTATTCCTTACTCCTTAATTAAGTTGTTACTTATTTTGAATCATTCTTAATAATTAAAGCAGAAAACAATTAATGAATTAAGTCTTTGTTCCTTGCCTTTTTAAGGCTAATTAAGGCGTAGTTATAATACATTGTTGGTGTTGGTAAAGAGTCAAAAGGTACTAATCATTTATTTGTTGAGTTTAGAGCATGTTTCAACTCAAAAGATCCCACAGAAAAAAGTAGGTCTGGCTGTGTCATAATATTGGACTTAACCAAACACATTTTCATCATGACAGGAATTCCTCCCCATAAATACAACTATATTGATGACCTGGTGGTTATAGTCCCACAAAATGTTTGGGAATATCTCTTTAACAGGTAATTATCTAAACACAAATAGTTACACGTCAAAACTATTTAGTTGTTTATCACATTTGTTTCTGTAGTTTTGGTGGAGGCCCTGCTGTGAACCACTTGTACATGTGTGCCATTTGCCAAGTCGAGATAGAAGCTTTGGCTAAACGCAGGAAAACAGAAATAGAGACTTTTATCAAGGTAAACATATTTTTTCTCTCATAGAAAATAGTGTGTTGTATTTTGTCTTTGTAGGATAGTGTGTCAAATGTCCAGTGATAATGTCCAGAGTTGTTCAAAATAGCTCGAAATAAAATATATATATAATATATAATATATATAATATATAAAGTTGGTGTACATCAATGGACTGGTCACATGATTTCTTTTAGTTGTTGTTTTTTTAAAAGATTTTTTGGCTTTATTAGACAGGACAGATGATAGAGAAATTAGAGCTGAGAGAGAAGGGAGGACATGCAGTAAATATTGGAGTCGGGACTCGAACCCACGACACTGCGGCCGGCTGCACCTGGAGCCCGTCATACATGCGCTGCGCCTTAACCACTTGACCAGCGGGCAGCACTGGTCAACATGATTTCTACAAATAGAAAAAGGAGGTTGAATTCTGACAACTGGACAAAAGTTTTGTGAAGTGTTTCGTCACTCATCCCAGTTCTGGTGCAGCTCTAGTAAAAGGACTGTTTTAAATATTCTATTCTATCTATGCACCCGAAATCACAACAACAGTGAAAAACAGATTAAACAAAGTTCGTAGGAAATTTGCGAATGTCCCAGCATCCCCTGTCCTTAGACCCCCCTTCTCAGCAAGGAAAAACGACCAAACCTCTTTGGGAAAAGTAGAAACCTCAAGGATTTCCACAGTGAAGGAGAGATCGGACAGACGCGCTTCAATTTGCAGATGGACTGTGGAGCTGGAACCACTCTAGGCAGATGAAGAACTGTTCATCTGGAGTAGAGACTAGAGTTTCTCTGGGCAGTTGAGGAGCATCTGGATCCTCAGGTCATCATAAGGCTGAAACAGAATCCCCGCCTGAAGGGAATGGAAGAAGGAGAAAAATATGTGAACAGTAATGAACAGATTACAAGTTAAATTAAATATTAAATATTGTTGATAGGAAAAGTAGTCAGAAGCAGAGGATAGTGCTTCCCCCAGCAGCTGGGAAACTGTAGGTTTTTATTTCTGTTCCTAACTGGCCTGACCATAAGCTATGCAACATTTTAAGCCTTTTCTTAAATGAAGAGACTGTGTCGGCCTCTTTAACATGGACAGGAAGCTGATTCCATAACGCAGGAGCTTGGTGGCTAAACGCTCTACCTCCAACTGTGAGAGAGTCTTTGAGAGACTCTTGGGACCAATTAGGTTGTTCTGCACCATTAGGGGTTTCTGCACTGTAGGAACCTTTTTCAGTTACTGAAACTGAAGGAGCGCTGGAGCCTGCCATGCTTTTAGTGTGACAGAGCAGAGCATTGTGAGGACACGCACTAGTTTTGCTCTAGGTCTGACTAAGCATTTTTCTTGTTTGCAGCTGAACAAAGAGTTTCAAGCTGAGGAGGCTCCGACTGTGATCTTATGCATCAGTATGCAGTGGTTCAGAGAGTGGGAGAGTTTTGTCAAAGGCAAAGATAATGGTATGCCATACACCACTCCACAGACGTTTTACTTAAACGTTTACATAAGCATTTGCATCACTTAGTATTACGAGGGTCTGTCTGATTTTTAAATATGGACCAACAATAAAAAATGAGCAGGGGTGGAATGTAACTAACTTACTGTAATTGAGTCGATTTTTGGGGTGACTGCCATTTTGAGTAGATTCGTAAAACTTGTGATTGAGTATAATTCTAACCATGTAATTGCAATTAGTTACATTTAAAATCATAGGAGTTACTGAGTATTTCAATTAAATTTATTTTCATAACGCCCAAAATCACTACAGCAGTGCCCTCGAGGGGCGATTACACCAACCGTCCCCGTCTTCACCTCTGTGTCTGCACCTTACTCTACAAAAACACAACAGCACAGCATCACCTGCTCTGATTGGCTAGAGCACAGAGAATACGTGTATTGTGGTTTAAAACAACGAATTCAGCTTCAAACTCTTTGATTAATCCCGTTTTGTATAAAAGGGTTAGAATGCATTTAAATGTAACTAGTATTTTAAGGAGTATCTTTCTTGCATACTTCATGCTTTTACTAAGTAAAAATTTGGCTTACACTTGTAATGGAGTCATGTGACTGTACTTTTATGCATCCCAAGATTCACGTTTAAACTACACGTTTATTGAAATAAAAGAGATGTTATAAGATGTGTTTTTAAACACTGATCTTTCTGCATCTCTAAACAGCACTGTTCTAAATGTGTCTTTAACAAAATTATTGTTGTTTGCTTAGAGCCTCCTGGTCCCATTGACAACAGTAAAATTGGCATCATGAAAGGAGGACACATACAACTAAAGCAAGGTATAAACCGAAGTTCGGATGGTTTGAAAAAAGAAAAAGAAAAAACATTTTTCATTATCTTCTCTCAGGGGCAGATTATGGTCAGATATCAGAGGAGACATGGCAGTACTTGTTGGGCATTTATGGAGGAGGTCCTGAGATTGCAGTCAGACAGACAGTGGCCCCGACCGCTGACGTGGAGAGCCTTCACGGAGAGAGGAAAATAGAGGCAGAGACAAGAGCGCTCTGAGGTAAAGGGGGGTTCATTTTCCAAGTCGTAGATATACAGAATGATCTCAACTGTTGAAATGATGTCGTAAATGATTTCTTCACTGATCTTAGGCTGCCTGGCATGCCCTCCTCCCCTGTCCTGACAAGAAGCCGAGGAATTTGCACCTTCCAGAAGAGGCTGCCTTGTGAGCACTTTGTAAATGTAGCACTGCATTGTAGAAAATAATGTATTCGACAGCACAGATCCGCACAGTTGTCACACAATAAAGTTGCTGTTAAGGCTTGCAGTTACAAGACGCTGCAGAATACAAAGGGGAAGGAAAACAATTTTGCAACGCTAGATTTGCCTTTGCATTGATACGATATGGACGTGAACTTGGGAGTCAAATTGAATTCACAGTTGTGCACCTCAAAACCTTAAAGCGTTACCAAACCCTCAGGAATGAAAGGCAGTAGTTTTAGTCTGTCAGGATTAGATTAAGAAATGATTATGTTGTTTTGAAAATGCGTATTTTATTTCAAACTAGGTAAAACATGCACACTGTTCCCTTGCAGAGAAAACAATCCATATAGTCGGGTGCTGTTTGTTGAAATTCTTGCACTTTTGGTGCATAAACTAAGTCCAAGTCAAGTTACTTCTTGAGACATTTATGTATTGTATTTATACTGTATGTTTACACACCCATCTGTGGGGAAAGTAAGGCATATGTATCTGGTGCTACATTGGTTTATTGCTAGTGGTAGAAAGAACATTTCACATTATTTGTCTATACTATTCAACATGTTTGGGCCACTCATTATTTACATGTTAGTGAAGTTAATTGATGTGATTGACATTTAATACTTTTTGGACTTCTTTCATTGCTGATTTTTTTTTCTTTTCTTCATAATAGCAAAAGTAATACATTACTTAATCTTTATTTATTTGAAGGCATTTGTCCAATACTGAAGACAAAACATTTTGTTTTGTGTATTACTTTCAACCCAGTTTTGCTTTTTGGATAAATATATGGCTCCAAATCCATCTAACCAATACAGTATGTTTTAGAATCTGAGAAAATAAATTCAAATGGAGGGCAGGGGCCTATTCAACTCAAAGGGAGATCTACTCTTTCTAAAATAAATGACCAAACTGAAAACGCACAAATGTTGAAACATGTATTTGTAAGATATTTGGGCCACAAACTTGACATATACCATAACATATGATATATCATTTCAAATTTCCCCTATTTCAGCTTTGTCTCAGTTCTTGTTTCATGTGGATTGGCCCACTAATTACAGAGATATTCACTATAAACACCTGCATTTTGACATTCTGACCTGTTTGACCCTGAAACTTAAGGCACTGGACAGTTAATGTTGTGATGCCATGTGAACATACCTTATTCTCTAAAATGCACTCTTTGTAAATATGTCACATCTAAGCTTTGTGAAGCATTTTAAAGTTTATCTGGGCACGCAAGTGAAAACATTAACTGTGCCTTTTCATTTATCGCTTCTTCAAAAGCCTGAAAAGCTTCTTCATGTTTTAACTGTCAACACAACTTTAAGTTTGTGTCGCCTGAATTGTCTTCAGATGTATTTATTTTATTTAGTGTAATAGTTTTGTTGTAATTTATACTCCAATTGCTTCGAAGCACCATACAGTATTTTGTAAATGAGTGAAGGCACATTGTATCTGCAGATGGATCTTCAGCATTGCCTCTTAATGTAGTTTTGTCACTGCTACTTAATATGAGAATTAGAACATTTTCCAAATGCTTCCCAAATATTCTCTTATGTTCACAAAAATGACCCCAGAACAACTGTTGTCTGTGTGACCAAAACATTGTTTTACCACTACTCATAATGATTAATTGAATTATTGTTCTGACATGTGAATATACAAAATACTCATACAATGCTGGTTGTTTTGAGTTGCATCTGTGGGATTAAGTGCAATAAAAGAGTAGAACATGTCTCTTCTTTTATGTGAAGACAATGTGAAATGCAGCAGTGTTAAGACTATAGTGTAATGTCGCAGCACGTTCAGCTAAGCATTGTGTTGACTGGTGTTGCAGTGAAGGCTGTAGCTGTGCGCGTGAGGCTTTCATTTTAAATTTGGGGTTCTCATTACATGTGCAATTCAGGGTCTTGTAAAATAATACATGTTGGGATTATGCAGGATTTAAATAGGTTTAAATCTTAAATCTATAACTGTAAATAGTCATGACACATTGATGAATAAAATTGCCTTGTATGAACTCACTTGTTCATTTACTTTTTTTCTTTAATGGATTTAAATATAAATATGCTGGCAACAGTTACACCAATAATAGCACCACACATACTGTGTACTCTGACAGACTGACAGAAACGCTAACCACTCTTCCTTAATGTTCTCATCTAGAGAGTTACACATTTTTATTGTGACTTCACTCATAAGATTTGCAGGAGTAAATCTTAGTATCTGTCTTAATAACATTGTACTTGAGATTGTAAATGATGGTGTTGGGTGTGCAGTTGTGATGTCATCTGAAGCCCTGTGTGCGTGCTGAACTGAAGGCAGACTGAAGGGGATGCTACACCCCTCCACAGCAGAGGAACAGAGACACTGCATCAATTTCTTTGCAGGTAAGAGAGCTCGTAAATTTTACTGCAGCAGCCGTTTGAAAGCAGTTTGTAGTTTAGCATGCGAGTATGACCATACAAAAAGCACAGCCTAAAACTCACACAGTCATCCTTACTCCAAATCTTCAGACCCACGCAAAGACACAACCCAACAGTATATGCATGTTGTGTTTGATTTGATGCATCATCTTTTGCTTTAGTGTACTGACAAGTTAGGACCACCGTGTCCTTGAGATGGGTGTGGCTTCACTCTGTGTTCAGATTAATCTGGTAAATGATATGCCATTTGTCACTTATTTTATCGTAACACCACAGAAACGGGATAGTTGCTCAGTATTTGTTACTTAACACGGACAGTGACAGCCCTCATAATCACGTACCTATATTTTTAATGTCCAGTTAATACTTTCTCCTTTTCTTTTCATAGGCCATAGCCTACGGCTGGAGTGTGTTGAGTCCAGCACTAAATCTGCTCCCATGCATTTGGAAAATCGTGGTACTGAGTAGGCTAAATATTTACAAGTGCTGTCTGGCAGCAGCAGCTGTTTGACATGAACAACACACTGGGAGAGACATCTCCAGGCCATGAGGTTTATGTAGGTTTATTCAGACAGCAAGAGCGATGTCTTTTTATTCACAAAAGAGTCACAAAGTAATATGGCAGAGTTTCTTTGAAGTGCAGTCGTTTCTGCTAAACACTTAACCAACCTAAAGTACTTTGGATGTTTTCAAATGAATTTGATTAGCTTGAGTATGCAAAAGTATGTGACATCCATTACACTGGCATTACATGTTACATTTCATATAGTGACATATTCTGACTAAATTAATTTTAAATGTTATAAATACAAAATTACACATTTTGTTTGTTTCAAAGCCGATTATGAACATGGTGACATTTGAATATTTTCTGACTTGCTTACCTTACTATATATTTATTGTATGTTTGTATTTTAACATGTCAGACATGCTAGAATAATGGCTTGCCCCATACCATAATTCTATTTGTCCTCTAACTTTCGTTGCTGGGAGAGTGATGGGTTGTGCCATGTGCATTCAGCTGGTGGACATGTGGACATTTAGACGTTCCAGAACAGGAAGCAGAGGTCTGGAGTTGGATGCGTACCCTCAGGAAGTGCACGGAGGTTACCACAGAGTGACTGGTCTGCACTACACCTCCTCTTTCTCTGATGCTGAGGACTGTTGTGATGACTCCAGCTCAGGCGACTCTCTGCACTGACATGGAGCAGATGACTGACTGCAATATGGGCTTGACAGGATGTCTCAACAAACATATGCTGGATTTCC
Organism: Chaenogobius annularis; assembly: GCA_015082035.1. Taxonomy (NCBI): domain Eukaryota; kingdom Metazoa; phylum Chordata; class Actinopteri; order Gobiiformes; family Gobiidae; genus Chaenogobius; species Chaenogobius annularis. The sequence goes on along the minus strand of BJKM01000145.1, from coordinate 786,771 downwards.
CGTTGTATCAAAACGATGATACATTACTATTACTAATCAAAAGTTCTTGTGAATTTTGCAATCGATGAGCAGTGTCTTCATTGACACTGGAAACCTTCCTTGTTTAAAAACCCATATTGTGCCATGATTCAGGATTGTTTTACCAGTTGGTCCGTTTGTGTAAAATATACCCTAAATCAAGCTCTAGATGAATTATGTAATTAGTACTTTTAATTTGTAGAGCTACATTTAAAAAAAGTAAACTGGTCTTTTTATTTTCTTGACTAATAAGTGAATTAAGATGTACAACTTTACTTTACTGAAAATAAATACTGTGTTTGACCTCTAAACCTTCACTTTATTCAAACTGGAGCATGTTTTGTGTTTTTACTTTATTCAACATAGGCTAAACATGTGGCAACTCAACCTGCATGTGCCAACAACAGAGTGTAATCACAGCTGATAACGTAAGCAAAAAAGTGACTCAAGTGAGCACAACATCACTTTGAAATAATATTCAATTCATATTTACTTGTTAAGTAAAAGAACAAAGAGTAAAAAAAAGAGTATTTGCAAAAATGTTTACTGAAGTTAGAATAAATATATGAGTAATTGTCTGGATGTAACATGAAATGTATATTTTTAAGACAAAAAAGGAATCTTCAAATAATAGAACCATTCCAGAACTGAATCAGCAAGAAAACATAAATGTTCAAACATTGAATATGGTCAACATAAAGCTCTTCTAACTTACTTTGGGAAGAGGAACCAACATCTTTATTCAAGCAGTAAAAGTATACAGTTGAAAACAAGAGTGACAAGTGAATGTACCGGAGCAAATGTAACTGTGTAAATGTATTGTGTAAATGTAACTGAGTAAATGTAACGGAGCAAATGTAACTGTGTAAATGTAACTGATTAATGTATTGTGTAAATGTAACGGAGCAAAAGTAACTGAGTAAATGTAACTGCGAAAATGTAACTGTGTAAATGTATTGTGTAAATGTAACGGAGCAAATGTAACTGTGTAAATGTATTGTGTAAATGTAACTGAGTAAATGTAACGGAGCAAATGTAACTGTGTAAATGTAACTGAGTAAATGTGAGTAAATGTAACTGAATAAATGTAACTGAGCAATGTAACTGAGTAAATGTGAGTAAATGTAACTGAGTAAATGAACTGTGTAAATGTAACAGAGTAAATGTATTGTGTAAATGTAACTGAGCAAATGTAACTGTGTAAATGTAACTGAGTAAATGTGAGTAAATGTAACTGAGTAAATGCAACTGTGTAAATGTAACTGAGTAAATGTATTGTGTAAATGTAACGGAGCAAATGTAATGAGCAAATGTAACTGTGTAAATGTAACTGAGTAAATGTGAGTAAATGTAACTGAGTAAATGCAACTGTGTAAATGTAACTGAGTAAATGTAACGGAGCAAATGTAACTGAGCAAATGTAACTGTGTAAATGTAACTGAGTAAATGTGAGTAAATGTAACTGGTAAATGCAACTGTGTAAATGTAACTGAGAAAATGTATCTGTGAAATGTAACTGAGTAAATGCAAGTAAATGTAAATGTAACTGAGTAAATGTAACTGTGTAAATGTAACTGAGTAAATGCCACTGTGTAAATGTAACTGAGCAAATGTAACTGTGTAAATGTAACTGAGTAAATGTATTATGTAAATGTAACTGATCAAATCTAACTGAGTAAATGTAATTGTGTAAATGTAACTGTAGATGTAACTGAGTAAATGTAACTAACTGAATTTCTCATTCACCATTCCATGGAAAAGTTACAGATTTCAGGAAGATAATTCAATCCAACCTTTATGGACTTGCTTAAACCTTGGCACAGCTGGTGTGTATTTGATCAAATACAGTAGGCAACCAGTTCTATGTTGTTTTGAAAATACTGTTCATCCATTCATGTTCTCCCTCTTGATCCCGTTGGGGGTCGCGGGTGACTGGAGCCTATCCAATATTATGAAGGAAATATGGAACTACAAGTTGGTCGAACGACAAGAGTAACTCAAAAGTAACATGAGTAGAGTTATATCGTAATACAAATGGAGTGTGTATTTAGCACTGTAACTGGTAATACATGATGCATTGCCATTCAGCGTAACCCGGCCAACACCGCGGATACCAACCAGCCAAAGGCAACCAGTGGAAGTTGGTTGCTTGTTTCCAAAATATGATCTACATTGGCACAACAAAGTTACATAGCATATATACATATTGTGTACTTTGTATAAAACTCTCATTGCGCATTGGTGGAAGTCCGGTATATTACAACACCTTTTCCCAATTGTAGACAAATTGCAAAGTTGGAAAACACTCATCATAAATAAAGTGGGCGGAGACTTTGACTACAAAAGTCTTCTCGTCTGGCGCCCCCTCCGCAGCGTCACGCATGCATCACTCCAAAAGCATCCTCGCCAATTACGCACGGACCTGGTTTTGTAGTCAGAATGGAGACGCTGTTAAACAACGAAGTTTTCTCCTGTTTTGTTTTTTATGCGGTGCTACTCTTACTAAAAATGTACATCATTGCGATTATAGTGGGACAACTTAGGCTGCGCAAAAAGGTGAGCACATCCTGCGATAAAACTCTCAAAATGTCTGATAAAAAAATGCATAATTTTGTGAATACGTAAGCGCCTACACTTGGGATCTCCTACAGGCTTTTGCTAACCCTGAAGACGCGCTCAGACATGGAGGTCTACAGTTTTTCAGACAGGACCCAGACGTGGAGAGGGCTCGGAGGTGAGTGATTACACACTCTTTGTCATCATAAAATGCACTGTAATGCACTTTGATTTAAATAATTGTTCATTTTAAAGCATTGAACGGTTGTTTTTATTTGGCTTATATTTTGACTTTAGTGATCATACTCTCATACCTTGACGTTGTTGTGTCAGAACTTGCCAAGTAGCCCATCAGCTTGACATTTCTTAACCAGAGATAGTAGAGCATTTTGAATCTCTGACTTGCACTAATATATGGAACTTTAGGCCATTGGTCTCTTATAGCCTATTTATTGATTAAGCATTGTAGTTTTATATTTACCTAATCTTTTATTCTTTCCCAGGGCCCATTTGAATGACTTGGAGACCATACTTCCCTTTCTGTTCATTGGGGCAGTGTATTCTCTAACTGGACCCTCATTGTTTGTGGCCCGTCTTCACTTCCTGGTCTTCTTCTTGGCCCGTTTGGTCCACAGCCTTGCCTACCTGTTTGCTCTGAAGGCCCCGACCCGCTCTGTTGCCTACAGCGTTGGACTGATCTCTTGTATCATAATGGCCGTGCAGGTCCTGAGGGCAGTGGCCTCTTACGCTTGAGTCAGACTGGACTGCTGTGTTTCCCTTTGGGCAGAGCCTACATTTGATCTGAGGCAAAAAGAGCAAACTGACAAAACTGATTGTAAGTGCATGTTTATTCTAAAACGTGAATGTAGTCAGACTTCAGCTCTGTCCGAACACATTTGAAGTCACATATGGAATGTACATAGAAATATAAGTGCTAATATTCTGAGCACTTTCTGCCATGGTTCTGGACAAAGTTGAAATTGTTCGATTGTTATTTATCACCGCACTATGAAGGCTTTTTATAGACATTTTGTTGTCATAGCACTTCTCAGCATTGGCCTGTGTTTACTGCTAACAAACCACCATTCTTGAAACACATAAAGGTTAAATTCTAAATGGACGCATGATGAAGCTGTTTGTCCTTTATCGCTGCCTTATGAAAAACGTTGCTTCTGTTGCGGCAATTTCTTATAACATTTGTCTGAGCACAACATTTTTTTATATGATAAATAAAAATAATAATTTATTACAAATAAAGTATTGCTTTTACAAAAAGTATCCTATAGGTTCTTTTGTGTGGACGGTTTGTACCTCTGTTACAGTCTGTTATCAATGATCCAGAGCTCTCGGGCTCAGCTCCAGCATTCCTCCACATGTTATGTAACACTGCTGGAGTTTTGTGAGTTCAGAGTAACTTTCTGAGAGGCCCACCACTGGGAAACCATAGGAAAACTGAAGAATAGTCTGCGTGTGTCCTGAACCTGTTCTGTAGGAGTTTGTCATGCAAGAAATGGGTGTTCATACAACCCACACTGTTACTAATGCCATTGCTACTACAATTACTTTCTAAGGTGGGGAGCTGTTGTTACTATGCTTTCTTTTTTATTTAGGAAAATGAGTGGGAGTATCTGAAAAAGACTACACCTTAGCTCTGAATGGACAAGCATACCTAGTAAACACGATATGCGTGAACCCTAAAGCTAATGACATACCTGGGACAATGGTGCATATTTTGAGTGTGAGTCAGTTGTATGGTTTTAGCGCGTCTATACCTCCAGGCCACAGGGAATGGTCTGGTGCCTTCTCACATCACTCTCCTCATCTGGACAGTCACTCTCTGCTCCTTAAATGATGCCATAAACTTCTTGGCAGCTGCAGCGAAGATGAGTAATGACCACAAAAGTTTTTCTTTTTCCCCATCTCAGTAGTCCCCGGACTTGGTTATACTTTAACTAAGCAACACAACATTGTGGATTGCTCACTCTTTTTTTCTCATTTAAAAAAATGTAATTATTATTTTCACCTTTTCACTTGTTTTATTCCCATACCCTTGACCTTCATGAAAATGAACCAATTGAGGAATATTCATTTTCCACACATTTAGACTTAGTTAATCTTCGAGGGAAATTACTTAAACTGCCAACTCACCCCTTTCACTTGACTTTCTCAAGATGACCTAATTTTCAACTGTGTGAAGAAATCATTCAATCACTGTTGGTTACATAATTGTAAGTTTGAATGTGGAAATTTAAGTTTGAAAGGAAACCCCCAGTTCACGTGACATGGCTCTCCACGTGTCAGGACAAGTGATGATGACACAGTTAGAGAGGAAGTGCTCATTCTCTTTGATCATCAATACAAAGCTTTAATTAAAATGAATTCTTATTCCACTCAGTGGGAACAATGAGATCAAAATTCATTAATTGGATGGATAGTTCTTTGTTGTATTATAATTTACTTTTTATCTTTGTATATCTGTGTTAGATTATTACTTATAATAAAACAATGATGCTCTGTTCAAATTCCATAAATATTTATTACATATCAATAAACAGAACTGACTATTTCACAGCAGTGGTCTACAGCACTTTTAAAGTAATTGCTCAAATCTTAATTATCATAATACTATAGATTCAGTTTAATTTGAGGCCACATTTGATACATAGACATTTACAAGTAGAACTTGGCATTAAAAACGATGGCAATACAATATTTTAAGACACTTGGTGTTTTTTTGTCATTTTCTTTGTTTTTAATATCACAGAGGGATCAGCAACAATCAAAACAGTAAATATGGACCAGAATACTAAATAAAAAAGACAAAGATAATTTGTAGAAAGGGGAGGTAGAAATAAGGAGCATTTTTACAAAAATACATGATAAATCGCATTACATACGAGTGAGAAGAAACAGTGGTAAAGAAACTTTTGGTGTCCCCATAAAAAGATTGTAGAGACAGATCACACCACACGGGGGTGCTATTATGTCGAACCTTAAGCATTTAGGCCCTCCCATTAGATATAATGTAAATTTTAATATGACTCACTGTTTGTATAATTGTAACTCATGAAAAGTCTGATTTTGATGTCTCCACTCACTGTTAAACTGTTATTAACCTTATTTATTCACACTAATCCTGTGTCACATTAAACCGACTGAGCTGATGATGACCCTGACTTATGTGAGTACATCCTACAAAACCAGACATGGTTGTATTTGTGGTTTAATGATGGGTGGACTATTATTGCACACTAAAGATAGAGTGGTTTCAGGGATTTGTTTACATTATTATATCTGATGTTGGTTCTGTTCTTTGATCTTTTCATGACATAAAAATCTGCCTTAAATGTTGTCAACCCACATTGACTTTTTTTCCTTACACACTTTTACATAGTTTTCAGGTTTATGTCTGTCAAGTCACATTGTGGATATTGTGTTATCCTCATTGTTCAATCGCAGTTCATTAATGTCCCACTGCAGGGAAGCATTGTTCGTCACCGGTGAAGATCCTGTACGCGGTAAACTTGTCAATTTTGTAGAAACCTCTTAAACTCATTGTTACCGGCCAATTTATTGCACTTGGTTGGTTAAACGTGAAGGTGTTGAGTTTGCATATAATTGTTTAATCTGTGGGCCTCTCAAGCCAACTAATGTTGTCTACAGTCACGGCTGCTACTGGCAGACAGCAGGACGGGAAAGACTCCACCTCTGTCTGCACGTGCACTCTGATACAACAAAAGAAAGACATAAATGTGAAGAACAACCAATGTTGGAACCATTTTCATATAATAAAATGTAATATTATCTATACATATGCATTACATACCCATCTTTGTGTTTGTACAAATAGTTGTACACAATCATATTCATATAGAACAGCTTAAAGTGGTTTCCAAATGATCACAAAATACAAGCTATATTGGGCTCTACCGTGGAATACTGTTAATGTGTTGTGTGACGAAGAATCTGGTTTGGGTTTAGAACTTTTTAACAAGGCAGTTGAAGAGGTCTAATTAAACCATATCATTTAGGTTTTTTGCAAAGCAACAAAAGATACCCAACAACACACCTGAGGGTCGACTCTAACACACAACTACTTGCATTCATTTGGTCAGACATGAAATGCGTCAAATACCACAACACAAATAAAAGACAAAACAAATAACAAAAATAGCACAAATGAAAGTAAGCGACAAATAAACAATCGTGACAGTATTAGGGCAGGTGGACGGAGAAGAGCACACTGGGATTGTCTTCACTTAAGGTCCAGGACGTCCTCCTCAAAAGACGCAGTGAGGCCAAACGCGCTGGCCAAGGAGGGGCTGTCCTCCTGCAGCACTGCCTTCTCTCCTTCTGCCTCTGAGCTGGAGGATAACTGCCTGTGTAAGTCCACTTCAAGTTCACCGGACTCTGAAGGAATCCTGAACAACAAGAGGACCAAGATTACACCTAGAACTAACACAGAGTAAATATTTTTTTATTGAGTGAAACGAATTACCTGTCACTGTTTGTTGATGTCAGGGCTCTGGCTTTGGGATCTTCCTCTGGGTTTTTTTTGCTCATTTTCCTTTGTTTGCTGTCAGATTTTCCACTTGGGTCTTCTGTTAAACCTTATTTGAAATAGAGTAAGGATTCATTTTAAAGGCAGTGTATGTAAGATTTGTAGTTCAGATTTGTGAAATGTATTGAAAATTAATAATGCAATAGTTTTACACAAATGTCCCTATGCAGACAATAAATAAAGTGCATATAACATGTTTTTCTACTTTTTGAATAGAAAAACATTGGCATGATGGTCAAGTTGTTTATGTTTTCATATGCTGTTTTGGCACTCAAGACGATTATTCAATCAGAAAGCAGAATGGGCCACACGGTCTTTCATTTGGGTTGCCAGATCCTATGACTAAAACCAGTTGGAAATAAACCTAAAATAACACTCCCTGAACTGAATACTCGCTACCAAAACTCCAGCACTTGAAATTCTGGAGGTTCTGAGCCTTCCCATGAGGCATGGTCTGTCCATATACTGAGAAGGAGAAAACGTGTATTTGTCCTCCAAATTCAGGTTGAGGCACTGGGCAACCTGGGTAAAGCTGTGATTTCTGTTTTTTAAACCAGTAAGAGCACAGGCTACATCGCCTTCCTCTTTAGTCTGTACACTTACCTAGAAGCTCTTTCCGTGTGCGACTGGCTATCTCCTTAATCTCCATTCGGGACATGGACAGAGAATGTGTGGCTGAGATGAGAGGGGTCGAGGTGACCATAGAAGGGGCTGGTGTTGTCAGGACTTTGTTAACCAGAGGAGACTTAAGTGGTCTCTCAATGCTACGACCCACAAGGTTGGACAGAGGGATCTTAAAGATGTGTTTGCACGTGGATTCACCTTGGAAACACAAACATTTACATGTAAAGAAACACAAGAGAAATAAAGAGGGAGATTGGCTATGCAAATAAGCAAGGTAGATACGGCAGTAAGCACAAAAAGACTAGTGACAGATGGTGAAATTGAATTCGTCACATCGAATTGAATTGATTTAAAACATCGCATAGCTTTTTGGTTACATACTTTCAAAAATAAAATGTATTTATAAAAGCATTTGTTTCTAATACAAATGCCAAGAAAAAAAACATGCAGCCAAGTGTCAATACACGTTTATGAATGGTTTGAAATGTGTTGTTTACAAAAAAATGCAGTATCACAATGAAACAACAGGGTGCAGTCTTTCACTACATTGAGGTGAAAGAGAGTGAAGTGAGTGCAGCGCTACACAAAGAGTCTTATGTGAAATGTCAGCAGGTGAGAGGTGAGTTAAAAGCCATGAGAATAAGAGGGTCAGTGCTGATGTTTGGAGCTAAAATCCCTTCACTGGCAATTGTGCACTCACAGGCTGTGACAAAAGCACAGAAGCATGCAGTTATTTGGAATATACTAAAGCCACACAGATCAATATATTTCACATGTGTCTCTGAACGAGGGGAAGTGTCCTACTGAATGACAGCAGCAAGGCTAAATTGATCAGACCAGAACAATGTAGCTGGCAGGTGTTTTGGCACGCCACATGTCTAAGCCAGTGTGGCGTCTAGAGCCGCATCAGTGAGAGCATCTTGTCCACATTAGTGATTTGATTAGATCAGCTGAACCCTCCCCACAGAGCAGATACAGCAGGTGCACAGGCAGTAAACAATGAGATTTTTGTCAACGCTCACTCCCATACTTCACCCTGTGCCATGTATATATATGTACCGGTATATAGCTGCCTTCTCCAGACTGGTGCACCAGTGTTTGGACTACCACTTTGGACTGAAGAGAGGGCTGACAAAAGTCTCCATGGCGACAGTGCAATCTGTAAATCATGCTGCGGCAGACGTGTCTTCTTCCCTCTTTACCTCCTTGTCTCCCTTGTACCCAACCCTTGTTCCTCTGTCTAACAATCAAACATACCTTGTCTTCAGCCACGCCTCCTCTGTCGTTTTGAAATTCTTCCATGCAAATCCACATCACTCTCCCTACCTATCCTACTGATTCTGCATTAATTAGTTATGAAAAAAGGGTAGGAAGAGGGGGTTGGTGAAGACATAATGTTCACTTAACATTCAACCAACGTTCAAGTCAACATGCCGCCTCGCCGCTAATAGGGGCAATACACTGTGGGTGCACGTGCATGTTAGTGGGCCGAATTTGTGGACAAATTCATGGCCTGAGCAATATTTACAGGAAAAATCCTGCAGTACCTTCAGGGTCCTTAGACATGTACAGGGATAGCTTGGTACCATAAGGAATCCGTATAGAATCTGAACCAGGAATGAAAGAGAGGGTTACACAAAACTTGAACACAACATGTACAAAACACAAAAGTAGGTTGTCGGGGTAGGATCAAAATGATAAAGCAAAGAAAATGAGACCTTTTGAGGAAAATAATGAGCAGACACTGCGTCATACTTGGCTAATTGCTACAGTGACAGCCAAAACCTTTCACTGTATTAGTCTTAATGGGACCTGTAAATATCCACTCTCCTGGAAAACAGAAAATGGATTGCTTTGATGGTGCAGTAAAAGCCAAGCAGAGATTTTGATTTAAAAAAGCCCATGCTTGTCTTTAAGTCAAGCCTTTAAAATACATCTCATGACTATTTGCATGTTGAATTATGATAAACATAATGACCACCATTGATCAGTCTGTACGGTCAGACCAAATGACAAAGGTGTACTTTGTTAAAACGAGGAGGTCAACAACACTGGGGGAAGGGCAGTTAAATTAGACTAATATACAATGAAAGACACAGAGGAGAAGAGGACTGAGGGGTTGAGGAGAAGGGACATATTGATCCTTAATCATCCTTTAAAGCTTCGTCAAAGGGCACGTCTTGTTCGTCTTGAATTGGACTGAGGCAGGAGGCAGTGATTGGTCTGTGCCACCTGTGTTTCCTTTCTAAGCTCGCTCAATTTGCCACCTTTGATAATCAAGCAAAAAGTGCATGATTCAAATGGCTGTTTAGCTTTTGGAACACACGGATGAATGAATATGACATTTTGTGGCTAATTTAATCGTTTAATAATTATTTTTCAGATGGATGTAGTTTACCGATGTCCCCATGACCAAGAATAATTACACAGATGAGAAGGCACAGCTGGGGAATGTGGGATATTTCAGATTTTCTGAGGACACAAACTATTATGATCAGGTAGTTCAGCCGGATCTTTTGAGGTCAAAGTTGTGCTGTTTTTAATGTATTTCTGCTAACTGTTTTACCTTCCACTATGCGCACTTTGTCACGTTACTGTTGGCGATAGCGACATGGTAGTGGTCATAACCGGAGGGAAAATTAACAATAATATCGTTTATTGTGAAACAAAGGGAACAGTAATCGTTCGTGCTACATTTTATCACCAGATTGTGCAGAAAAAGCTACTTATCCATCTTGTTGTAGATAACAATGTACAAATATATAATAGTAATTTAAACATGGAACATATTCATCATGAGAGAAAGTATTAATGTCTTTATAAGTCACACTTTTAAACGGTCAGCAATTTGAATAACTATTGTGATATTATCGTTATTCGCAGTTGCTTTGGCCATGATAATTTTGACACAATATTTCCATATCGCCCCATGCCTAGTCGTCACGTCGGTAAATATAGACACGGCTTCAGCTCAACACTGCAAATTAGTTTGAAATAAAAGGCATCATCTTGTTATGTCCTTGTAGTTATTTTGCCAGGAAAAATCTGAAAAATAGCTAAAAAAATGTAAGAAATGTGTATTCTTGAACCTAGGCAAAGCAGCTCTTACCATCTCCGAGCGGTGAAGGGAACGCCGGCATCTCATAGCCAGTGGGAGTCTGAGGGGAACTTTGGGAACTGGTGTCCTTTGAACTGCTGTTAGATGTGGAGCTCACCGGAGCAGACGAGACGAAATAGATGTCAGACTGAGGGTGGAAAAATACACATCGATATAGAGAGCTGGTAAAAGGATATATGCCAGGATGTTAAAATACACACAGTCAACTTGGTAGTGGTGGAAAGTAACAAAGTACAAGTGCATAAATCCGCGGGCGCTCTGACTTTTTCTTATCCTTTCGTCCACATTCTGATAAAGGGAAACTATCAAGCTGCTAGGCATGTTAAACATAAACAGAAAGTTGTATTACCATAAAATTAAACAATAACAATCATATTCCACCGATTTTACCGGAACTATTTTTTTTACTTTATTACAAGTCCCTAAATCTCATTTTAGTGATTTAGCTTCAGCTTCAAAAGAGGAACTGTCAAACACCAACAAATGTCCAAAATAGTGTCAGTCAGGCCATCCTTCCAGACCCCAGCTTACTTCTCTTTATATTTACCAAAGAAAATCTATGTGTGTTTTAAATCAGAATTTCCACTTATAATTAATAAATCAGACATCAGAGCCCAAAACTACAGCTTCATAAAGAGTCCAGATATTTGTTTGTACTCAGACACAACTTCAGTTTGAATTGGGGTTCATTTTAGTCTATTTTAAGGGGTTAAGTAAAAATGTATGTGTACTTTCTACATCACTATATTTTTTAGCTGGACTGAAAAGTAGAGGGTCTATTTTTAAGTACGTTCATGGTGGCATCTGACTAAAGGTTTTGAGTTCAAGAACCAGCTTTGAGCAAAGAAGAATATACACATAAAATCCCCTTGAAGAAAAAGGAAATAGATTTGAATTGACTTTTGATGACAAAAGACCGGCACAATTCTTGATCAAAATCACCACATTTAATGCTTTAACAGTTCTCAAAATCTGTGTGAAATAGGCTACTTTGACTTACTTCATGGTACTTAAAAACTTTTACCTAAGTGCGTTTTTTTGCTCTTATATCTGTACTTACTCAATCTGTGTTATCTGTGTTACTCAAATAAAAATGAAAAGTGAGTGCTTCTTCCACCATTGTAACTTGGAAAGCACAATATATCGCAAGCAAATCCAAATCCAAAAAGAAAGAGCATAAATTGCAAATGCTGCAGTTGCTTAGGTAATAGAATGTCCTCTGAAAACACAATATCCTGTCGTATTAAGTATAAAACCTCTACAAACCTGTTCTGAAAAGCATGTTATTCTTGAATTGGATGTGTTTAAAATACGCACCATGAGCTGAATCCCCGTTTGAAAACATAACATCTAATCAAATCTAATCGTAATTGCCAGACTGGTCAGACAAATCTGTATTTTCCACAATTGTGCTGCCCAAGTTATATTTACAAAACAACCAGGTACAGAGAGGTCCCTCCAAATGACTTCCAAACACGTTCATGAAATGCAAGTGAAGAACAACAGAACTCATCACTGTACTTGCTGTACAGATTGATTGGAAGGAGAACTGAGTAAGCAATTTCTAAAACACACAATGTGTCAACATTGCAGAGAGAAGGATGTATGTTTGAGTTTACATTTCTCCATGCAGCAGCGGCGTGTGGTATTCATAAACCTGTGTACAGTGGGGCTGCTCCATTATGGCAAAAATCACAATTATTTCAACTTTTATCGACCTGCTGTCAAAAGAGAGTATTGACCTGATTTTATTAGTCATGTTTTGTGACACTTTTGTTTGAGTGGCTTAGCTCCAGGGGCAGAAAGAGAGTAGGCTGCATATCATTCTGCAGTTTATTGCCTTTTTGATTAAACATTTTTGTGATTGACTAGAGTAATAATGTAAATCATGAATACTGCCCCATTGTGTGGTCCAGTGCCTCTGAAAAGGACATTTAAAAACTGTAATTAGGGCAGAACAAGGCACAGCCTTGCTTTAAATATACAAGTATTCAAGACTCAGAATAACAGAAAAGGAAGTGGAGTAGCAATATTTTTCAAAATCTTGTTTGACTGCATCTGTAAATACCTTCAATTGCAAGGACCACAACCCCAGCTACGATGCAAAGTTTTTATTGACAAACGAGAAACATAAACACCACGAAGGTATAGAAATGATTGCCATTTTGGGGCTTCTGGTGATGAGGGCTGTAGGCTCCCGGTCCTCGGTACCTCCTTGACTGGAGGCAGATGTAGCAGCGTGGACGCGGGAAGAATGTCCGGTAGGAACTGTGGGGACCAGGCGAGGATCGACTTGAATTAAGATGTGATTCGGAACCTGATGCAATCTGGGCTGTAGTGAGGAACGAGTCCTGGGGGAGGCGTCGCATGACAATTGGTACGAGAAGTCCTGGAATATTGCAAAGCAGCTCGGAACGGAGTTTAACCTGAACAGGTAAATCGTGGTTGAACTACCACTGATGATCTTGCTCGTTTGAGGGGAAGACTTGGCGTCGGCTGAAGGTCCTTGATGCAGGGGAGAGGATAACGGTTGTGGACAGGGCAACCTCTAAGAGGCTGAGGGAACCGAAGAAGGCCAAAAGGAACATGCCGGTGCAAGCCATTGACAACCATCGTTGTTTGGTCTCTTCGCAGATCGGAGATCACAGAGTCTAAGAGCAGCCTAATGATGTGGATGTCGCACGGGTAGGCTTTATGTACCGGTAAATAGAGACTGGTAGTCTAAAGGTGAACAGGACGTAACAGGTGAGGGAGAGTAGGTTAAACGTGGGGAAAGGCAGGTTGAAGCCATTATGGGAGTGAAAGCTGTACCAGGTGGTCTAGTAGGAAGAGGAGGTCAGCTGGAGCGGGGCTCAGGTGTGGAACGTGGTAGCTGAGAATGGAGGAACTGGGGTCAATAACGGTTCTGCCTCGGGAACCAATGTTCTGAATGCATTTGTTGATGGTGTAGATGACTGCGGGGTTATCGGACCAGATAGCCACAAACATAGATGGCGGCGACTGGATCAACTGGATCGATCTAAAATAAGGCAGCTGAAGACATGCAAGCTCACAGATGTGGAGGAGCTCGTAAGCCGGGGGGTGGAAAACCGACTGCCTAAAAATAACCCCCAAAATTGGTTGATGGAACAGCGTATCAAGTGGAGCACCGACTTGATGGACTGGATGGGAATCGCATTGCTGTGGAGGGATTGAACAGAAAACGTTATGGTAGGGAGGTGGGAGATGAAGGGATTGCCCCTTGGGAATGATCTACGTGTTGAAGTTGAGCTGACCAAACAGTTGCTGTTTGGAGCACGATGAGAGTTCCTAAGAGAACGCCGGTTTAGCTTCGAATTGGTGCCTGGAAACACCCAGAATGTAGAAAGACCGGCTGCTCTGGAGGCGGTGTCCCGGGGCCCGGCGGCGGCGCTGGAGGGGGCATCCCGCTGCCCGGCAACAGGGTGCCCGGCGGCGGCATCTCTGGCGGGGGCATCATGGTGCCTGGCGTCTGCATCTCGATGCCTGGCGGCGGCTCTGGAGGGGTAAGAGGGGAGACGTGGCATCTTGGTGCCCAAGGGGGAAAGAGGGGTAGACGTGGCATCTTGGTGCCCAAGGGGGAAAGAGAGGGAGACGTGGCATCCCGGTGCCCAAGGGGGAAAGAGAGGGAGAGAAGGAGATCTGGCATCCCGGTGCGTGGGGAAGAGGGGGAGAAGAAGGGCCGGCATCCCGGTGCCCGGGAGGAAGAAAAAGAGAGAGAGAGAGAGAGAGAGGAGGGAGAAAAGAGAGAGAGAGAGAGAGAGAGAGGAGGGAGAAAAAAAAAAGAGAGACGAGAGAGAGAGAAAAAGAGAGAGAGAGAGAGAGAGAGAGAGAGAGAGAGAGAGAGAGAGAGAGAGAGAGAGAGAGAGAGAGAGAGAGAGAGAGAGAGAGAGAGAGAGAGAGAGAGAAGGGGACCTGGCATCCCGGTGCCAGGGGAGGGAGAGAGACCTGGCATCCTGGTGCCGGGTGAGGGAGAGAGGAGAAGGGGAACGGGCATCCCATTTTTTAATTCATTTTTTTTATTGGAAACCCGAGGGGCTAGCAAATAACTGAAAGTTTTACTTGAAAGGACTGATCAGGTCTGGCAGCAACACCTGGTGCTCTGGAGACGTGCTTTGGGGAAGAGGTGATGGGAAACCCGGTGCGGGGGAGCGAGCGGTGACGAAAACTCGCTCTTTTGGAGGAGCCGCTGCGACCCGCAAGGGGGGCGGGGCAAAGAGCACTCAGCTTCCTGGACGCGGAGGAAGGCGGCAGGAACGAAAGTCAGCAGGCAAATCGAGCTAGGCAAAGAGAAGTTTTAACAACAAGGTTTTGTTGACGTGCCATGAAAACGTGGTCTTGAGCGCAGTCTGTGACCTGCCACTGTCCACGCAGACGGCCAAATGTAGAGAGGAACGGCGTGCCCCTGCGTACCCAACCGCCCACGCGGTCGGTCAAATGTAGAGAGGAACGACAAGCGCACACAGATCGCGCTTGATAAGGAGGACCCGCAGGAGGATCTGAATCCAGAACTAGCAGGAGGTTATCCGTGGCAAGACGCCGGTCTGCTGACTGGAGCCTGGCCCTGGAGCGTGGATGGAGCCCGGAGAGTGAGCTACGGGACGGTAGAAGGCAAAAGAAAAGGAGATAACGACCGTAAGTGAGAGCTGCGCCTAAGAGAACAGCTGGAATGACGGGACCGGTGGGGGATGGCCCGGTATGGCTCTCCTGTGCTGGGCGAGGTGAGGCCTGGTTCGGGCGATGCATCCGAGGGAACGAGGTCGAGCTGATCCATTGAACGGTAAGGAACAAGTGTGTATTCAAGCGTGGGCTTCCGCCACAGTGGAGTGTCTGCATGAAGTCACGAACACAGGACTTTCACGTACCTTTACTGCAGGAAGGGGCGTGAAAGGGGTGTGGTCCTGCTCCCGAATTTAAGATAACAGACTTATCTCCATAAAGTCTCTAAGTCAAAGAGTTTTGCATACATAGACCTAGAGGTGGGTTTGGGTAAAAATAATTCTGGTAAAATGAGTGAAAATGGGTAGGTTTTTAATCATCCTCCGTCTACACTTGTCAGTGAGCTAGAAGACTTCTTTACCTTCCATTCCACTTCCAATTCTGAGTTACTTGTTTTAGGTGACATGAACATCGATTGGTTGTACAAAACATTTAAAAGTCTAAAAAACGAACACAAACACAACTTATTACTGTTCCCACCCAACCTGACCCTAAAGATCCACTTAAACCAATATTACTGGACATTATCTTAAGCAACAAGCCTCAAGAATTACCATTGTAGTGGTGTATTTCCTCTTGATTTTATTGACCACTGTCCTATTGGGTGTGTTCAAATCAAGCATAACTGTTAAAAAGTCCTACAAGCATTTTAATGAGCAAGCATTTCTGTCTGATCTGTTCTATAGTGACATTGGTTTTACCACGAGTACTCCAGAACCCAACACAGAACTGGACTTTTTCATTAAAACCTTCAACGTTATTACTGATAAACATGCTCTTCTTAAAAAAATCAGGGTAAAATATAAGAATAATCCCTGGTTTTGTCCAGATATCGCTGCATTATCTCGAGAAGCCAAGGCAACCAAATCAGCAGCAGATTGACAGCAGTTTGTCATAAGCGCAATAAATATGTCTCTACTGTTCGTAAAGCCAAAGCATCTTACTATGTCAATACTTTCACTGAATCACAGGGCAATTCTGCAAATTTTGGCAAACGATTCAATAAACTTGACGACAAAAAAATAGATTTGTGATGCGGCTCTGGAAATATCTTTGATGCTCCTGCTCCATCTGTTGCTGTTACTCCAATACATGAGAAAAGACCTCATGATCAAGTTTTCCCTTAAGCCCTTTACACGGTATGAAGTATTAAATATGTTGCTCTCTATAGATCCAAAAAAATCCACTGGAGCTGACACCCTTGAACCTAGGTTACTTTTGTTATCAGCCCCGCTATAGTAAATTGTTTAACTCATGTTTTTAATCTCACAATTCAAAATGAAAGTATCCCATTTATATGGAAAACAGCTTTTGTTCTCCCTTTGTATAAAGAAGGCCTGAAAAATTATTTGAATAATTTCCATCCAATCTCAAAACTATCCTGCGTAAGCAGTAAGCAGGTGTGGGCTTTCTTAACCAAATATTCAATTTTAAATAGCTACCAGTCTGGATTTAGACCAGGGCATAGTACTATCACAGCTGCTACCAAAGTTATAAATGCTATTGCATTGGACAATCATGAAGAATGTGCTGCTGTTTTTGTTGCCTTTGATTTAGTAGATCATTGTATTCTCTTGGATCGTCTGGATCTATTGCTATTGGGTTTGATACAAACTATAAAATGGTTTACAGATTACCTCAAAATAGAGCTCAAGCTGCTTCTACTGATGGCATTCAATCGGAATTTTCTTCCCTTAATTAAGGTTTTCCTCAAGGCTCTGTCCTTGGACCACTGTTATTTACAATTTATATAAACTCAATTGGGCATAATCTAAAACACAGTAGCATCCACTTATATGCAGATGATGCTATTCTGTATGCTAAGGCACCTTATTGTGCACAAGTGATTCAAAATATTCAAGAGGATTTTCACTCCATCCAACACAACTGTGTTAATTTAAAATTGATAATGAATTCAAATAAAACAAAATGTATGTTGTTCTCCAGAGACAAAGACACTCTAGTGACCAAAAAAGTATCTGTTCTTATGCTTGATGGTAATATGATGAAGTACCCACAAATAATCTTAAAGCCAGATTGTCATTCTTATTTAGAAATCAAAAGTATATTCCTCTTAATTGTAGAAAACAAAATTTCTCTCAATTCTAGATTATGGTGACATTATATACATGCATTCTACAGCAACAGTCATAAAACCTCTGAACTCAGTTTATCACTCAGCATTAAGGTTCATTACAGGAGAAAGATACAGAACTCACTACCGTCAAGTATACACAGCACTGCCTTTTGTTTATTTATAAGGCTCTTTTTACTGTATTTAATGGTTTTACAACTGAATGTGATGCGACGTAAAGTGACAGACTCCAGGAAGAATAGCCGAGGCTATGGCTGTGACAAAAAATAAATAAGCTCCAATACAGCTTTAGGTAGGAGCAGCTGGTGATGCCCCAAAATAAGTTTCAAGTGGCTTCACACACAATAATTTAAGGTCCTGAAGTACTATTTGTGTTAATTGATTCAACTTAAAAAAAAACAAAGAATAATAGCTATGTGACAAGAGTAAGGACTGTAGGGCTAAAGTCGGACTAGATCCAAACCCAGAGGCCTGAACCAGTGGAGAGCAGCTCTGGTTCTGGCTGAGGGGCAGAACCTGATCCACAGTACCAGACCAGACACTACCATACTCAGAATTCTCCCAGGCCTGTCACTAAGCACTGGACTCACTCCCTCTGCCCAGAACCAGATTGCGGAGGATGGTGCTGCAGGACCAAGAAGACACTTAAGTCAGGACCGTTCAGAGCTCACTTCCGTCTATTTACTGCTGCTTAAACTCTTGTGGCTCTAGATAGTAGATCCATGTTGTAGTTTTTACAAAATTTAGCTGTATGTTTTGAGCAAACATGTACTCACTTTAACAGTATTTTTGCCGTACAAAGTTTGATAAATGGGGGCCATTGGGGATAATAAAAAAGAACTACTGCAGTTTGAAATGGACAAACTTCAAAAATAATACTGTTAAACAACAACAACAAAATTAGAAACAACTCCCTTTACAAACATTGTGTGTAAACAAAATGTGACTGCACTGACCCTTGAAGCTGCCAGCTCGAGATCAGGCACCACTGCTGTGTACACCAGGTTTCCATTGACCACCAGCCGAATTTCAATGGAGTCTGTCGTAAAGGCCAAGATGTATGGGAACGCACACACTGCCAGAACAAAAATAAAATGATGTAAGCATGTTTTCAGTAGAAATATAATAAGATTGATGGTCACAAACTTGAGGAACAGTGCCGTGTCAGACAAATGTGCAAGAAGTGCAAGAAAATGTAAGGTGTCACTGTTGCTTTGTCATGGTCTCTCA
Organism: Chaenogobius annularis; assembly: GCA_015082035.1. Taxonomy (NCBI): domain Eukaryota; kingdom Metazoa; phylum Chordata; class Actinopteri; order Gobiiformes; family Gobiidae; genus Chaenogobius; species Chaenogobius annularis. The sequence continues at coordinate 767,832 of BJKM01000145.1, read as the reverse complement.
GTAATCCTGAATAATTGTTAAAACGTGTTGTTTTTCTCTCACAATAATTGTAATAATGGAGATCTGGCCATCCCTAGTCATAAAATATACCATCACATGATTATTTATCCTCTTGACTGGTTGTTTGATTTGTCTGTACAGTCGGCGTGTGTGAAACTGTGAGAGTTAAAGGCCTCGAGTGACTCTCTGGGTTTGGGGCCAATTGAGTTTTCTTTCTTTTCATCACCATCACAAACGTAAACACACACACACACACACACACACACACAAACAACCCGCTCGGATGCTTGCAGCTACAGACGGCGTTGCCATAGAGATGACTGCAGGGTGCGGTCCAATCATTGTTTCCATGGCTACGTACCAATTGCATTTGGCATCTGGTTCCAGCTGAAGTGGAAGTCAGAGGTGTTGGAGTGGATCATCGGCGTGGAGCCATTGAAAGGACACACTTTCTTGTAGTAACAAATATCTGAGAAAAATAATAAAAAATATCACTTACTTAATAACTTCAAATAACTTAATAGTTGTTAGAACACAATAATTAAAAAAATATTAAGTTCTATTATCTAAATAGTATTAATAGTTTAGAAACTAGATAATTGCTATAGTTATATTGATTATAAGCATACAGTTAATATATATGACCTTTAGCTTTTTGAATAAAATAATGTACAATAGTTTAAAGTAAATAAAATACATGGCCTTTTCTAACACAGTTGTCTTCAGAAATACAGTTTTTTCAGCAAAGCCCCAACCCAGACAGGGAACACATTAAATCTAAGCTATGACTCTAGAGACAGAAGCATGAATCAATTAACATCAGAAGGGAGTCGGGTTAAAAAGGACTCACAGTTGTAACACAAAAGCAGACCGGCTTCTCCGTCTTCGTACACGTCAATTGCTGCTACAAAATTTACCTGTGGACAGAGGCAAAACTGTTGAAGAGCTAAAAGGGAAAGATTAACAGCTTTTATGAGAAACGCTGTGATGTCAAAGACCCTCGACATGATGAGAGTAAAGCCATTTCATTTCTCTGTAGCTTGAACGTGGGGCTTGAAAGAAAACCGTGATAATGAAAGCAGACTGAGATGTCATTGACGCAGATGCTCATTCACATTCCAGTCTCTCCTGCAGCTGTAAATGACAAGCCAAGAAACCATCTAATCGCTTGGTAAACACAGCGGCCACTATAGAAAGCTCTGGACGTCACATGAAAGCAAACAGAAGAAGGTTCATGTGAGTGTGTGTGTGTGTGTGTGTGTGTGTCAGCACACGCTCACCCTGTTGGCATCTACGTGATGGAGGCGGTATGCATCGCCCGTACTCTCATTGATCAGGTCAAATTGATGTTTGTAGGCCACACAGATCATATTGTCGTTCTCCCCCGTCGGCCCGTCCACCAGAGCCATCACCACGGGCGGGTCGCACAGACAGATTTCCTGACAGGGCCAAATGAGGGTAAATTAGATTGCAAAGAGTAACATGTGTGCCACATTGAGGAGAAAAAAAGGGCATGCTGGGATAATAACATGATATGAAAAGAGGTTATGCAGCCACATTATTTGATTTGAAATATTCCAAACAGCACAACTGATAAAATGTGTTTCTCTTCTATTTTAGGCCTGCAGAGCTTTTGTTTAGCTTTATATGGCAAACTGGAAGCTGAATATATAGTTTCTCTGTTCTCTGGCTGTGCCAGTACTGTATACTGTGTATACAGAGATACTGTGTAGTGTAGTAAGTTCGAATCTCGGCTCCGACACTTTTAATCTCTCTCATCCTCATTTCACTCTTAGCTGTCCTGTCTAATAAAGACTATGGGCCAAAAAATCCTTAAAAAAAAGAAAAAAAAAAGTCTGTATCAGTGATAAATGTGTTCCTGTTGTTTATCTGGTTTTCTGTCAGATACAAACTCAATATTTAGCAGAGTTGTAGACTTTTGTATTTGTTGTCAGACTGTAGCAGCTCTTTCACGTGTTACTTGAGTTTTGAGCTCTTGCAGGAGAAAATGTCATTTCGTAACAAGTGGTTTTTGACACTCACTGATAAAAGTCATAAATGTTGTGATGTCACCTGTATAACCTCAATAAAGTAGAGTAACACTTGAATGGAGTACAAGTATTAGTATAAGGAATTTAGAGAACATAATGAACATGTTTAAACACATTCTATTGGAATTATTTAGATTATTGTCTAAATATTTAGATACTCCAAATACATATCCATACATTCAATTTTGTCAGTATAGCCCAGCTCTAATTATTGTGCATCATCTATGGGACAACCAGCACTACTCAAACGTCCCAAAATCTCTTAATAATTAGGCTGCTATAACAATATAAAATGACACTAAATAGAAATAACTATAATAATAATATTGTAAAGTCCAAGCTGTACAAATTAGTTTAGATAAACCGATTTTACTTGCACTTAAATCATATCCTTATAGTACTTTTATATACAGGTTTATGAAAATTAGTTTTTAAAATGTATTTAATGTTGAATTAATATTTCCCGAAATGCCTGTGTAACGCATGTATCAAACAACTATCACGAGAGTAGGGCTGCTTTGATGATTAATTGACTATCAAAACTAATCATGGTCATATTTTGATCATCGTAATGTTTCTCTGGATTATACGAGTCTAAAACGCATATGAAAAGACTGTTTTACAACAAAGACAGTGGCATTATCAAATCAAAGTGTCAAAACATTTTAACAATTTCATCAATACAACATTTTATTCGTAGATATTCTCTTTCTCCAGAAGCGATCAGTCTCTATATTTCCACCTTTATTTGGCTGATAATGTTTTTTAAATGTTTTACTAGTCGATTACTAAAATAATCGTCAGTTCCAGCCCTGTTAGAGAGGCTTCACGCAGACGTACCCTTATGTACTGAAACTCCTCCACGGGCGTGTCCACTCCAGGTGCCACGGCGCTGAGGCCCTCGAAGCGCGGTTGTTTGCGTGTAATGAGCAGTAGTTTATTTCGGATGGCTGCGACTATCCTCAGCTCAGAGCCGTGGTGGGTGTTGATCGAGTACAGATGACAGCCTGGGACAAAAAGGGCACCGAGTCACAGTCAGAGAGGAAACATGAAGGCATATGGGCTGCACTCTGGCATCTCTCCACTGTGATCTACGCTTCAACTAAAGGTCACTTCACCAGTAGATGCTAAAGGTTTGAAACCAAAACCTGAAACTCTTAAAATCTTAAATTGAAAGTTACATACTACAGTTACTAGACTTATTTAATATTGTTAATAATATACATTTTTAAAGGGGACATTAAAAATAATCAACTTTAAGGAGCTTTTAGCAGTGTTTCCTCATCATTACTTTGCCCAAAGTTGTATTTTGATTGATTTATGCAAGTTTGGGTAATATATCCTGCTCAAGTGCTCAGAGTGATCATAGTTGTGACTGTTGGAAAAAAAAAGACTCGAGTGATACACGTTGGGTTCTAAAATGTTGCGTGGCCGCTTTTCAAAAATAAAAACATGCAAATTACAATCTTCTGCTTGTTATGGTGAAATGTCACTATGAAAAGGTGGAGCTTATCAGTTCTGCAGTTTTTAACAGAAAGTGATGAACACACCGTTTTAGATCCAATATTGCAGATTACAATGAACAAAATGTTCAATAATGATCTACTACTATGTTGAAGAAAAGCATCAGATGTCTCCTTTAAGGGAAAAACAAAACGAAATGAAGTAACTCAATAAATAGCTTCTCATTTCAATTATCCCATTTTCTATTGGGTTTGATATTTGCCTGTAAGTGTTACCTTTGGTTTTCTCCAGCTTGTTTTCTCGGCTGTCACACTTGCTCCTAATGAGCTGCTTCTCCTCGAGGCCTTTCTTTAACGCACTCAGTCTGAAAACATAGAGCCGCGCGTCTTTCCCTGTAAGAAAAAGCACAGAGAAGTCGTGTTTGGATGAGGTAGTCTTTATTGGGCATCTCCTCTGGTTCTTTTATATTCCTATTTCGTCCTCCCACCAATAAACAATAGAATGACAATAACAGGAGGACTTCTTAAGGCGCGTGTTCTCTGAAGACATATCAAAGCCCACACAGAGTCGTGACAAACGGCCACCATCAAAGTCAAGTCAATTTTAGCTCATTATCTGAAGGCTAATTAATGACTTTAATGCTTAGGGGGAAATTAGAGAGCCTGCAGCTGCTCAGACAGTTGACGCTTATTCTTAGGATGAAGTATATTGTGCAGGTTTGTCACCCTCAGCTAATATTGTATGTCAGTTTTGTGTAACACCATATCTAAACAAAGAATCATTCGAAGCTAGTGCAGTCAATAGCAGCTTTATCTCAAATAGGGCTGGAAAATTAGATCGAGATTCAGTCATGTTTAATCGTCAATGATAAGATTAGATGATATTAGATGAGCGATTCAGTAAAAAGATTGAGGAAAAATAAATAAAAATGTAAGAGAAATTGATCACCACAAAGCCGTATTATCAAAATGAATCAATTCTCCAATTACTAACTATATTTTCGAACTAAATCTCTACATTACATCTACAACCCACCCAGAACTCTGTGTTCATTGAAGGTACGTGGGCCTTTTGAAAATCTGAAAAAAAAAAAAATGGAAAAAGAAGAGATGCTGCTTTTATGTTTTTATCAGAATCAGAAAAGGTTGCTCCAGCGCTGTGGACTACATTACCTCAAAACATCAGAAAAGCCCCACATGTTACCAAAGTTAAATTACATTTTAATAACCTAGCTTTAAATTCGTTTTGATAAGATAAGAGAACCGTTATTTGTCCCAGAGAAATTCCAGTGTTGTAATGCCCAGTTCAAAAACTGCAAGAGAATAGAGACATGAAATAGAAAATAAAGATAAATAACAATCAAAAATAGACTTAAATCTAAAAGATTATTTTGTTTGTTTTTGTATTTCCTACTTTCACTGTTTATTGTAATACATTATTTTAGTGTTTGAATATATTCTGCATTTGTTTGGTTTAAATGTTACTGTATGAGCTCGATCATGGAAAGCCCTGTATGAAAGCTGCTATTTAAATATATTATTATAATAATCATTATTATTTTGATGACTTGTTAGTTACTTGTTACCTTTGTCTGCCCTCATGATGAGCAGGTCCTGAGGCTCGAGAACGTGCATCTGCTTCACCACCATTGTTTTGTCGAACAGTTGAACAGGTGGCACGGCCAGGGTTTCTGCAGAGAAAAGACCAAAATGCTACACAACTTTTCCAAAGCATTTGGTGTTCATTGAGCACCACTCACCGGTACTGGGCAGTGTTGGATCAGTGCCTGTAACAGAGACAACATCGTGAGCATCATCGTTTTAGCCGCTGACCTTGGCATTTTGATGAGGCCGTATTGAGTGGATGGTTGCAAACGGGTGGGGGTTATTGAATGGGGACATATAGATTAACTTGACCTCACCGTCCAATAGCATGACACCCGCTGTGTCTGTGGCAGCGAGCAGAGACTGGCCCCAGGAATCAGCACAAACGATCTCATTTGGAAACGTGCTGCAGAATGGCTGAGATTCCCACGGCTAAACCCCAAAAGAGACAAAATTTTACATGCATTAAAAACTCTTATAGTTTCAACACATTTAACGTTTCGCTACTTAAAAAATTGCCCTTTACCTCTTTCCTGCAGATGCCTGTAGTAACAAGGCTTGTGGGAGCATCTCCTCTTACAATGGTCTTGAGTTTCAAAGCCTAAATAACACATTTTAGAATTAACCCGTTTAGAATGCACCAAAAGTCCATCTTTTTTCATCTCTTTCTGTCATCACACCACCTGCACATTTTTCATAAAAAATTCTCAGGAATTTTAGTTAAAACGTTTTGGGAATTTTTAACTAAAAAATTGTCAAAAGGCTTAAAAAACTTGACATGTATTTTTTGTCACTCACCTTTTACAGAACCCTTTCTTTCTTATTAGAACAATTATAGTTTGAGGGGAAATATGTGAGGTGCTTAATTATGAATGAATTGTTAAACAAAACAAAAGCAGTAAACAATGTCCTTGTCTATAAATCTTTCTTCCAGCATGTTTTGTTGTTTGGGGAATAAAGAGCAACAGACAAAAATGTGTGGAAACGATAGGAAAATCTAATTTAAAATATAAAAATATATATATATATATATATATATATATATATATATATATATATATATATATATATATATATATATATATATATATATATATATATATATATATATATATACAAATTTAAATCCTTATCTTAGCAACTGTAGTTTAAGTGTAGCTTACTTTATGTGTCTTAGTGAGAAAATTACAAAGAAATGTAGCCTGTGCTCTTACTGTTTTAAAAAAGTAACAACAATCACAACTGAACGTCGGTTGCTTTAACCTGTAGATTGAGGACACATACAGGTCTTTCTCATTCTCAGAATATGAACAGGCCATGATTCATGTTTGGCTCTGATTCATGACTGGTGTAGGTGCTGGGCTTTAGGTGGTGTCCATTCAGATCAGAGAGAGGACAGAGAGGTTTAAACACACTGGATTAAGGCGCAGGAACAGGCAACACAAGAGAGAGACTCATGTGAGGCTCATTCTGCTTTCTGATTGGAAACAAGACACTAAATTATAACAACCAACTTGACCATCATGTCGAATATTTTTGCAATTCCGAATAAATCAACATTATAATTGTTAGCAGTAAAATCAATTAGAGTTGACCTATTTAACCTATGTATCTGTGGAATAGTTAGATATAACAGTTTAAACACACTCTACATTTTATTAAAAAAATTAAATCAAGAAATACTTCAATAAAGACGTTTCTGCAAAGATGCATAGCTGTGCCGATTGTGAGTTACTTTTTTATTTATTAATGCAAGTTGTTTGTGTCTTTTTATAGACACGTGCAGTGAACACTTTGTCCCATGTCCATTAGCCTCATGTTGTATTCATGGTGCCGTTACCTGGCCTATTCTGACAAACTCGGCTTGTCGGGCTTCTTCCTTCTTGCGCGCGGACTTCGGCGACTCTGGGAGGACGTCGCTGAAGGACCGTCGGTTAAGCATGTTCTGGGGAGAGAAGGGAACCTGTACAGCACACGCCAACACGCACGCAACCCCGGACAGACACGCAGGAGGAAAGTGCAAGAAGCCAGTGTTAGAAGGAAAAGAGCAGAGGAAACGGATATTTAAATCTAAAACAGGGAGCCTCAAGTCAACATTACAGCAGCTTCCCATCAGAGTGGTGCAATACAAAGGTGAAAAAAAGTGAAATACACACACACACACACACACACACACACACAAAAAGGAAAATTTTACAGGAAGTGGTATAACGGTGGACATACTTTGTGCAAGTCAGGTGTGAGGTCTTGATAAAGCGAGCGGATCAACATGTCAAGAGTCCGCTGGCGCTTTTGGGCAAACGTTGGCGTCTCCAATGTGGCTTTCTCTCCATTTATTACTGTAAGAAATCAAACAAATACGTACATTGTAGTCCAAAATATATTGTGTACCATATTAGGATAAATATTGAATTAGCTTTTTTTGGTGAAGGCAAACGTTTCTGTGAATGTTTTATCTTTTTTGTGATGTAATTGATTGAACGTTTCAGGATTAGCATATCATGTTTTCTCCTGCCAGGTAAATCGTTATTAAATATAAATTAAATTAGAAATGACATTAATTCACCCAATAAGTCATGAAACTATCTGGTGTATCACTTTATATTGAAGTTTGCTTTTTATGTTGACTAATACATGCACCCCCCAAAAAAAAAGCATATTTCTCATAATTATTACATTTGCATGTTACAGATCTTACATTTGACTAGTAAAAAGTCCCTGAATTCATGGTGATCAGTAAAAACAGGTGGAGGCGGGAGAGGAGGTCCAAACAACGGGACGCTCTCTTCTGAGAATATCTTCAACCTGTTGCAAGCAGCAAAGACATATAAGGAAACTCGACACTCATGAAGACGCTACAAAAACGTAATATCATTCGCAGTGAACTCACCTGTAACTGTCATTCTGGCTATTGTACCTGACTAATGCAAAAATGTCTGGAAGGGCAGTTCAGGAAGCACAGGCGCGTTAACGTGGTGTGTACACATTGGTTTTTCAAAAAAAAACACGCAACACGGTGTAGGATACGTGTAAAGTGTGACCGGATCATCGAAGGCTTGAAGGATGACGACGCCTCGTCTCCTTCTTGGAACACTATGGTAACAATGTCATTTCCGATGTGTCTCTTCCTCTCCACCTGCACGACAAGACAGACGAGCGGAGATGAAGACAATGCTATGCTCTGCTCTTCAGTACCCTAACCTTTTAACATCAATTGAATCAGATGTTGTAATGCCATTTATATTTAAGACGTTAACGTCCTGGTTCAGATTCTGCGGTCCAGTTCCAAGACCTTGTTTAAGCCTGATGTGACCTACAATATGTTTAGTCTTGGTTTAGTACTAGATCTAGTTCTGCTGCTATGATCTGTTCTGGTTCAAGTCTAGTGACTGATTGACACTGGGTTGGTCTTTGCTTAGTCCTGTTTTTATGTGACGAAGCAACATTGTTTTATTTCAGTGAAAAAATAGATTTCTGTTGAATACACTGCGACTTGTTTCTGGCATTTAGATGTGAATAATACAATTGTGGTCCAGCCCTGACCTAAATGATAAAGAGGGTACGCTATAAAATGTTTTTGATTTTTGATTGATCCAACCATATACTGTGAGATTTTGTATTACTTCATTAGATGAAAAGTCTTCAGTAAATGAGTCCATCCTTTATGTTTCGTTGGTTTCTTTTATTCTAGGACAGAAGCGATGGGATGCATTCTCTGCAGTGACGGCAGTGTTTGTCTGGGTGACACACAGCAGGCCACCAGCCTTTCAAAGCACGCGGTGGTCCTTATAATAGGGCCCTTTTTATCCCAAGACAGAATCCAATTATGTGTCACACGTGCAAAGTATGAGTCCAATACAACTGTTATTAAAAAGAGTATGTCTCTAAATGTTTCTATATAAGTGAGTTAATATTGGCTGGAGATTGTAGATGCCACTGACAAACCGCAATTATAGCAGAGAAAGACAAGACAAGATCCAATTTGTGAAGAACCAAACCAATTAGTATAAAATTACAAAACATAGCCATGTAACCAGGAAAGAGCAAAAAGCGAAAAGATAAAGGTCGCATCTCAACCTTCTGTTATTCATGACGTATCTCACAAGTCACAATATTAAACTTGAATGCAGAGATTGTTTTGAGAAGAAACATTATGATATATGTCTGTGTAATACCTAATTCGTCCAGGAGTGTTCCATTGTAGAATTTTTAGACAACACAAAGTCGCTGTTTATTTCAAACCAGGCAACACTTTAAGACAAAAACTGGTTCACCCTAAGGACAAGATGCCGACACAAAAGCAGAGCAATGTAGTGTATTCTATCCAATGCAGTGAAAAAAGTTGTAAAGAGCGGTACATAGGGGAGACTAAACAGCCACTTCACAAGAGGCTTTATCAGCACAGAAGACACGCGAGTTCAGGACCCCAGAGCACCGTGCATCTTCATCTCAAAGCCACAAACCACTCTATTGAAGACAGTGAGGTGGAGATTCTGAGCAGGGAGAAAATATGGCTTGAAAGAGGAGTTAAGGAGGCCATCTTTGTTAAAAAAGAGAATCCTTCCTTAAATCGTAATGGAGGTTTAAGATTCAACCTTCCAGTTGTTTTAAATGGTTTGTTGAAACCCTAGAGACGCATTCTGATGCTAATCAGGTACTCAAGGAGGAGGGAGCGAACGTCAGTGTACAATAGGATGTGGATGGCCCATCTCAGAGCTCAGACCTGTGGGCAGGGCTTACAGAGAGGAGGATATAAAAACCGAGTTCCCAGACTCGATTCACTGAATGAGAATGACTCTTGGATGAGAGTTGAAACGTTTTGTTTTTCTAAAACAGAGTCCAGATGACTACAACTGAATCTTTTTCTACAATTATGATATATTCAATCGATTATTCAAGATTACTGACACATAACAAAACAAAAGTGAAATCCTTAATTATCTTGGATTCGATATACAATACGTGTGATATGTGACCAGCTTTCTGAGATCAAACCTCCTGAATGCAAAAGTAAAGTGATTGTAATATTAACAGCCAGACAAAAAGTACTATGCATTTAGGTGTACTTTTTGGACAACAGATTTAAGTTAAATTACTTTCTAAATAGTCACAATTATTAGTTTTTATCGATCGACCAAATAATCTTGACATCTCTACTCACAAGATAATTGAAGAGATCTTTGTCTCAAATGATCTGTATGGGTTGACCTGGTTGTTTTTTGAAAGAAAAATAAGTACTACTACTGTTATTTCCTTGGGCAAAAAGCCTTTAGTCGTTTAATTTATTAATCGGTCGATAGTGTCTTCGGTTGCAGTCACAACACAAATTGAAGCGGACTCGATTCGATCGGGGACCAAAGTTGCAGCATTGTCTCTTTCTCTGAGCTGGTCCGGTTTGAGTTCACAATACACTTTAATCAATAGAACCAAATGTGTAGATATTCTCGTATTTCGTATACGTAATTCCTTTTGCCTGTAGAGGCACTGTACAATATCAACCAAAGATATGACAGGGAAACATGAGGGAGCATTATGAGCTCTGCGGCTCAGTGTGAGCTGCAGCCGAGGCGGAGCGCGGACATGCGTTTTCACCTCACGCTTACAGAAAGCACACACGTAATCGCAGCTTTAAGTCCGTTAGCCAAATTTACCTCAGATGCTAGTTTTACACGCTAATTATCATCTAAAATAAAACACCAAAAGATTTGCATACTCAATGACTTTTATAGAGGCTTTGGCATCTCATTAATGTGGTAGATGGGTTGGTACCAGCTGACACCCTCTGGATTATTCATAATTTGCCTTTTTTGCGGGCTAATGCTAACAGTTATAGGAAGAAACACAAACGACCTCTCCGGAGTCCTTCGAATCTGAGTTGCTAGGGGCATGTTAGCATGAACGCCGCGTCCACTTATTTATACAGTATGTCTATGAGATATATGGTCAGATCATCATAGTCATATTATAGATATTATGAGAGCCGTTGCCGCGCCCTCTTTTTTAGTTGACAAATTCATCGACAGGAGTGTCCTTAGTCGAACCAATACTTTATTTAATCGACTACAGCGCCATTGTTTCCCAAAACTATGTCTTTGCCGTTCATGTTCAGGTTCAGAAACACACACGCACCTGCTGTTTGTTCTCTTTGGAGTAGGGCAACATGGTGGACACGTGGAACATGAGCTCGTGGCCCTGATAGACCGTGTAGATGGACTTAATCCCTGTAGTGTCATCTGCATAAAACACAAAGCTGTATTAGGTTACTTCGACTATGAGACTGCTGTGGATGTTGCATGCGTAACTTACTCTTTGTGTCAAGCCCCCCGCGGTAACCTGCCCATCCCTGCAGCGTGACGGTGTCCCCGAGAAGGTTAAGGAACTTTTCAAAACCCTCGCTCCCCTTTTCTACAAAATAAATAAATAAAACGAGACATTACATATTTAAAAATAGTCCACATGTAGGATTAAAAACAGAGCCTGTCAACACACAGTGACTCACCATTACTAAACATCTCATCGTCTGTGAGCTGTCCATCTTTGGCAAACAGGACACCAAATTTAAAATTGACAGAGCCCTGAAAAGTACAAAAATAATCGTGCAATATCAAAAATGACCTGTGAGATCTGAGAGCATTTAACCAGAATAACATTGGTGAAGCATATTTTTACCACAAAGAGGTGTTTCACTCAGTCCTGGTATTTAATAGTTATTATTATATGACTTTTTAATATAGATCAAATTTAAAAAAGGACATTATTGATGTTTTGGAGATATGCAAAATTCTGGAGTATCTATGATGGAAAACCGTGTTGGAAAAAGAGCTGAGTGAAAATAAAAAATAACAGAATGTCCCAATGTAATCTTTGAAACAACATACAAAGATGTTGGTGTAATCCCTCATTCATCCAGGATGAACAAACAAACAAACAAGACGTTTCGACTCTCATCCAAGAGAGTGCAATCCTATTATTAACAATAGGATTGCTATGGCCCATTACAGGACTGTTAGGGTAACAAAGAATATTGGTTTCAAGTGAAACTCGGTGTAAACAAAAACAAAAACGGGGCAGGCTATTATCAGGAGGTTCCAACTTGTGGGCAGGGTTTACTCAGAGTAGTATAAGTATCCGAGTTCTCAGACTAGATCCACAGATTGAGAATGACTCTTGGATAAGAGTTGAAATGTATTGTTTTTCTAAAACAGTGTCCAGATGACTACCACTGAAGCTTTTTCTACAACATACAAAGATATACTTATATTTTTGTTAATTTTATGGTCCATTCATGTTTTGTGTGATACTTCCACATTTACATGCAGGTTTTAGCTAAATATTTACCTCATATTTATTATTATATGAATACTTTTTTTTGTTTTTCTTCAGATATTTCAACTAATAGAGGTGAAAAATATATTTAAGAAATGGACAATATCACAATTGCTGTTCTGGAGATTTGTTTCTACAATAAAAAGTGTGTAGTAGAAGAGCTGAGGGAAAACAAAAAGAACAGAAACATTCAATGTCATCTTGGAAACAAGGGTGCTGCCCGGTATCCTCTCTTCCCTCTCATCCTCATTTCACGCTGAGGTGTCCTGTCTAATAAAGCCTACAGCCTGAAAAAATCCTTAAAAAAAAAAAAAAAAAGGAAAGGGAAACAAGGTATACAAAGCAAAGTTATATATTTACTTTTATTGTAATGTTATGGTCTATTCATGTTTTGTGTGTGATACTTGATTCTCAACCAAGACATTTACAGGCATGTTTTACCACATCTCTGATAGATAGCCATAATATTGTCTAAATATTATCATCAGGATAATAAAAAAAAAAATCTATATGTTTTTTTTTCTTTCAATATTGCCCCCCTCTAACTATGTCTACTATAACCAAAAATAAAATGTTTAGGTTTCTGTACACGTAATTTTATGGTGAATACTTTTTACTTTGAGGGTGGCTGGGCGCTCCCTTAGAGATAGGGTGAGGAGCTCAGTCACACGGGAGGAGCTCGGAGTAAGCCGCTGCTCCTCCACGTGAGAGGAGCCAGCTGAGTGCTCGGGCATCTGTTCCGGATGCCTCCCTGGGACGCCTCCCTAGGGAGGTGTTTCGGGCATGTCCCACCGGGAGGAGGCCCGGGAGAGACCCAGGACACGCTGGAGACTATGTCTCTCGGCTGGCCTGGGAACGCCTCGGGATCCCCCCGGAGGAGTTGGAGAGTGTCTGGGAAAAGGAAGTCTGGGAGCCCTGCTTAGACTGCTGCCCCCGCGACCCGGCCCCGGATAAAGCGGAAGAAGAATGGATGGAATGGATGGACTTTTTACTTTCACTTCACTAACATTTCAGAGCAGATACTGTACTTTCTACTTAATAATTTTTAACTGAACTTGACGAGTAGAAAGTACTTTTCTTATGTTTGAGGGTTACTTTTTAGCACGTTCAAGGACTAATTTTTGAGTTCAAGCCCCAGCTGTGAACAAACCAAAAAACTATTGCAGAACCAAAAATCATAACAATTCTTCATTAAAATCACCGCATTTTAAATTTTTAACAGTTCTTGAAATTTGTGTCTAATACCTTAATTTTGTACTCTTTAAGTACATTTTTAAACATTTTTTTTTTTTTTTTTGGTAGATTTTTGTATGTGATACATGTGTAATACTTCTGCTCCTGTATCTGTACTTTTACGTAAGTTACACAATGAAGCACTTCCTCCACCAGTGCAGTGTCTTACCTCCTGTTCCTCCAACACCAGCAGGTCCTGTGGGGAAGAACACACAGCAGTTATCGTTCCCACGGAGGAAGCCTTTCTGCTCGGGGCTAAACTCAGTACAGTGGCAGCGATAAAGGCTGAGGCAAAAAAGGTTGGTGCCATGTTTCATTACTGGAAGAGGCTACTGCGCTCACCTTCTGAATATCAGGGTTAAGAATCTCCCGGGGGCCTCGCTCAAACCTATCCATGTTCATTGCACTGAAAAAGACAAGAAAGATCAAACAACAACAGTTCATAGTCTGCATACAGGAACACTCCATTAATTTAGTCAAAACCAACCACCCTGTTTTTCCTTAATACAGTATAGTATTATATAGTAATATTAGTATAGTATAGTAAGTATATCTAGACAATCCAAGTCTTTACATCAGGGGAAATTCTTACCTAAGGATAGACTTGACTGAGAGTGTTTTTGTGGGGCTGTAGGGGAGGCTGATCTTCAACGTGCCCTAAAAGAGGCAGTGACACAGATAAAAGCGCAGTGGTTGTTAGAACAAAGAGCATCAATTCTCCTTTATCTGGCAGAAACAGTAAATAGTTTTAATAAAGAATGCCTATACGGACAAGTGTGTGTAAGCAAAAAACCCTTCAACAAATATGTCTATTCCTTCTCATTGTATGCACACTTCTTGGAGGGACTATCATTCAGAACTTTTTTAATTTGACTAGCAGAAACTTTGTTTAAAAGAAACTTGATAAATCATTGTGATCTGCAGCAGCAAAGGACCACAATAATTAGGTTCCTGTTTGAGCCTGAGACCAACATTATATCTTGCCATGTAAGTGTGACGCTGAGTCACCACAATGTTCGAAGGTACATTTTCTCATGCTTAACAGTAATAGCACCGTCAGGTTTGTGACATAGTAGTACACATCACACATAGCAGCAGATGGCCTCACCGTTTTCCTCCAGAGGATGGCTCTGTACTGAGGAACACGCTGGTTGTTTTGGTCTGAGAGGACCACGGACAAGAAGAAGGGATTCTTCTCTGCATCTGTGCCCACGTAGTTTTGGTGAACTAAAGCACAAAAAAGCATGACACATGCTAACACTGCAAAGTCACACATTCATGTCCCTACCTTTGGTATGGACACAGTTACAGACGAAAATACATGCTACAATTGCCTTCGGTCCTCTTTTTATGTGCTGACCATCTTATAATTCCCCTGGTTTCATAACACAGACCTGTTTTTCATTTCTTGCATTCACTATGCATGTTCATGTTTAATAAATGTCCTTATGGTCACAAAGGCTTTGTCACCTGCTGTTCAGACAGGATGGGGTCATGTTAGAGTATTTTTCTGAGCTCTGTATTGTGTCCAATAATACAGTGAGTCTGCCCAGGCTGTGAGACACAGATGGTTTGCTGCAGTCTGAAGGAGCCAAGTTTCAGAGACATTGCCCATTTTCAACTGCCCTTAACAAACAATTATTAAACTGAAGTGACAAAAACTATTATTCATTTTATAATAACATTTGTATTCCATTTACAATTTCTTCTTTAAGCATGCAAGCTAATTTTTTTACTTGAATTTCCTGAAGTTAATGGAATGACATAACAGGTTAAAAAGGTACAGAGCTAAAGGCAGATAAGAAAACTGCAGCACGCGAGCTAATAAGTTGAAGGATGTGAGTGTTTAAAGCATAAACATTAGCCTGGTACTAACCTTTACCCAGGAAATATTTAAAGAACCATCTGGTGTGGTACTCTGGATTCTCCAGATGGACATCCATCCGCCTCCAGGTTCCTGGAGTGTGGTCCAAACTCTGCCATACACACCATACAATATGTTGAGAACATATTATTAGGAAGAATTTAGACATTAGGGTAGTTTGTTTCAAATACATTTACAGTAAATATAACAATATACATTTCCTGTGTAGTAGAAAAGGCTTATTTATTTTCACTGTTTAATTCAAAAAGATAATAAACCAATTAGTACACACACAACTAACTATTATTAAGTAACTATTTTCAGCATTTCGCTAATATTTTTGTACCTCATCTGACGAGCCATTCTCTACCCTGAAGCGCCCAGCTCGCTGTATGGCCCCATCTGCATCGCTGGAAATCAGCTGTGAGAGACACAAAGAGTGAGATGGTTAAAATTAGTCTCTGTCTGGACATGACACTAATAAGCACACATCACAAATATGTTTAATTCTGCCATCATGGGGGACAAATGGGACCAGTGGTTGAGACTCTGTCCTCTCACACATGTTTCAGCACTTACTTAATCAGTAATAATCACTCATAATGCTAACATTATTCTCCGAGCTGCCCTTTCTGCATAAAAAGGTATTTTTCTTGTTCTCGACTGCCACCCTGTACTTATCAGGCCTATTATGTGGCTCTTGCTGACTCACCACTCTTAGTAGTACAGCTCTGGTAAGAAGACATTACAGGGGAACAGCAACTGAATAGAGTACAGAATGTATAATTTGCTCAAACTTTACATAAAAATCTCAAGACAGACATGTAGAATTTGTTACATATATGTTCTGATATGTTATGACTGCGCTTTTTGGTTTGTAGATCAAAATCTGGAGGGATTTCTAACACACTAATACATTTGATTAACTGGTCCACTGTGTAAAATATAACACATAAACCAACCAAAGCCTATGTATTTTTCAGTTTGAGCAAAGTAAAAAAAAATAAAAAATTACTGTATGTGAAAGAATTATAAATATTGCTCACAAATAACATAATATACAGGGCATTATGGCAAATTTGCCTTTTTTTAATAAGCTTTTTATATGTAGTAAATGTATTCACTCTTTCCACTTTCTATAGGGGGCCTCAAACTATAAAAAATTTACAGTCCCCTTTAATATATTCCTGGTCCCTCACCCACCCAAACACTGCACTGCGTTGCCAGGCAACGGCGCTCCCATCCTCTTCCTCCTCTGCTCTTCTTCTCCTGCCTTCTGTCTTTGGCAAAGCTCTTTGACCCAAGAGTGACATATAGGCCTCCACTCAAACACACGTCTCATACATATGTGCACTGGCAGTTCTTTTTCTAACGTTGTTCGGTGTTTCACTATGGGAATCGCCTTGGGAGTGACCAACTACGGAAGCTTCAAAGGCACCACGTCTGTTCCTAA
Organism: Chaenogobius annularis; assembly: GCA_015082035.1. NCBI lineage: Eukaryota > Metazoa > Chordata > Actinopteri > Gobiiformes > Gobiidae > Chaenogobius > Chaenogobius annularis. The sequence goes on along the minus strand of BJKM01000145.1, from coordinate 750,837 downwards.
CAGACAGGATGACTGCATCTCGGGTTCCGCCCCCTCCTATCATACAGTCGTCCCCTTAATACCCCATCATTTTCGCTTTCTTCCCCGTGAAGACCACAACATTGAAACTCCTTCAGCGTTTTGGGCCAGACAGAGCTTCTGTTAAACTGTTCACAGACAAACCGTAAAGGATATCGTTGACGAGCGCAGTTGCCGGCTTGGTTCTCACGCTGGGTAAGTTCTTACAAACTTATCACACTGCTATTAGGACAAACTACCGCGTCAAGGCGAGTTGTTCTTTTCGCAGTGGGTTTTTTCACCGGGTCAGTCGACTTAGTGTCGTTTTTCCCGTCAAGTAGCACTTGATAAGCTACTCAAACTAGCTTTTATTTTTAGCATTAAGTTGCTAATTAGTGTTATACCAGGGTTATCGCGTCTAGGCGCCCCGTTTTCTGATCGGTTAGCATTAATTTGTTGACGGGTCAGACGCAGTGTGTGGTTCTGCCAACGTGTTACGACGAGCAGCCTCCACCAGAACCAACCAGTTTCGTTTAAACTCCGAGCGTTAGTTCATACAGTCTAACGACTAGCACTGCGTTTACACTGGTTCTTCTCTCCTCTCAGGCATAATGTCAGCTCCTGTTCCCACCAAAGGATTGGATCTGAAGTCCAAAGAGGGCTCGTCCCAGGCTTGTCCCGTGTCGTGCGGAGCCGCCATTTCGGGCAAAGACATTTCATACATTTCATGTATGGGCGCTAAACACGCTCAATCGGGGCTGGCGGGCCGCCAGTTCTGCTCCCACTGCGCATCAATGCCGGAGAAAATATTAGAGAGGACACTCAGAGTTGCGGTGGCGGGCTCCCGGGACCCAAGTCTCACGGAGGCCACCGATAAGTCCACAGCCAGCGCACACCAGGCGCAGCCTAGCACTAGTTGGGTGGACATCATGGATCATGAGTCCACTAAAATGCCTCCACTGTTCGAGGGCCTCCTCGACTTGGAGCCAGGTGAAGAGGATGTGGACGGCGATGACGCCGGTTCCGACTTCCTCGAGGCTGTGGATATGGAGGATGTGGAGGAAGACTCCACATTCCCATCGGCCCAGTCCAGACCCCCCAGTGCGTCCGAGGCTACGTCCCCTGTGGACAGTAACCTGAATGAAGTGCGTAAACGTGCTGCCGCCAGGCTTAATGCAACTTGGCCTGCAGCTGCGGACACAGACACGGGGGGTAGAGGGACATATATGAAGGCAAAAGGCTCCCATCTGCTCAACAACCTCCCAAGCAGCTCCTTCCTGCTGTTCCTGCGTGCATGAAGGAGATGAGGCGGTTTTGGGCTAACCCGCTCAAGAGCAAGCTCCCAGTTCAAGGATACTCTAAACTGGAAGTACACGGGATGAAAGAGTTGGGGCTGGCTGAACCCCCAGCGGTGGAGCTCTCTGTGGCATATCACCTCCATCCTAACCGCAGTGCCGTCTCAGCCTCAAGTAACGTTCCCCTTCCCAGTAAAATGGAAAGGGTCACATCCTCCATTTTTCAACGCACTTACAAATATGCAGCACAGTCTGCATGTGTGCTGAATACTGCGACTTTGCTGTCTGCTTACCAGGGGGAGATACTTGAGGAAATGGGCCAACAACTGGACACGGGCACACCAAACCCGGTCCTCTGGGATGAAATCTGTGTGGTGAATGACCTCTTCCTACGCTCTGCGTGTGGAGCTGTCCAAGGCTGCGGCCGAGTGATGGGACTCCCGGTTGCAGGCGAGAGGGGTCTGTGGCTTAACCAGTCAGGTCTGACCGACACACAGAAGGCAGAGGTCATGGATGCGGCTTATGACCCCACCAAAGGTCTGTTTGGGCCAGCTTTAGAAAAAATGAAGAAACTAGCAACCTCCGTAAACAAGAGGGTGAAGCCTTCAATTTATGCCTACCTCGTAAACAGCCTTCTCGTCCAGTTCAAGCCCACAGAGGTGCTCCCACTGGACCTACTGGGGCCAGGGTGTTCAGGGCTGGCACCGGGACTGCCCCCTCCATCCAAACAAGGGAAAATGGAGTTGAGCCCCGGACCCAGTTCAGAGGCCCTGGTCAGTTTGACAGGTGTTCTCTCTCGTTCTCTCTCCCCTTGCATGGTGCAGGGGATGAGCAAAGGGTCAAAGAGTCACAAAGCACTTGGTTCAAAAATAACGTTTTCACACTCGCATCCAGGCCTCGGGCTAAGGGCGAGTTTTCCATTGCACAAAAAAGAAAACATTCAATTAAGTTTGAATCCTCCCCGGCTCTTGCCACAAGGGGGAGCCCACCCTGAGACTTTGGCAAACGCCGCGGCTCCTTCCAGAGGAGTGACGTCACCGGGGACGTCCGTGGGCCCAATCGCTGCCCGGACAGAGCAGTGGCGCGCATGCGCAGTGGACTCATGGATTCTCTCCACTATTCAACAGGGTTACAGACTACAGTTCGCAGTAAAACAACCTACTTTAAACGGGGTGTTGACCTCTGTGGCCAAAAGAGATGCAACTTACGTCCTAGAGGACGAGATTATATCCCTGCTGAACAAACAAGCTATACGCGTTGTTCCAAACAGCGATTGTCAGCGAGGTTTCTACTCCCACTATTTCCTGGTTCCGAAGAAGGGCTCTACGGCACTGCATCCTATTCTGGACCTCCGTGTGTGCATTTGAGGAAATACAAATTCAGAATGTTGACACACAAGGTGCTCTGTCGCTCAATACGCAAAGAGGATTGGTTCACCACAATCGATCTCTCCGATGCGTATTTCCACATTTCCGTGCACCAAGCACACAGGAAATTCCTCAGTTATTCGTACGGGGAGACAGTGTACGAGTACCAGGTAACTCCCTTCGGCCTGTCTCTGGCACCCAGAGTGTTCAGCAAATGGGTGGAGGCAGCACTGGCTCCGCTGCGGGCCAGCGGGATAAGAATATTCAGGTACATAGACGATTACCTGGTGTGTTCCGACTCACGGGAACGCGCAGGGAGGGACTCCCTGACAGTGCTCTCTCACCTGACTGCTCTGGGTTTCAGAATAAAGCGTGCAAAGAGCCGGTTAGAGCCCAGACAAAACACAGAGTATCTGGGAGTCCGCATAAACTCCACCTCACACCGAGTGACTCTGACAACAGAGAGGTTGCGCTCTCTCACCCAGTGCCTCGCTATATTCTATCGGGGGGCAACGGTGATTTTCAAGACGTGCCTCCGCCTCGCGGGTCTCATGGCGTCAGTAATTTCTGTCGTTCATCTGGGTCCGTTTATGATGAGAGATTTTCAACTCTGGATTGCAGCGTTGCACTTGTGCCCCAGACGACACCTCCACCGCAGGGTGAAGGTGGATCAGGTGAGGGAGCTCCTCTTGATCGCCCTGCGCTGGCTGTCCAAGCCATGGATGCCAGAGATAATACAGCTCCTGTGGGACGAGCCTTGGCCCCTTCCCCTGAGGAGGGACCTTTTATCTCAGGTAGGCGAAGAGATTTACCACCCCCACCCGGACCGAGTGGCACTTTGGGCCTGGCCCGTGAGAGGTGGAATTTGAATGCTGCCGGTCTCCCTGCACATGTTATTGATACTATTCAATGTGCTAGGGCTACTTCCACTCGCTCTTTATACAATTGTAAGTGGCGTGTATTTGAGGAGTGGTGTGAGGCCAAACAGATCATTTTTTTTCAATGTTCTGTGACTGACATCTTGTGCTTTTTGCAACAAGCTTTCTCTACTGTCAAGGTGTATTTGGCTGCCATTTTGGCCTGCCATGTGGGTTTTGGAGACAAAAACAGTGTGTCAGCACCCTCTAATCTGTCATTTCATGAAGAGCGCACGTCGCAAACTTCATGTGGTCAAACCCTTGGTCCCGCTGTGGGATTTGTCGATTGTGCTGGATGCTCTTTGCCATCACCCTTTTGAACCTTTGGAGGCTGTTACGTTGAAATATGCTTCTTTGAAAACAGTTTTGCTCCTTGCTTTGGCATCGGCAAAACGTGTGAGTGAATTACAGGCCTTATTTGTGAACCCTGCATGTATGCAGTTTGCTCCTGGATTGTCTAAGGTGCGTTTGCGCCCCAACCCAGACTTTATGCCAAAGGTGGATTCGGCTTATAGTTGCACCGCATTAGAGCTTGCAGCTTTTCATCCCCCTCCTTTCGTCTGCTCTGATGAACAACGGCTTCACTCCTTATGTCCTGTTCGGGCATTACAAGTATACGTTGACAGGACAGCTAGCCTTAGAAAGGCTGACCAGTTGTTTGTGTCCTAGGCTTCTTCTCATATGGGTAAGCCAGTGTCCAGTCAGAGACTTTCTCACTGGATTGTTGAGGCCATATCCCTGTCTTATGCCTGCAGGGGCATAGCACCTCTGCAGGGATTAAGGGCACACTCCACCAGGGGTGTTGCTACTTCCTGGGCCCTGTTTAGGGGTATTTCTGTACAGGACATATGTGCTTCGGCCAGTTGGGCTTCGCCGCATACCTTTGTACGGTTCTATAGACTGGATGTCTCTGGGCCATCGTTTGCTCAGGTGGTCCTGGAACCGACGCCATCTGGCTCGATTTGAAGTCGCGGTCTGGCACAACATGACCTTCTGCTTCACGAGCTTGATTTGCAATCCGGGAGTGGGCCATATCTCCCATAGTGAAAAAACGAATGACATTAGAAAAATAACTCAAGGTTACTTAACGTCACCCCGGTTCTTTGATAACAGAGTGAGGTGCTTCACCTTCATTGCCCTTCTTGCAAAGCGGTGAAGAAATCGCTTTAGAATGATGGGGTACTAAGGGGACGACTGTATGATAGTAGGGGGCGGAGCCCTAGATACAGTCATCCTGTCTGTTAGGAACAGACGTGGTGCCATTGGAGCTTCCGTGGTTGGTCACGCCCAAGGCGATTCCCATAGTGAAACACCTCACTCTGTTTTCAAAGAACCGGGGTTACGTTAAGTAACATTGAGTCTCTCTCTCTTTATATGTATATACAGTATATACAGTATATACAGTATATACAGTATGTACAGTATATACAGTATATATATATATATATATATATATATATATATATATATATACACACACACACACACACACACACACACAGATACATATATATATATGTGTGTGTGTGTGTGTGTGTGTGCTTGTGTATATATAGAACATCCATATATTGGTGTTGGTATTGGTCTGTATGTATAAAAAATACTCACAAAATTGGATTTCATAAAGTTACTCACAGACTAAAGGAACGGTCACAAAGTAAATGAATGACTTCACTGTAGTTTGGCCAAAGTGTCAATAATTGTGAATAATCCATGATGGACAATGGATTTCTTTTGTATTGGTGTATAAAATACAGTATTTTTTATACAGAGTATTTTAGTCATGCTATAATTTATGTTCCAGTGTGCAAGAAAATAAAACTAATTTTGACGGCAAGAGGCTCATTAGAAAGGCACTATATCTGTTGCTTATCTTGGAAAGACATATGGAGGCTGTAGGTGCATGTGTGGAGCATACTCAAAATAAACTAAAGGCCCACGTTTATCATAATGAAGAAACAATTCACAGAGTGACTCACTATAGTGAAGGAAAAAAAAAAAAGATTTACATAATAGTTGTTTATTTTTGGTCTTTTTATGTTGTTGTTGGTGTTGTTGGTGTTGTTGTTGTTGTTGTTGTTGCTGCTGTTGTATAATCCCAAATCGTAAATATCTAATTTTAAAATCATGCAGTAAATAAGAATGACAGGATGTTCTACACTCTGAGTGGAGCACAGAGGAGGCAAAGGAGGGTGTTGGGGGCCATCTTAGTTTCTTTAAAAACAAGTCACAAAACACCTCAGTTACTCAAGGGAGATGAAGGAGGAGACTAAGATGTCACACTTTTATGAAGAAGCTGCCACAAAGACTAACAACAAAAACAACAAAACAATTAAGGATATCAACTATTCATAGATATGGACAACCCTTTATCAACATAGTTATAGAAAAATGGTTAGCTGTATAATAATAATAATATTACATTATTATTTATATTTATTGACATAGACCTCAAGCTGCAAAGCAATAAAAACATTCAAGGTAATTATGAGATTTTACACTGTCATGGCTGTTATGTTTCCAACCAATGGAAGTTTTTCTTTATTGGCTTTCTGGTTTCTCTGAAGTAGTGTGCATGCTTATATAATAATAATTATATAATCTTATGTAGAACCCCGCTATTTTTATAAACTTAATGTCTCTGCATTGCGTTTGGAGCCTAAACATCTAAGCAGGTCACAATGGATCAACACTACTGTTAGACTCAAACAATCAGCCGTCCGTCAGATTAAAACTCAGTCCATGCCATTACAACTCGTGTATGTGTGTGTGTCTGTACAATAACAATAACAACCTGCTGCACGGTGAGAGCAAAACAAGCCGCGAAGTTATAAATCAAAGACAAACAACGTCTCCAAGGGCTTGCCGGCTACACGGCACCTGATTAGCATTGGGGCGGTCTGTTGCAAGGCTAAATGCAGCGGCACATCAATATGCCCCAGCCTTATAAAGACAACGCTGCTGATGCCGATGACTAATCCAATGACAGCCCCATGGACACCCACCCAGGCAACCGTAAGTCCTGCAGTAAATCCTGCAGCCACAAGGAAAACAAGCAAAGACGAACATTAAAATAAACTTCATTTTATTTTTATTCATACATGGCATCTGATATTTTGCAGTTGTTATTTTACTGTTATATGTACTTTAATGGCGTATTACTATTACTATTTATGTATTTATTTATTACTATTTATGAACTACATAAATGCGTGCCAATGTATTAAAAACTCCAAATGACACAACAATGTACACAACTTGCGCAAGTAAAAAGTAAGTGGTAAAAAAAGTTTGATAATGAATCAATAAAATAGAAAGCAATGATTTATTTGGTTTTGAATATACTTTGGCCATATTAAAATAACATTATCAAGGGAGCATAAGATTTGTTGTTTTACTTAAAATAAGAAAAAGACAAGCATTTTCTAACTTGAAATTAGAAAATACATAAAAAATGTTACAGCACTTAAAATCAAAAACAGATGTTGTTTTAAGAAAAGCAAAATATACTAAAATCAAGTTAATTCATATCCATTAATTCATTCATATCATATTTTACATTGAGAGTTTATGGCAAGGGCAACCGCAGATGTAACAGTAAAGTCCAATTAATTGAATCAGTCCCACAGAATTCCAGGTCTAGATTCTATCTGCTATATAATAACCCTAAGGAAGGATTGACTCCCAAAAACTATTCTAAATGTTGATGAAATTAAATCAACAAATCGCCAAATCAAATACTTAAATTGTCCTTTTTGTTTCCATTGAGTCATAGAAATGATTTATTCAACAGTTTGCAGCTCAAATGTTATCATAGCACAGAAAAAGTCTGCCACTAATACAAAGAAAGCGTACCCACGGTAAATACTGCCCCCCAAACATGTTCGTTCTAACGATCATTTCTTGAACGATAAGTCGATATAGTAATTATTGTGACTGGCCAACTATCACAATATCACATATATTGTACGCTATAAAATACTCACTTTGGCCTCATTTGTTCAGCGCATCGTCCTGGTTTTGAGTGAACAGCGCTGGGGACGGTGCACGGTGGTGTTGTGAGATGTGCACATGCTGAGTGTGAGAATAAATGCAACTTGACAGAGCAGTCAAAAGCCTCCAGGGCCGTGACAGTAACACTGGTGGGCAGGTGCGAGTGAAGCCGTCTGCTGCACCATCATCGCGTGAGACTGACAACCAGTTTCATGGCACATTCTGTATTGTAAGTATTGTGTATAAATCTTAACAAGTCACATCAATGGCACAAACTTGTACTAAATGCTAAAATTTAACCAGGTAATCAGTACCGATTTCAATCATAAAAAACGTAATCTTTCAAAATGCATTACAATAAAGTGACTACTGGCCTGGTTTAACATCCATGGTAGGTCAGATCCACTGGCTCACCGGCTGATGGTGCAGCTGCCTCAGCTGAATACTGCAGGTGTCTCCTTTGACAAGACACTTAACCCACCTCGCCCTCAGTGTCTGCGTACACCGGTGTGTGAATGTGCGTGTGTGTGTGTGTGTGTGTATGTGCGCGCATGTGTGTGTGTGTGTGGGTGAATGCGTGTATAAATGGTGAATGTGTGTGAATGGGTGAGTGGTTCCTTGATGTAAAGGGATTTGAGTGCCTTGAAGGTAAAAAAGCGCTATATAAATGTGACCATTTACCAGGTTTTAGTGTGCACTTACAACAAACACTGATTTAATCGAGCATGTTCTAGTAATAATAAACATATTACAAACAAGATTTGTACAGCAAGATTTGTTTTTTCCAATCTTCGATTTGTTAAAAAATAATGGCATCAATTTAAAAAAATATATATACAACTAATCCAGAAGTTATTTCAATTGTTAAAGAAACACCACAGCACATTTGAAACATTTACAAATGAAAAATTCTGATTAAAAATGTATTTGGCAAGGAAGGCTCAACAGAAAACCATGAAAAAAAAATAAACAAATCAATCAACTCCAGGTATTCAAGGAGGGAAGAATGTTGGAAAGCTTTTTATAAACCTGATTTGATTTGAAAAAACATGAAATATGAACGCAAACTGACTTCAGTGCTGAAAAAATGGTTCAAAGCTAAGAGTGATTGTCACAGTCCTCTTTTAACCAGCGCTTTCTCTGTCATAAAAGCAATTTTGAGTCTGCTTTCATAATACTGCAAACAGCAACAGCAGCTTTATTCACCAAGAACCAAAGAAGATGTACAAAGGTTACAAACGGGTATCCACAGACTTTCCTTTCATTATAAAGCACTCTTTCATCTGTGCATAGCAACTCTTAGATACATTTTTAGACATTTATATGTATTTTTATATTTATTTCCATGTTTGAAGAAAGGTGTCGATGCACATAAATATTTTTTTTTCAAATGCAAGAAATGTATTCCAAATGAGTTTTAAAGCTTTGCCCAAGCCAATGAATACTGGAGTGCGTTTAACATTAAACATCCAACATTATTGTGTCTGCTCAAACCGATAGACAACATGTGGTTTCCTCTGCAGAGCTAATCAGACACACACCTGGCCAATAGCACTCATAATCTGGTCTTCAACGCGTCTGGTAGGAAGTCAATTGGCAGGGAGAGACAGAGAGTGGCCTAGGACTTCCTGTTTCTCTGAGCTATCGGGATGTGCGGACTAACACGCACTCCCTCCCCCAAAGCAACATGACTCAACAGCTTAGTAATCGCCCACAAAGACACACAAGCAGAAGCAGCAGCAGTGGCAGAAACAGCCCGAGGAGAGCAAGGGGCGGGCAGGAGACAGAGAGGAGCACCTTCACAGCCACGCCCAGTTTTTTGTGAGTCACAAGCTCCTCTACGCTCCTCCTGCGACGTCAGCAAGGCCGAGAGGGCCGTCATGGAGATAAAGTTGGGTTTGTCATTAAAGTGCATGCCACAAGTTCTCACTTCTTTTCTAATTACTACTTTGGTTTGCTGTTTAGTCTCTGTGGTAAATATTTCTCATAGTTTTACTATGAAAAATAACGTAAAATAACGTTCGAAATTACCGGACGTAGCACTACTGATTCCCTCTGTCTATGTCAGCAAAAAGCGACATTCCATAAAAAAATCAGGGACAATTTACAGGCAAGTGGTACAATTTTCTCACAGTTTAAACAATCATTTATCAAAATAAAGATGTTATAAAGTGATAATAGCTATTGTGTAATTTATATGGATTTTGGGCCTTGTTTACAATATGGTTGCTAGGTAACAGCGGCCTCACCGCTTTAAATATAAGCATGTTTACTATGTTTTAGTGAATTGTATAGTCTAACCTGTCATATGCACTTTAAATACAGATCACATGCCAATATATTGGAGGCACGGTGGCAAAGGTCGTGGGTTCAACTCCCGAGCCAGACCGCGCCTTTCTGTGTGGTGTTTGCATGTTTCTCCAAGTGAGTGGGTTTCCTCCGGATGTTCTGGTTTCCCCATCACCTCAAAATACATGCACTACATGCACTACTACACAGCTAAGGCAGTCCTGACCAAACCTAGCACACAATCAGGAGATGGTCCCGGGGCGCTGCACGGCTCCTTTGGAGATGCCCTGGCAGCATTGAAGGATGAGCCAAATGCAGAGGACAAATTTCCCTAACCTTATTGACCATCTTCCTTTGGTTGAAATATGAATGAATTTATTTGTTTATACGGACAATATGGAGTAGAGAAAACAAATGTACAAAACAACAATGACAACAAAGAAAACATTTCTAGTATATTGCATATCTTATATTGTGTTTGTAATTTAGAATTTATACCTTTTGTAAATATAAATGATAGTTTGAGACCAATCAAGAAGCTGTTTGTTGAGAACAACTTTTTAACCCTCTCAACATTAATTCAACAAAATAAAGGTGCTCTCATGTATTTGTCAAATAAAAACATTTGTGACATCTGAGTTTTGGCCCAGTGGTTGCTACTAGAGGTGGGCAATATATCAACATTTAAAATACCATGAATGCTGTTTTGAAGATGTGCAATGTGAATATGAGTGTATCTTTTATAGACAAAAAGGCTACAAAAAGAGCTGATTCAAAATAAAATGAAAAGGGTATTCGTTTGTATTTTTGCATTAATTTCCCAGACATTTCACATTTGTCTGAGAATAAACCTCCGCTAATACATTTAAACACACTTTTTAACACATTTCTGTTGTCTTCAATGTTAATGCTCAGCTCTGTATGTGATTAGTATAATGGATGTGCTGGAGCAGCTCAAGAGCAGAACTTTAACAGTGTTTTTTTCTGTCTAATTATTCGAAAGGAAAACAAGCACTGGGGATTGTTACAAACACAGACACACTATAGCCAGTCATTCAGTGGCAAATGTAATACGACTTCTCCAACATTGATGAATCCCAATGATACAAGACACAACAGGGAGAGGGAGCATGATTCAACTCACGATACTGGTTATTAGATGAGCTGCTTCTGCCTCGATGTTACACAAAAGGACAGAAAAGTTACTTCATAGACAGTACTCACCAGTTCCACTGAACCATAGTGTTTCCTGCTGAAGTCTCCACGCCTGCAGCCCAAGTCCTCAGACGCAGAACTGCAAAAGAAATGCATAGTGACACACATGACCACAACAATGTCACACAGGCGCCACTTGTGTGACAGCTATGTACACAAGCCACCTATTCTGATTTTATTTATCATTTTCCACATCTATTCCTGTTGCCCGTTACTCTGCAGAGTTTGGCACGGTGAGTGGGAAGCAGCAGTGACCAAGCCCAGTTCTGATTGGGAGGCTGGCCCTGATTGGATTAAGTCGCAGTGATAGATGAAGCTTGGCTCAGAAAGCTGACTGCTGGACGAGTCTGACACACACTGCTCAGGGAATCAATCACATCCCCTAATATTGCAGCATGACTCTCAATATCTTCAGCAGAACTCCTACATTCAACAGTAAGATTTCCACATCCATTAAATCATTAGTAGTATAAATAAGCCAGGCCAAAAGATTTTATGTTACTTTTTCATCACCAAAGATACTGACGTCAGACTCAAATTTGCTGGGTTCTTTTTTAACTCAAAGCATTCAGTCATTATTTGTCATGATTTGCATGATGTTGTTGTCAATTACCGTTGTACGATATTATACATGTTTTACAAGCGGTGACTCCTGATTTATTTATGGTTCATTTTCTTTAACATATATTTGGCAACACAATTAGTGCACCACAAGAAAGAAGCCTAATGACTTGAACCAATTAAATACAAAGAAAATACTCCATGGAAAATGAAGTCAAAAACAACATTCGCGACATTTCAAGAATGGCTTTGTGTCAGAGCAATTTAGACCAACATCTCCTGTTCAGGACAACCTTTTACAGAGTAATTGCATGAAATCTGTTGGTACAGAAGAATATATCGCATGTATAAAAAGCATTATTTTATTTGTTGGGATAATAAGATTTATTTCAGTCAGTTTGATTTGGCAAATAATGTTATAGTTGTATTCATTTCTAAAATGACATTACATTAGGTTCAAATTCTGCTTTCTTGCTGCCAAATTAAAACAGGGATTCAACATGTGCCCAATGTATCTTTCTGGTGGAGGGTCCGCCATGTGGATGTCTCCATTGTTATTCCATGGAATGTGCCGCAGTATGCCACTAAATACATCTATCCCCATGGAGACAAGCAGATGATGTAGCACACAAAGTTAAAATGTATGCACGATAAAAATACAGTAATTGAAAAAATACAAGATACATTTAAGGAAAATGAAACATTCGAGACAAAACAATAACCTCTCCATGGAGATAAGCAGGTGCTGATCCTCCAGCAGTAAAGTTTCTTACTGCACCTTTAAGTGTCTTATGGCCTCTTGAATCAGCAAAGGCTAAAGCAAATAAACATTTTATATTTCTACTCCAAAAGATTAAACCTGTCACAGGAAGAACTCTTTTTCCATTAAGTTTTTGAATGAATGCCAAACTAATGTTTTCAAGAGAAAATAAAAGCTAAATGCACAGTATGTGTGGCTCAAAAGCATTTCTCCTTAACTTGAAAATGTTTGAAGTTGGCCTCTCTTTACCATGATTGGAATAGTTTGACAGTAGTCTAAATGCAGCCGTCTCTTGTTTGTATTTTGGTCCTTGGCAGAGGTGGAAAGTAGTAAACAAAAAAGTAAAAGTACTGTACTTCAGTAAAATGTTGAGGTATCTGTATTTCACTTCATGGTATTTTACAGTAGTAGATACATTTTACTTTTACTGGATTAGAAAGTACAGATGCCTGTACTTTCTACTCCACTACATTTTATTTGGATTGGAAAAGTGTATTTTCTTAAAGTTTTTGACCTGCTGAAATGCACAGGGCTTTATGGACACATCTTTCCTGCATGTTTTAAGTTCCCAACAAAAATAGACTACCGGTATATAGAAAATAAAAAAAAAATAACCTGGAACGTTGCCTATAATGATCAAAAATCAACATAATTCAAAATTCAAAAATAAATAAATCAAAATAACAATTTGATGCTTTAATAGTTCTCACAATAAAAAAACAACAACTTTTACTTAAATAGATTGCATAATGTGGCACTTTTATTTTAAATTGAATATTATTTTGCTCCTATATCTGTAGTTTTACTTAAGTAACAAAAACAAAAAGAGTACTTCCTCCACCACTGGTAATTGTGTACATTTATAGCGCTGTACGTGTTTAGGTACACTCGGTCTTTTCAGGAAAACATTTGTTGGTACTAATTTTCCAACAAGTAAATTAAAAACTGCTACAAACCCAATATTTACTACTTATTCATTAGAGAATTAAAGAGGAAGGTGTAACAATAACCGAAATAACGTGGTATCTTATCGTCAAAACTGATCATAGCGTACTGTGAGATTTGCATATCGTTCCGCCCCTATAGGTTTCATGTTTACAAATAATCGTGATCATTAATACACGACGCAACAATAATAACTAATATACTGTAAGCTATGTCAATATTAAAGTTGGAAGTAACTGTTGGCTTCACAAAAATGGTAGAAAGAATTTACATTGTGAGTTGAAAATATTTATTAAATGTATATTTTCTATGTGATTGACAGTGGTATAAGTGGCCCACAGCCCCCACTGTTTGTGTGTGTGTGTGTGTGTGTGTGTTAGGGATGTCATGATATCAAATGTTTGCGTTACGATTATTCTGAGGAAAAAAGCATCTCAATATAACGTATATTCATGTTACTAAACAAAAGTGATTTTCTTTCATTCCCGTGTTCTAATGTTACTATTTGTTAAGTTTGTGACCACCTTTACCAAACATAACATAAACATAAATGTGACCAAAACAGCCAGATAAACAAGCTCTTTACATTCAGGTCTATTTTTGGGCTATATGTTGAACAAAAAATACTTAATTTTCCTTCTGAAATTGTCACAATTATTATTTTTGGGATTCTTACGATTATATTGTGACCTGAACAATTGTGATTATCGATTAACCGAATAAACTTGACATCCCTACTGTGTGTGCTGTGTGTGTGTGTGTGTGTGTGTGTGTGTGTGTGTGTGTGTGTGTGTGTGCGCGCGTTACATTGACTTTACCGGGGAGAGGATGGCTGCACAGTTAATGCATAATACAGTATACTCAACTATAGTGGGCCTTTTAAATGGAAGTGCTACAGGAAGCATCCATCAGTGCTTCTTTCACTATCCTCAAGCTCTTGACTGCACATGACACAACACAGATATATCACCTTTGGGTTTCTCCGTTTCTCATTCTGCCTCGGTCTGAAACTTACACCTCAGAGCACAGCCGCTTGCACGCTGGAGGCATATGATTAGGTGACATCATTCCACCCACCTCAGCTTATGATTGTAATGAAAGCATCTTGAGAATATATTGCCCTGTGAGAGTTTGACGCAACACTTTTGATTCATCCAAACTTAAGGCATCTGTGTGTCTCCAACACAGTTTATCCACCAGAAATCTTTTGAAAAATGGAAGTAGTATACAAAACAGCATGGACCTCTCCTTGTGTCCCACCCCACAGCCTTAAATAGTGCCGGCCAATACATCAAAGAGTTTATATCACTGTTTTCTTAGAGCCCGATCACGATTTAGATGTTTACCCTCTCAAGTCATCTGCTTCTTATGAACGTTCACACTTAATTGCGGTTGGTTACATCCATCTGTCATTCACTCTGAGCACTGCTGAGACTGACCAACAGCGGGGAAAAGTGTCTTTCTTTTACCACAGAGCTGCAAAAGCTTCAATACAAAACTGGTGGCTCATGATGTGGTGATTTGACCAAAAAAGTAGATCGTCACAGAATGAGATCACGGTTGGATTTTTATCACCATACTGCCAAGCCCTAATAGTGACGCACTAAATATATATATTAGGGTTGTCAAAAGTATTGAAACCCAGATATAATTGATACTAAAACTAGTATCGAAACCTGATACTCGTACAATTACTGATACTGCAAAACATCATTAGCAAGGCAAAATAAGAACCAAGATCGCACGGTAACTATTATTTTGTGTTTAAAATTACATTCTTTTGTCTCAAATATGAATTGTTTTTTCATTATCACGTTGGTAATAAAATCCATATTGAGTATTGTGCAGTTTCCTTAGTATCAACATCGAGTTTGAAATGTTAGTAACGTGACAACAATGATACATATAAAATCAGACATTTCAGATTTGTGTACATCTGGCTGACAGAAAAATATACAAACATCACCTTTATATCGAATATTATTGCTTGAATTAAACAAAAATACTTGCGAGAAAGCAAAGTAGGTGAAGTTTGAGAGTTTGAACAATTGGGCTCCACTGCCCCACAGCAGTTGACTAATTCAATTAGCTCTGCTCACCGATGAAATATTACTTTGAGAGTTAAAAGCAAACACAAATTACACTCAAACAGCTGAAACTCTTTAAGGCGGAGGTTTGTGAAGATGAATAGGTAAATGAAGGTACTGAATCACTTTTATTAGGTTTCTGAGTCAAATGTCTGTTACCTGAGGCCACTTTAATTGTTGTACATGCGAGCTGACACCTCGAGATACATGTGCAGCAGAGTGGAACTTGTCCTGGTCCTTTTACCTCACGTCACTTTTCCATCTTCAACCATATTTTGGGGTTCAAACTGTCGGGGTTCTAAACGTTGCTTTGACTGCTCTTTTACACCTTGAAACTGGGCAATGGCTGTATACTTTTGTCACTGTAAGCTTTATGTTGCACACATGCAGAAGCGGGCAGAGGGATTAGTGGCATTGCACATTACTCTTATGGATCCCTGCCTCTAATCAACGGCCATGGAGAGGCTAACCTTTGCAAGCAAACTCTGCTGCAGCCTGATTATACCACACATACAGGTCACTTCATCAGAGCACTGTTCAGCTGAAGCTACATCAATTATGCAGGTCTGTCCATGGTCAATGTCCCTTGAGAAAAATAACATCTTTATTACGAATCCCAAAAAGAAAATAAACTTGTGAATAGATATGTAATGAATCTAGGCTAAGTGTGGAAGTGCAGGACTGGTCCATGGACTTACAGATGAAACACAACGACAATGCTGCATTGTCAAACTAAGGAATATGTGAATAACTGCAACAGCGCTTTAGGCTCGCTTTAGGGCAGGTGAGCGAATATTTGTTGCGTAAAAAGCTGCAAGACAGTGATGGCGCGCACAACATGCAACAGATGAGAAAACAGAGCCGAAGCGGATCTAATTGAGGAGAAAACACGTAATTACCGCTGGTTGAAACTCAACAGTTTGTTGGACGCTGGATCCACACTGGTCATGTCCCCATGCGACACCAAGCGACAACTGCAAACAACAAGCCGCGCGATCCCACTCTCTCTGATCCCACTCTCTCCTGTTGGATTTCCGCGCACTTCTTTGCTAGGAGCTCCGACACATCACTGCAGCTCAAAGTCCCGACAACAGCCGCTGATCAGACCCATTCCGCTCTCTCTCTCTTTTCCACTGTTTGTCTTGCGCGCAACTGGTGAGAGCGTAACAACGCGCCGCGGCTCTGTGCCATTGAGGAGTTGCTTCGGTTTGTGGTCCCACTGCGTTTGTGCGCGCGCACTCACGACCCCGTGTCAATACTGCATTTCAATCCAGCACAATTAGACGGAACAGCCTCCAGTCTAACGGGCACTTTTCTGCGCAGGTTATTATTCTCTTTAGAGGGACGTGAAAAGCACAGCTGTTACATCATCCCGCAGAGTAACTGTAACTGTAGCTTCCAGCGACACTGATGTCAGGACCAGGTCTCTGTTGGGGGTAGTACATCACAAGACATTATTCTTTGAGAATTCTGTGACTCTTTTGCCTTGAGTATTACAAATAAGAGGAAGGAATCTTTAAATGGTATTTGATTAATCTCTTAATGCCAATCAGTCTTCGTTTCAGCAGGTTTCAATAAGAAACACATCAGTGTATTAGTCTGCTAATCAATCACGCTTGTGTTCTCTCTGGGGCCCAACAATCCCATATCTGCAGCAGCTTTATGTCCAGATGAGGTCATTCCTTTTCGCTGTGCCTTTCCCCAACGTCTGCTCTTTACTGCTTCTCTGTCCCCTTTTTGCCTTTGGTATTTTCCACTATCCTCAAAGGTCTTAAAGTCGATCTTTTCTGTCAAGGGGACCAAGCTGGTGATGTCATAATAACATCTAAAATCCAGTTCTTTAAGCCTGATCTTATTCTGACATAGATCAAGACAAAAGACCAAAACGATGCAGAAAATGTCAAATTGTGTCCCACTGATGTGATTCCTGTTTCACTATTGACACTTGTTTGAATGAATATCCAGTTTCAAATTATCGATTAGTATCAGGGGTTTGCTATTTTTTGACAACCCCGGTTACGAGTGTGTAATAAAGATCTGTAAACAAACACGGAAGACTGAGCGTGAGAATTGTTTTTCCTGAGATGTCAAGATCATTTTAAGGCCCTCCAAAGGAACTCGAGACCCGCAGATGAAATGCGAGCTTAGGTAAATCTGATACCTTGACAATAGCCCACACAGACGCACAAACGCACACACACAGACAGCATGAAAGAGTGCAGGAATGCCAGGCTTATGCTCCACAGCACTCAACCGCTCATCAATTTTTAATCAGCTCATCAATTAGCTTTAATCAGCAGCTCCCCCCCCCCTCCCCACCGGCCTGTCCCACCACCACCGCACTGTACTGCCACACTATAAACGCAATATGTTAGCAAAAAACACACTCAAAAATACAGCTGGTGCAGCAAATGCCCAGAGTAAACACTACGTCATGGGTAAAAAGTGACATAAGAATTCAATTGCGAAAAAATATAATAAATACAAAACAAAATACATCAGCGCGGATTCGTGCATTTGCCAAAAGATGACATCAACTTAATCATATGTCCTTTTTTGGGTTTGTCCTTGTTTAGAATTAGTAAAGCAATTATTTAGTTGTATTTTTAACCTTTTTTTTTGTTATAGTTTAGACCTAGAGTAGACACAATGTCAAGGACAAAAAGCGATACCTTCTGTCTGTAACATTAGCGTTCAAATCCCCCTCAAAAAATGAAAAGATACGGGAGAACCACACTCACTACTTTGCACCCAAGGCTAGTCGTATGAGCCCAGTTACTATTTGACCACCACACCCAACCTCCCTTTGGTACATGACGCCCTTTGTAACAGGAAGTCCAATGGGGAAGGCCTCTTGTTCGCTAAATTTGTGATGATACCCATTATAGTCAATGAGAGAAGTGAGAAAAGGAGTGAACGCGCTTTAAATGTCTCTTGAAATAGCAGCAGACCAAAGAAAAGATTGAGTGAGAAGTTTAAAGCGACATTTATTTGCAAAGGGTACGGCAAATGTGTACTCAAGTAAAAGTATAATTACATAATCATAATAAGGTACT
Source organism: Chaenogobius annularis (assembly GCA_015082035.1). Classification (NCBI taxonomy): domain Eukaryota; kingdom Metazoa; phylum Chordata; class Actinopteri; order Gobiiformes; family Gobiidae; genus Chaenogobius; species Chaenogobius annularis. The sequence goes on along the minus strand of BJKM01000145.1, from coordinate 732,355 downwards.
CAATTACAAGTACAATTATTGCTGCCGAAATTGTACTTAAGTAAATGTAAGAAGTGCACATGAAAAATACTACTAGTACTTCGGTAGTTACTTTGAAATGCAATTTTGGAACAATATTTTACAGAAATGAAATGATTTAAAGTGAATTAAGTTGCACATTTCACACATTTAGACAAAATCTGTGCAGGTGTGTAGGTGAAAAGAAGCTAATACAGCGCCGCTTCTCTATCGCGACTTCAGACTTGTCGCTTGCAAATTTTGACAAGCGCCGGTTTCTTTTTCTTTTCTTTTTTTGGCTTGCTACTGACCTGCAATTTACATCTTAAAAGAGGTCATTTTAGCCTTTTTCCAGGTCTGTTTCACGATAATAGACTCAGAAATGGCTGAAATCCAGGATGTTAACAGATAAAGCCGTTATAATTGAAAATTTGTTATTGAAAATATGCACATCTCATTAGTGCTTGTTTAGCTGCGACCCACAACGTTTAACCACGTTTAACCGTAATTGCCTATTTTATTTACTTATTTATTTATGGGGGACTGGGGTCGCTTATTTTCAAAGGCTTGGTCACTTGCTGCTCTCTGAAAATCTGGCATCTCTGACACCGAGGTGAGACTTGAGCTGAAGTCAGCATTCACATGGTTTTTAAAGGACACTAATTACAATTATATGCAACAATTTAACTATTTTCAAGTACATGTTTAAAGATCTACTGAAAAAAGCACAATTACTCAAAAAATTTACTCATTTACAGTCACATGAGTAATTGTTTTAACATCTGTAGAAAAATAAAATGAATGAATCGCGAGTTTGTGAGAATCTCCGTCAGAAATGGATCCCATGAAGCCCCAGCACATTTAAAGACCCGGGTATTAACTTGTGTAGGTGTGAGCATTAGTGTTTGTGGGTTTACAGGTGTGTGCAGAAGACGCCAGGAGAATTTGTACGTCGATTAGCTCAACAGTGATCTAATCTCTCTCAGCTACGGTTCCATATCTGCGGACAGCTGCCATCATCACTGAAGCAGGTCTGACCACCAGCCTTTGATACTGTGGTCAGATGGACAAATGTAGATGCATTTAAAAATGCAACCACTTATTATCACCCGAATAAGATCATAACACTCTGTAAATTCTCAACTACACTGGAGCACTCTACTCAAATCCAATCTGTTTTACTGTTTTAAGTCTCTATGGAACCAACAATCCAGTTTATTGATCTAATATAAACATTTGAGTGTGGTGGGTCACTGACTATGAAAAAGCATTACATTTTAAACATTAGAAACATCATTGTAAGGTACATAAGGCGACTGTTTGATAGCTATTGCCATTGTAAAACAAATTGCATAACATTTCCATTATTTTTGGTTTCAATTCTTCCAAGTCACTATTTCCATGATTGTACAGGGAAAACACAAAATTTTGATACAAAGGAAAATGTTTGATACTCAGATATTGATACCACAATGACAATCAAAATGTGGTCTTTTACTAGTTCCGATAAAGCTCAAGATTATTCTAAAACAAAATGCAGGTCAAATATTATTTTAAAACAAGAACTTTCAATTGCTTTTGTATCCAGCTTTTGTTGTCCCTGTCCCTGCGAGGATAACATTATGGGCTAATGAAATTTGCAAACAATTTTATCATATTTCTTAGCTTTATTCATACAATGAAAATGCAGCCTTTTGTAGTGTCCATACATCATCGCACTGCAGCAATAGATGGTGGCACTCTCATTAAATGTGATCACGTTAATTAACCTTTTGTCTGCGGGGATCAGGCTGGAGACGGACCATTGTGAGGGGATTTTACAGTCCTTGTCTGTCCATGTGGCGCTTCTCTCTTTTTTGAATCGCACAAATCACTATTTAGATCTATTTGAAAGGAGAAACAGACAATCCTGTTTATTTTGCTCAAGCGCACAGACAAATATGAGATTGTCTGTCATATGAGTCAAATCAACTTTATTTCTGGAGTATGTTTAGTTAATTTATTTATAAACCTTTATTTAACCAGGTGAGCACCATTGCGATCGAGATCTCGTTTGTGAAAAACTGAAAAACAATATGACAGAACACAAATCATAAAAACATTTACAGTTAAGAGACATTTAAGTTCAAATAAAACCAGAGTTTACATTTAAAAGCACACACAGTTTTTGAAGGATTTTCTTTCAAAAAGTAATATTTACAATAAAACATACCAGTGAGTAGAAATACCCTATATATAAAAATATGTCAAAGTGTCACTCCACCTGTGAGTGAATACGTTTGTGTGTGCACGAACACTAAATCCAAGTTAAAATCATTTGAATACAATGAGATAATACAATAAGAGGCAGCTATTGGCCAACAGTTAAAACATATCTTGTGGTCACTCACATTCTGTTTCATATAGGAAAGGTGTGCCCTCTTGTGGTAGGACCTTTAATTGCAATGTCACCACAGTAACGCGTGCATTTAGCATAATCTTGAGATACTTATGTTAATTGGTTTAATTCGATTGATCATGTTTGCTTTATCTGTTCCTATCAAAGAAACATTAAATTAATCACAGATGAAACTTCACCATCTCCATCTCCATATATGTCGACAATTTTGAATTATGTAAAGATTTCCATACCTCAGCTCTTCCTCGTGGGTCACTCCACTGTAGTGAAACTCTGCTGAACTGCACACATGTACATCACAGTTTTAATTTGCATAGTATTTTCTGCAACATATCAGTTGCTATAATCATCCACATAGGAAGAGAGCTCTGATCTTATAGCACTTGGGTCACAATCTGCAGGCTCTACAAGGTTTAGCTTGGTCCTTTTCTGGGCCATGTCCAGTCAACTATAATGGAAAATGTTTTTTCCAGCTTCTGAACTTCCTGGAGTGTGCACAGTGCATTTAATGTGTGTGTTTTAAAGCCCTAAATGGAAGCAGATGTCCAAGAGTAAAAGTTTACATAGGTCTGTAATCAACTGAAGGATTTTTTTGTACTTTCTCCTTGTAATTTGAGTCCATTTTCCTGTTTAAATGAGCCTGGTCCATTGCATTGTGCACGCGGACAAACTCTATTGGTTTGTACTGAGCTATGCAGCCACATATGGGAGTTATTATAGTCCAATGTTTATCAGTTCATAGAGGACTGGCTGGCTTTATGACAGCAGACCAGAGCAGTTTTGTGCAGTTACATGTGGGCAACCAAAAAGATTGTCTTACAGCCCGCATCAATACAATAAAAATAATACTTATTATTTAACTTTGCTCATCTGCAAACAAAGCTATGAAGAGTGAATGTTTCCTACGTCAGCGGATTCATCGGTTCACTCCCACAGGGTTTTATGACAGACACTGGGAAACTACACAATTGGTCTGGCGGCACTGAACTTATTATGAAATACACTAGACTTTTTTTTGAACTGAAATACAAAAATTCTGAAAAACATGTTTGACATAAGCACCATATGCTTTTGATTTAAATCCCACTTTGAATCCTGCAGTGAAAACCTCCCCAGGAAACCACCAAGACAGAACCATAAATATGTATGTTTTGTTCTGATTTGTCTTTTGGACACTTCACTTGTCTTTCTTTCTGACCAGACATTATAATAGCACAATTCAAATACAATTATTTCTCGAGGCAGATGTGTGCCAATCTGACAAGGAGCAAGCTGCAACACAACCCCTGGCAATTGTAGTCACTAAACATTGTGGGAAGTTAATGAAGACATTGTGAGTATTTCAAATTGAGTGCACTGGAATGACCTTTTCAAGTGAGAAACTCTGGGGGGAAAAGAATGAAAGACCAAAATGTTCAGGTAAACTATAGTGGAGGCCCCATGCCACTTCTCCGTTATATCCTACAAAAGTACAATCTTATTTATTTGTGTGTGCGGTCCATGATGTCAGCAGCCCAGTGAACTTATTGAAATCAATGAGACTCTTTACCTATAATACATTCAGCAATCTTTCTGCCTTTCAAGATTGCATAACCAGTATTAAAAGTCAGTATAAAATAAACAAAAACACTCAAACTTAGAAGCTAAACGTTTCAGCTGTATCCAGTTGGGCTGTGGAGTTAATTGAACTTGAATCAAAATGTCCTCAAATCCTTTCACAGATTGCAATGATCAGCTTAGACCGTTTTAATATAACTAACTCTATGAGAGAGACACTTCGGTTTCTTTGAAAACATTTGATCAGAAAACCTCCTGTCTTTGGCCAGCTAACATTTTCCAAGCACATAATGTATCCCCCTTGGCACAGTTTTAGGTCTTCTCGATCCATAATGCTGTACAGCTCGTTATTGGTCACAGATAACTGAACTGTGTATGAAAGCTATTTTAGCTTTGCACGATTAGTCAGGCCTGATCCCTAAAAGGTGAGTAGACAGCAGGGACAAACCCAAAGACATTCAGGGCTCGCAGAAGGCTCAGCTGCTTATGTAAATAATGAAGAGGGACAAGAATGGGTCACGATTCATTGTGGCTAAATGCGAGTGTCCACTTGATTTATTTCCTGTCAAAAGTAAAAGACCTGTGCTTTGTAATGCTTTGTCATTCCTGGGCACATGGCCTCTGCGTCATAAATGTACACACCTACGGTTCTTGGCAATGTAATCAATTGGAGAGGTGAAACAACGCTTGCGTTAAAAGAATGAAGCACAGTATACAAAACACTACTATTACAGTAATGCGACAGCTTCTGCTACAGCTTCTGCTAAGTAGGATGTGCTGCTTCTACTATTTCTTTGTCATAAAAATAATATTATAATCAAAACATCTATTTCTACTCCTTTATGGAAATATGATCTACTATTAGAACACTTGTTAATACTACTTTTGCTACTATTGTTGAGGTAATCATTTAAGTATTACAGCTAATAATATTACTAATGCTGCTAATACTCGTGAAAATACAGTTTTCTGGCCAATTGCACAAAAGTACCTGCAGCCCCGCAACCACAGAATGGAAACTGCCCAATAATGACTTCCAGCTGTCTATTTAACTTTAGCTTTCACCTGCCACTCTGTCACTACCTGCTGTCAGATTATACAACTGGAAATCCACTTCTAGATAAGCATTAGTGTCAAAAACAAACTCCTAACAGAGTAGCTGTACGAAAAGGCACATCACATACTTATATTATATATTATGCTAATAAATGCAAGTACTCAGATTAAACTTGCAGATGGGTCTTGGTGTTGACCTGATCTGCACTGGCCAGAAGACTGTGTGTCGCTAAGAAGCAGACAAAAACAGCAGGTATTTCATAGATATGACTGGGCTCCAAAGAAGACAATGTAAGACTTGTCAGATTTGTAACACTTTCATCTATTACAAGAACTGCCCACGTGTTTATAACCTTAGTTACAGTATGACAGCCATTTCATTACACAGTGGCACTCCAGGTTGTGCACTGATTGATTGCCCCTGAGACTGCCACTGTCTAGTGCCAATGCTGCCCACAGGTGAAGTCTGCCACTCGGAGCCCGCCGCAGCCACAAAGGGAACATTGTCCACTCAACGCTCCAATCATGCTAATTATGAGAGACGCTTCATTAGACTGTGATCGCTGAGGCGCACAGAGGCAAATGTCAGGTTTCACTACACACCTTAAACAATACTTGCTAGTAAACAATGTATTTATCAGACACAAAGAGACGTATTATGAGTACATTTGCACTTGGATTAATCCCCAGACCTGTCTCCAATTGTGATTACGGTGGGAGTGAGGTGATAATACAACACAACAGTCACAAAAAAATTTACTTGTAATGAGGTACGCTCATTCTGGTGAGTACAACTACCTTCTGAGACACAATAAGTCCTCAACCGCTCATCCCACTCTCACAGTCTGTACCTTCAGCCCACGCTCCATTCATAAGTCACATGAGTCTGATGCCCTACACTGAAGTCTCTAATGTGATGGCACCATTAATGGAGAGTTTACATATAAAGAAATGATCGGTTTTGGTTTTTTATGTGCCATACTCTGTGTTTTACCTTTTCTTGCAAAGTCAGTGTTATTCAGTTGAAGTGGTTGATGGAACTGGATCTATAAAAGTGGACATAAGTGGTTTTATATTATAGGCTTGTAGGAACTGCTCATATCTTCCAAAGACTTCCTCAACACAATGAGGCTGCACACTTCAGTCAGATGTCAGCACAGATTGTAGACTGGAACCATTAGTCTCTAAAAACATTCAAATGGAAAAATTAAAATGAAAAATCATTAAACATCATTAAGAAACACTAACTATATATTTCTGAATAAAAGTTGGGATTGTGTTTCAGTATGAAAGGCCTAAATGACTTAGGCTCAAAAACGAATTGAACGTCTGCAGCAGTGACTATAATAGAGTCCTGCGTGTTCAGGGCATCCCTGCTCCACACGAGCCACACAACAAGACTTTGCCCTCTTCACCCTCAGCTCATTTATCGGACTAAACTGGGGTCATCACGACGATGAGGGTGCACCGTGAACGGGATGGCCATTGTGACCCGCTCGCCTCTGTCCCGGTCTAAACCGGCTTCCCTTGTGGTCAGAGCATTTACCTGGTAATCTCGAAGCTGCAGCCTTTCCGTAGGAGCAGGGCTCTCTTCCGCATGATGCCTTTGTCTCTGCCGATGTACGCATTTTTATCTGAATTCATGGGTGCAACAGCAAGCAAGTGAATCCTCTAGGGAACGGTATTTTTCCAGAGAGAAAAATCCCCTTTAGGAAAGTCTAGCGAATAAAAAGACGGAGCAAAATGGGGAAGAAAAATCCTTTAACGCTCAGCAGAGCATAGAAAGTTAACTTGTTCTTGCCTTACAAAGCATAGGCTCGGTGTTGATGTTTAAAAGTGCATGTTGCCAGGTTTACATAGGTCTCCATGAAGCGGGATGTTGCTGCTGCAGTTGTCAACCTGATCGGACTGTGTGGAGGAGGAGGAGGCTCCTGTCCGGCACGGAGCACACTCTGCTCCTTCTGCCTCACACCGACGAAACGCAGCCACTTCATGGAGCCAATGGGAGCGAAGGATGGAGCGACACACGGGAAAGACAGGTTCATGTCAACACCGACTATGGCCCGAAAGAGGGGTTTTTACGGTAAATTACCAACGGCACCATATTTACCCCCCCACCATTGTCTGCTGCAATCTCACTGCGCACCACTAGATGGATTTGTGAGTCATCAGATGGTCACGTGTGTCGAGCCGGGGTATGTTCAGAATGTCAGTTAGCGCAGGTGAGAATTCTATCGTACAAGTTGTCTTTAAATTGTCAAAATGTAGACATTTGTGATTTGTGTTTTTATTTAATGTCTGAACATCACGAGCCTCTAGTTTTGTCCATGAAACGCACATAAGTATTGCGCAGGGCATCAAGTGCTCCGAGTTGCTCATAATATGGAATCTAGAATGCACCAAAATACAAAAAATGATATGATTTTTGTTGAAAACATCTTGGTTGAGGACCCCAGACCACACGTAGGAGTGTGATTTATGCAATATTAAAGAATTAAATGTATTCAAAAAATAACTACTACTTGTAATTTGTATTACAGACATCAGAATCAGAAAGGGTTTATTGCCATTGTCAATGCATAAAATTCACAAACATAGGAACTTGTCTCTGCATTAAGGCGCGACATAAAACACTGATCAATAATAAAATAAAACCCCTACGCATTTTTTACACGTTCAAAGTGGTTTGGGGGTCTTGGGGCACCACTGAACATTTACGCTTATGGCACCCAAATAGCTAGCAGCAGCCCTGTCAACTGAACATGGCAATATGCCATGTTGAATAGGCTTTAATTTGTGGACCCAAGAGAGAAATTGGCCAGTTCCATATCCCATACATATTTGCATTAAGACCTGCTGCTGGAGCGTAATGGAATTTCTGGTTTAAACATCTTTTGCTAATTATTGCAGCAACGGTTGATCCAGAAACTCCCACATGGTTGTCACAAGCTTGTTGACAACAACACATTTTACTTTGTTCCTAACAATACTGAATGAGTAGGGTGTACTGTAGCCTTTAACAAAGTGTGTGTGCTATAAATAATGAAGAGTGGGCTGAGAGAATGCAGTGTGCTTCATTAGTGAAATGATTAGACTGTGAAAAGTCTTGCTCCATTTTACTTTAGGTATTTCTAACTATAAATTCATCTGAACTATCTTCAAAGTGGTGTCCTCAGGATTAGGTCATCCAAAAGTCCAACACTGAAACTTTACATGGAAGTGAAGGTTTTCTTTGTGTGAATTGTTGAAAGCAATGTTAGAAAGCAAAACAACAGCAACAATTGTAATAACAATCCATCATCATGACTATCAGTTGGATTATAAATGATAAAAAATTGGGAACTATAAGTATAATCCAGTCAAAACATTATGACCATGTTTCAATATTATGGTGTTAAACTCACCTGCATAAAAGATAAACTATATTCCAAATACTATGGGTCTGTCTTTTGTTCCCCTTTTGAAATGACTGAGGTTACTGACTAAGACCATGGAGGAGGTGGTGCTGTGACGCTGGATGTCTAGAGAAGTATTAGTATTAGTAGTCAGTTTATGGAAGATTTAAATGTTCAAGACATTATAGTCCTTTCATGTCATACTTGCTTTGGCAGGGGTTCTGTTAACGCAAGATCATTCAGGTAGGTGGATGATTTTGTCATTATTGGCTGGAGGTGTCATTGGTACGACGGTGCTGGGGGCACAAAGTGCACTAAACTGACCAGTGACCACTGCAGATGTGGTGATGATCTGGCACACTCTTCATCGTGTCAAAGCCTCTTGTGGCTTATTGTCTCTCACACACCACTACGGATTAAATTACACATATTATACATTAATTTTGTTGTTACTGGCCTTTAAACTACACAAACTACCCTCTTTGTGTTAGGGTTTGGAGGCGTTCACTCATCAGGATTTGGTGTTAGTGTGCCATCTACAGGCGGCAGCAGAAATGCTCAAGATGAGTCTGCTAATGATTTATTGACTGAACAAAAGCACAGGAGACCCCCGGATTTCTACCTTTGGCAAATCAGGGAAATGTAAAAGTGTTTTTGTGAGGCTCAGAGAAGGAGCCGAGAAGCTAACGTGATTGACGCTAAATACAGCTCCAGTTATGAGGGAACAATGTTAAATGTTACACGGTTAAAAGTTTAAAAAAGAAGTCCATTAAGTTTATTGTGTGATTTTGTCCGAATGACTGTTTGTCTTTGCAGTGTACTTACTATCCATGTTGCTCATTTCATATAAAGCAGTCAAAATCCTGATCGAATGTGTCAGGATTTTGCCTGCTTTGTGCATGTACTTTGATTATAATGTGCTTTGATGCTAGTTAAAGTCAGATTACACCACAGGCCATGAGTCCAAATACCCACAGAAAGAATCCATGTACCACTTCTGTTCTGTTTACCCAGTGTTTACACGTGGAATTCTCTGTAAGTGACTCAGAGATGCTTTCAAACAAAAGACCGGGCCGTGGCTGTGTGATTGGAAAGACTTCAGACTCCAGCCTCCTGATGATTCACTTCACTCTGCTCAAAGACAAACTGAATATAGATGTCCCTTTTTAACGCCGCATTTCTCATCCAATTTCAGCAACAGATATAAGGATTTTGAAAGTGAGGACACACGGAAACCTTGTCTAACCTCTCAAAACTTAATCCACGTTGACCCAAAACCAAACACGTTTAGTTGATTAATGGAAAGCTGCAAGGTTATGTAATCTGTGGGCTGTTCTTTTGGTGAAGACAAACAAAGATGGAGGGCACGGAGAGAAGTGTGCAATAGTCGGATCTGACAAGCAGGACTTAAAACAACTGAGGGCACGCAAGTTAAACTCATTAAAACTTACATGTGAGCTGTCATTTATTAACATGTTATAGACAATGTTAGAATCATGTAGAGTCATGTTTGGATCAATGTCTTACGTCTTAATGTTGCATGCAAAAGTCTCAATGGAGCTGTGGTAGATTTTGAATAAGCAGCATTTGAATGAGAATTATTTCAATGAGAGAATACATTTAGCTGCTTAACAATTATTTTCAGCAGTGTTCTGCACATAAGATTTAAAGGAGTAAATAACACGGTCAAGAGTCGACAGTAAGCCCTACCTTTCTCTGTTTGTAGGTTTATTTGTTTGCTCCAAACCAGTTTAAACTGATCAATACTTGAAAACTTGATTAATAAAATTTGCACCATAATTTCCAAGGAACAAAGCCATGAATAAATACAGTTTATATAGTGATAACTGGGAGAGATGGGAAATATCTGTGTCCATAAGTGCAGCTTGTGTGAAAAGTACGCTATCTCATTGAAGCAAATCAGATAATTTATTCCCAAAATGGAAAGAGTCGAATAGAACAGCGTTGTGGCTGTTTTTGGGAGCCAGGCACCTTCTCCTAACTTGGCTCCTGCGAGACTGACCACTGACCACTGAATGTATTCCGAGGTTATTTCATTAACACAGATCCTGTGTGTATGTGGCCTCCATCTGTCCATCGCAGGGGGATCGCACGGTCTGTCACAAGTCAGTCCTTCTCCTTCATAGTTACCAACCATTTTATATTACATTATGACAAATTAGTTTAAGCTTCGGATATTTGACTTTTGTGATGAAACCATAACTCTACTCCTTGACTTTAATGTACCCTGATAGTGTCGTTGAAGTTTATTTCCCAAACAAAAAGACATTATCACAAACATGGCCTTTAGATTCTTTGTGGAAACCAACATTTTTAAATAAAATGTCTTGAGGATGTCTCATTGTGCTGCAGGACAGTCTGGACAGTCTGATTTAGTGGAACAATGGTGTTCTTGTGTACACTTACCCTCTCAGGGACTCAGAAAATATAATCCACTTTTAACAATTCCAGTGTCATCAGTAGATAGATAATCAAATAAGTAAAGAAAAGTTCAACTGAAAAGTTCAGCAACATATAACACAATTATTACTCTGAAAATAAATATTATGTTCAAATGTCAGTTTGAACTAAAGGGCTTGTTGAGATGTAATGTAATAAATCAAATGATATACATTTTTACATTTTAATCTGCTTTGATTTATTCATCAAGTTTAGCCAAATCTCTTAATGTTTCTCTTTCAATCATTCCGTCCATTTGTGCTCGAATTGGACAAGTCCCAGTGTGGATGAAATAATTAAACATTAATATCCATCTGTCCCTACAAGAAGAGAATAATTGCTGTGTGTGAAATAGCATGAGCGTGCTCCTTATGCCTCTGCTTACTCACAATTAAACAAATTAACTTTAACTGCACATCCTGTTTGCTCCTGCATGGCACTGTAACACAATGTACCTACATCCTCCTGTTATTGGCAATAATTGTCCACTGAATACAAAAACATTTATAGTAAGGCAATCACAAAAGAAACATAGCTTATAATTTTCCTAATGGTGGCAGAGTAATTCAGCTGATCTGGCAACAAACAGATTTGTTAAAGTTACTTTGTTAACTTTGTTGATCACATCATCACACATCTTTTAAGTTCAGCATATCATAATAATAAAGAAACCAAAGGCTAATAACTGCTAGAATGTAAACTACATTTAACTTCCAATGTTATCCAATCAGAATTTCACATTGTACCATTCCTGAGAACACAGTCATTCTGTTACTATCATCATATTTAATTATTACATTCAAAAAAGGAATACCGGTAGCTCTTCTGCCTTCGATTTAGGAACTAAAGCTGTCGAACGTTGTTATGTCAAACTGCGTCTTCAAGTCAGTCTCAAAAGACACCTCCGCCATGTAATAACTCTGGATTTACTGTAAGCTCCGTCGTTTGGTTTTGCGTCTGTTGCATGCAGATGAACACACAAACACCTGTCAACTCCAATTTGAAGCCGACGCCGAGGACATCAGACACTAGGATCACAGGAACATTATGCTAAACATTATTAATTTTGTACTGTCTCTGCCTTTGCCCTCATGCATTCAGACTGAAGAGCAAACAAACAGAGCAGATGTAAAGCAATCATGCTTTTTTAAATGACATGCACTTCCATGTGGGAGCCTGTCGTTTCCAGCCTGTTGTGTCTTTTCCTCAATGTTTAAACTGCTGTGGAGAGCGGAGGGAAGAGGCAGTGATTATGCTGGACTCAGCTGCAGCAATTATTTCAGTTGATTAATACTATAAAAGATAATCAAAATGCTCAAATGACCGTTTCAATATTTTATGGAAGGAACGTTGGGGGGAAATGTTTGCAAAAACAGTTTAGAATTTTTGTGTTTATTGTGCAGAGACAAAAAAGTGCTTTGTGGAAAATATTTACGGATGCCCTCCACTTAAACCAAAATGTTATTTTGTCAATGATTAGGGAAAAATTAAAAAAAAAGCATTAGTCATAAATGTGTATATTCTGTTTTTTAATGTTGTATCATTGTCACTGTCAGATGAAAGACCTGTTATTTCATATTTTCATGCAAATGTTGGTATTCATATTGGGCATTGTTTATAGAATTTGTTTGTCAAAATCAAACCATGGTTTGACCAAACATTGAATGGAGTCTAACAAACTGCCCCGTTCAGCATGTGTGCCATTACAATAAAAGTTTATTTATCAAGTCTTCTTTAAGTGACAGGTTAGACTAACTTTTTGCAACTCAGCACTTCTTCTTCACAAACTTGACAAATCTATGATCAATATTTACCACAAGTCTGCAAACGTGTCATATGCAATTAGGATGCTATATTATTACTTGCTCATCTAAAATCAGATTTGCCTAAAAATATTAGAGAAAAATAGATAATAGATAGAGACAAACAGAACTAGATAGGTGAAAGAAAGATGGAAAGCATATTTCAGTATAAAATGTCCAGTGGAAAAAAGCGTAGCTGATCCTTTGATGACTCAAGTAGAGGGCTGTAACAACCAACGTTATTATCAGTCACTCAAGTTGAAAGAAACACACCCACACACATTTATTTTGTCCTTGTTGCACTGCCCTTTTCCCCTCCTGCAGTCCTTAAACGAGAGGAGACCTGTGAGTGGCAGCAATGACAAAATGCAGATGATCCCACTCCATTACTTTTGCCTTCAGCAGTTGTGATAAGGCAAAGCAATCACATACAGTAAACAGAGTAGCTGACCATGTCCAGAAGAGCCTAATATGATGGTGGAGGAGGATATAGTGACAAATCTATGGACTGGAAGGGAGGAGAGCGTCGCACTTCAAATATCAATCAAAACAAGCTGCAATATTGAGGATTTTAGACGTAAGACCTGTTACAATTTATCCAGGCTGAGTAAGTGAACAAATACTATAAAGGCACATTGGTATCATGTGTCGGCCAGCATTGTTTTTACTTACATTATCTCCTCAATATCTTCATGGTTCATTATCCATCTCTCGTGTAATGGTCATCAGACTCACTTTATGCACTTAATTATATTATATATTTTTTTAATGTATATATCTATTTTTTTCTATATGTATGTGGTATTTAAAATGTTTAATTTCTTTTATTTTTAATGGAAACGTTAACATTAAACTTATACATCTTCATGGAGCCAAGCATGCCAAAGTCAAATTACATGTCAGCTCTATGGAGTGGCAGCCCCTGCTTAAGAAAGCATCTTTTGCAAGGTAATAAAAACCCGAGTGATTGAAAAAATCATCTGCACCATTTTGAAGACCATTCCTGGCAAATCAATGAGATGAGCATGAGCCCAGGAGGTGGAAGACCTAGAGAACCTTTAGCGTTGTGGTTCCTTTCCACATCTTAATCACTTGGACCATATGTGGATAAATGGAAACCGGTTTAGGTACTCTGTGACTATATTATTATTATTATTAACACTGATGATATTCAGAATACAGTACGTTACTAAAATCAAAGGAATGCATTGTGGTGTGTATTAAGTTTCAAAATGCAAGTTATTAGTGAAAAAAATTGAAAACACTAGTGAGGGCATGTTCGGTTTGAATATGTTTGTGTTCAGAAAACAGTCTTCTTATTGAATTTCATGCAATGGAATACATTTTAATGTAGGAATTCAGACAGTACCTCAATATTCCTCTCATGACTCTCATCATATATCAGACTATTTAGATGAGGGGAGAGATTTTCAGACATTTCTGTCAGTCTCTACATTGTGGCATTGTGACTCTGTCTCAAATGGGCAGTGATAATAAGAATTGGCTTATCTTTGGAACATGTATCTGCATTTGTGTCCTGATTAAATTTAATTAATTAAATAATAGATTGAATAGCCAGTATTTTACAGCAACGTGCTTCTAATGATGATAATTTGCTTCACCAATGATTTCCGGCCCTTCGTCACTTGCCTGCATTCGAATATGGCCCCTGGGGGGAAAACCACTTGACCACCCCTGCTATAGTTCAAGAGTTGTCCATTGTTGTCCAATCCACAACATTAAACACAAGGAATCATAAATGAACAGATTTATCGAACAATCTCCTGGTTAGCACTGTTCAGAGGATTTACCAAGTGCCATTAATGTCACTGCCATGAAGTCACCTTTACAGCCCGTGTGTTGTTCAGCTCTTAAAACTGTTAAAAATGTTTGTATTTTTTTATTGCAAAGGCCATTTTCTCCCATAGAGACATAAAAACCAGCACAACACCTCGTACATCAAACTTTACAATCGTGGACTTAACAAGATTTTTACGGAACATCCACGAGGATTTGTTAAATTAATTAAATTAAAATCTAATCCTGATCAAGCAGACAGACTTGGTGCTTGTGTGAAGGATATAAAAACCTGGATGACACTTAATTATCTGCTTCTTAACCCTGAAAAAACCGAGGTCATTGTACTAGGCCCTAATCATCTACAAGACGTTTTATCTGAGCAGATAGTCACACTGGACAACTTCAGTGTAGCTTCCAGCTCCACTGTAAGAAACCTTGGAGTCTTATTTGACCAAGAGCTCTCATTGAAAGCACGCATAAATCAAGCCTGTAAAAAACAGCCTATTTCCATCTGCGTAATACAGCCAAAATCAGAAAAATCTTGCCTAAAAGTGATAAAAACTTGTCGCAAAACTTGTCGCATGGACAAAAACTTGTCCATGCGTTTTGTAACATCTAGATTAGACCACTGTAACTCCCTGCTTGCAGCGTGCCCTAAAAGCGCCATAAAAAGCTTTCAACTGGTTCAAAATGCAGCAGAAAGATTACTAACCGGAACTAAAAGAAGAGAGCACATTACGCCGGCGCTCGAGTCTCTTCACTGGCTCCCTGTCGAGTTTAGAATCAAATTCAAAATCCTCCTCCTGACTTAAAAAGCCATAAATGACCTGGCCCCATCCTACCTCAAAGAGGCTATAGTCCCTTATCATCCAAACAGAGCACTTTGCTCTCAAAATGCTGGACTTCTGGTGGTCCCAAGAGTCTCTAAAAGCACAGTAGGAGGTAGAGAGTTTAGCTACCAAGCTCCTGTGTTGTGGAATCAGCTTCCTGTCCATGTTAAAGAGGCCGACACATTCTCTTCATTTGCTTAAAACGTTCCTCTTTGAAATGGCTTATGGTCAGGCCAGTGAGGAACAGAAATACAACCTACAGTTCCCAGCTATGCTGCCCTAGGAGCAACTATACTGGGGGAAGTCTGGCAGCTTGAGCACTATCCCCTGCTTCTTACTACTTTTCTATCAAAACAATATTTAATATTAAATTTCACTGGCAATTTGTTCATCGCTTTTCCTTCTTTTTCTCCCACTTCCCCGACGGGAGTGGAGCAGGCACATCGATGACCTGTGGATCCAGATGCTCCTCAACTGCCTGGAGAAACGGTCTGCCTGGAGAAACGGTCTCTACTCCATATGAACGGTTCTTCATCGGCCTCGAAGAATTGGTTCTCCTCCTGAGTGGGTCCATCTCCACCGTCTATCTGCAAACTGTCCGTCCGAGGGGGTCGGATCTCTCCTTCACTGTGGAACTCCTACAGGTTTCTACTTTGGTTTGGTAGTTTTTCCTGGCCGAGAAGGAGGGTCTAAGGACACGGGAGCTTGGGACATCTGTCTAAGGACACAGGATGCTGGGACATTTCCAAGTCCCTATGAACATTGTTTATTTTGTTTTCCACTGTAGCCCCTCGAGGCAACTACTGTTGTCATTTTGGGCGTTAAATAAATTGAATTGAATTTATTTAAGTTTTAAATCCTAAAAATGAGGTGCAATTTGAATTTTTTTGGCCAATTTTCACTAAGATCTTGTTTAGTCAAAAACTATATAAGACATCCAAAATCCCTTCTGAACGTTTTTTATATCTAACATGTCAACATGTAACAAATTTAAACATGGCTCGGGCCGTTTGGATGTCCCAAATATGTGATATGACAATTTTTTCGCATTTATATATGAAAACAGTACATGATGAAAAACATGTAATGCATTTTTACTAACATTTAGTAAAGTACAGAAGAAGTTTCAAAAACTAAATGTAAGATTTTTTCCTATTCACCTGCCATGTCTCGCCTTAATTCAACAATCTGTCACTATTTAGAAAAGTCAATAAAGTGAGTCATGTTGCTGGTGTCAAACTGTTACACTTGATATTTGAAGCTGCTCTGTTGGATCATTGGTTACTATTTTGCAGTTGTTTGTTATGTCTTTTGATGTGACATAACTACATAGTTCTGCCAACTCTCACTTCTCTCAGTATTGATGACTTTTTGGTAAAAATAAAAGTACAGATGCAGGAGCAAGACAATACTTGAGAGAAAGTAAAGGTGCCACCACATAAAACAATCAACTAAAGTTAAAGTATTGAAATACCTAAACCAGGGGTGTCAAACTCATTTGGGCCGCCGGCCAAATTTTGACGCTCAGGCTGGGTCTCGGGCCAAACATAACGTAAAAAATAAAACAAGAAAAACTCTAAGAAATAAATATCTTTATATAGCCTCGTAATAGTTCTTTGTGGACACTGTGGCACGGATCTGCAGCAGGTGAAAGACTGAGTCCATATTCATGCAGCAGCAGGAACTGGAACATGGACTAATGACTTGGGTTTTAACAATTCTCTTTTAAAGCTGAAGGTAAATTCACTAAAAATGAGTTTGAGGGACTTGTAATAAAGCAAGAATGTCCAGGTGTAATCCATATAAAAGTCCTATTCATTTTTTCATTTTTTGGGTAATTTTTTACCTCTGATGCTTCCCAGAATGATTCATTTGACTGGAAATAAGAGGTTTAAAGCTTTTTTTTTAAATTTACAGCAGATCAAGCAGCTTGAGAGTCGGGTCCGCCGTCCCACGGGTGGGACGCACTAAGCCTGTGGGACGGCGGACCTGTATGTTCGGCGGGCCGGATTAAAAACGTCTGGCGGGCCACATTCGGCAATGTACAAACTTACAAGTTCACCCATTTAAAAAGATATGAGAGGTTTGTAATTTTCATCATCGGTACACATCAAGTGTGAGAGACAGAATGGAAAATAAAAAAATCCAGGAAATCACATTGCATGATTTTAAACAATTTATTTGTGAAAATGGGTGGCCAATAAGCATTGGGCAGCTAGAAAACAAACAACTCTTCTGTCCCTCACAGACCAGTCACTTGCTCTTTAAGAAGTTATTCCGGCCTCCACTCGTTCACAGTATGAATGGCTCCTGTTTGAACTGATTCGATGCATGAGAGACCCCCTCACACACCTTCAAACTGTCAGACTCCAGTCTTCACCATGACCAAGACCAGAGCTTCCCAAAGACACCAGAGATAAACTGTACAACTGCACAAAGCTGGGATGAGTCGAACTGCAATTGGTAAACAACTTTGAGAAAAGATCAACAGTTGGAAACATTATTAGAAAATGGAAGAAGTATGACATCACTGACAATCTCCCTCGGAGTGGGGCTCCATGCAAGATCTCACCTCGTGGGGTTCAAATGATCCTGAGAACAGTGAGGAATCAGCCCAGAACTACACGACGGGAACTGGTCAATGATTTGAAGACAGCTGGGACCACCGTCACAAAGATGACTATAAGTAACAAACTACGTCGTCATGAGGTGAAGTCCTGCATTGCCCGAAAGGTTCCACCGACTACACAAAAATCATGTAAAGGCCCCTCTGAAATTTGCTTAAGACCATCTGGACGATCCAGAGGAGGATTTGCAGAATGTGACGTGGTCAGATGAGTCCAAAATTGAGCTGTTTGGTTTAAACACCACTCGCCGTGTTTGAGGAAGAAGAATGCTGAGTTGCATCCCAAGAACACCATATGTACTATGAAGCATGGGGGTGGAAACATCATGCTTTGGGGATGCTTTTCTGCAAAAGGGACAGGAAGACTGGTCCGTGTCAATGACAAGATGAATGTATTGTGACATTGGCTCTGTAAAGCACATATCAAGGTTCTGGAGTGGCCTAGCCAGTCTCCAGACCTCAACCCAATAGAAAACCTGTGGACGGAGTTGAAACTCCGTGTTGCCAAGCGACAGCCCTCAAACATCACAGCTCTAGAGAAGATCTGTGCAGAGGAGTGGGCCAAAATACCAACTAAAGTGTGTGTAGACTTGGTCAAGAACTACAGGAGCAGTTTTTGACCTCTGTCAATGCCAACCGAGGTTACATTACAAAGTATTAAAAGTAACTTTTGCTGGCTGCCCAATACTTATTGGCCCCCCATGTTCACAAATACATTGTTTAAAAATCATGCAATGTGATTTCCTGGATTTGTTGTTTTTACATTCTGTCTCTCATGCTTGATGTGTACCGATGATGAAAATTACAAACCTCTATTATCTTTTTAAATGGGTGAACTTGCACATTTTTAAGTTGCACAATACTTATTGGCCCCACTGTATTTCACCTACATTTTGAAATGTATTTAAGATTCAGATAAAGAATTGTGCTGAATTTCATTCAACAGAAGCGACTGAATTGATTAATTAATTTTGGTCTTGTCAGTTTGATTTATTTAGAGGCTAAACGTCATCATAAACGTGCTTAAAACATGAGGAAAATACTTTGAACATTCCAGTCCATTCCAGAAAAGTAGTGGAGTAGGAAGTAAAAAGCATCCAAAGTGAAATGTACTCAAGCTAAGTAAAGGTTTTTATATTTTTATGTATTTGTACTTACTTTCCACCACTGCCCAAGAGTGAATTGTCTGTTAAATCGAGCAAGTTCTTGGATTGACACCATAAATAAATGAATATAACACCATTTTCTTCTTGTATTCTGTCAAAATGAGTGAAGAATAAATAATACAGTTGTTTGGTGCTTTTGTTGTTTGATTTGTTTGGTGTTTTTTCCGTGCAGCAGCTAGTTAGTGTGTTCAAACATAGAAATAAGTGTGGATTGGCTTGTTAACGGCAGACGTGTTTTTACATTCCAGTTGCGACTCAGAAGGACCTGGTTTCCCTGACGTTGTGCGATGCTGTTTGTAGCCAGTTGTGTGAACACAGGCAGTAAAATGACTCTGAGTTGATTAGTGTAAACAGATTAAGTCCTCATGTTCCGCCTTTACTGCCTCATCTGCCTCTGTCAATTAAAATATAATCTAACCAAGAAATCCCTGGTGAGGACATCTGAACAGGTGCAGGAGGCAATTATGGGAAATAGACGGAAAGTAGATTTGTGCAAATGGAATTATATATACATTTATGTTACTGATCATTTATACTTTTGTGTGAGTGGAATTGTGTCGAGGAATGACACTCAAGCAAGCATTAAAGGGGATGTTTTATGCAAATTCACCTTTAATGAGCTTTTAACCTCATTACATCTGTGTTTCCTCATCATTAGTTCGAGTTATATTTTGATTGATTCTTTCTTTTTTGAACCGTTTTGAACAGGAAGTTAATGGACCTTTTTCTATTTTCCAGCAATTTTAGACCAATATTGGGATTTACAATGAACACAATGTAAAATGATGTTATAATACCCGAAAAAAGCATGATATGCCAGCTTTAACTAAAAAGGCTTAAATGAATAAAGTGGTTGTCGACCATTTGACAAACCTGGAGACAATAGCACTAAGAAAAGAACATTATCTGCTCTGTGTGACGTATTTCATCAGATTCGTGGTTTATTTCACGACAGCTACCTGGCAACATGACAAAGTCGCCCATATTTGATACAGTCAGCCTCCCTCCTATAAATAAAAAAACAGAAGAACAAATTGAATGGCATAAATCAGCTTTAGTGAGAGCAATAAATCAATGCTAGTTGGACGCCTTGGTGAGGTGGGAGTGTGTGTGTGTTTCCTTTGTGATAGGTGCAAGATTAAATGCCTCAAATGAGACTTGATGTCTTCCTATGCCGTGGCCCTCAGAGAGAGCCACATGCTGCTTCAGCATCACGACGATCAATTTGTCACTGCGCTTTAAATATATACACTTCATCTGCACATGGGACTTTTAAAGCCCGGAGCGAGACGTTAGGCAGATAGACTATAGATGTAATTAGCGTAATAACAAACAACTGGAACACATTCCAATAAGCACATATTAACAGTAGTAAACAAACATATAGAATATAATATTGTCATTTCACTAAAACAAATAAACGAAAGATGAGGGTGGAAGGACTGACATTGAGACAAACATTTTCAGTTCATCTGGTTTTTCATATTTTTATGAATATATATTTTTGTTCACCTTGTACTATAAAGTGAATTGAAACACTTCGGGGCTAATGTAATGACGGGCAGAACAAGCTGAACCAGCAGAGTTTGCCTGCTCTGACGGCTTCTCTGTATTCCTGATACAACACTGTCAGAGAAACACACTGACAAACACAACTGTTTATTGAAATAAAAAGTATGGATAGAAGCACACAGAAAGAGCTTCAATAATTAACCCAGATGTGAGGGTAACAAACACTTCATCATTATTGTGTGGTTTCTTTGGCTTTTTGTAACCAAGCACAAGGTCCCACACTGAAGATGTAATTCAGTTGTTATCTGCAACAAGGTAATCATGAGCCAAAGGAACGCAGTCATATGTTGAGGTATCAGTATTGTATTTGCTTCAGAAGGTTGAAATTATATTTGATGCTTGTGGCCTGGATAATTGCTTCCTTTGTGAACACATTTAGTCCACCACTTTCCACATCCAAACAAATCATCTGTGGTCTTCTTGATAACTGACGATCATTCCTCTTCTGACTTTACTTCTTCTGACCTGAGGTATCGCCTCAAGAACTGGTCTTTTACACCTTTAAACATACAACACATTTGTCACATTTTAGTCTGCCAAAATGAACCTTTATTTATCTCAGGGACCGGGCCAGAGTCAGGACTAAACATGGTCCGGCCTCCTGCTGGTGCCAGAGTCAGGACTAAACATGGTCCGGCCTCCTGCTGGTGCAGAGTCAGGACTAAACATGGTCCGGCCTCCTGCTGGTGCCAGAGTCAGGACTAAACATGGTCCGGCCTCCTGCTGGTGCCAGAGTCAGGACTAAACGTGGTCCGGCCTCCTGCTGGTGCCAGAGTCAGGACTAAACGTGGTCTGGCCTCCTGCTGGTGCCAGAGTCAGGACTAAACGTGGTCCGGCCTCCTGCTGGTGCCAGAGTCAGGACTAAACGTGGTCCGGCCTCCTGCTGGTGCCAGAGTCAGGACTAAACGTGGTCTGGCCTCCTGCTGGTGCCAGAGTCAGGACTAAACGTGGACGGCTCCTGCTGGTGCCAGAGTCAGGACTAAACGTGGTCCCTGTTTGGTGCCAGTGTCAGGACTAAACGTGGACCGCCCTCCTGCTGGTGCCAGTGTCAGGACTAAACGTGGTCCGGCCTCCTGTTGGTGCCAGTGTCAGGACTAAACGTGGTCCGGCCTCCTGCTGGTGCCAGTGTCAGGACTAAATGTGGACCGCCCTCCTGCTGGTGCCAGAGTCAGGACTAAACGTGGTCCGGCCTCCTGCTGGTGCCAGTGTCAGGACTAAACGTGGTCCGGCCTCCTGTTGGTGCCAGTGTCAGGACTAAACGTGGTCCGGCCTCCTGCTGGTGCCAGTATCAGGACTAAATGTGGACCGCCTCCTGTTGGTGCCAGAGTCAGGACTAAACATGGTCCGGCCTCCTGCTGGTGCCAGAGTCAGGACTAAACGTGGTCCGGCCTCCTGTTGGTGCCAGTGTCAGGACTAAACGTGGACCGCCCTCCTGCTGGTGCCAGTGTCAGGACTAAACGTGGTCCGGCCTCCTGTTGGTGCCAGTGTCAGGACTAAACGTGGTCCGGCCTCCTGCTGGTGCCAGTGTCAGGACTAAACGTGGTCCGGCCTCCTGTTGGTGCCAGTGTCAGGACTAAACGTGGTCCGGCCTCCTGCTGGTGCCAGTGTCAGGACTAAATGTGGACCGCCCTCCTGCTGGTGCCAGAGTCAGGACTAAACGTGGTCCGGCCTCCTGCTGGTGCCAGTGTCAGGACTAAACGTGGTCCGGCCTCCTGTTGGTGCCAGTGTCAGGACTAAACGTGGTCCGGCCTCCTGCTGGTGCCAGTATCAGGACTAAATGTGGACCGCCCTCCTGTTGGTGCCAGAGTCAGGACTAAACATGGTCCGGCCTCCTGCTGGTGCCAGTGTCAGGACTAAACGTGGTCCGGCCTCCTGCTGGTGCCAGTGTCAGGACTAAACGTGGTCCGGCCTCCTGTTGGTGCCAGTGTCAGGACTAAACGTGGTCCGGCCTCCTGCTGGTGCCAGTGTCAGGACTAAATGTGGACCGCCCTCCTGCTGGTGCCAGAGTCAGGACTAAACGTGGTCCGGCCTCCTGCTGGTGCCAGTGTCAGGACTAAACGTGGTCCGGCCTCCTGTTGGTGCCAGTGTCAGGACTAAACGTGGTCCGGCCTCCTGCTGGTGCCAGTATCAGGACTAAATGTGGACCGCCCTCCTGTTGGTGCCAGAGTCAGGACTAAACATGGTCCGGCCTCCTGCTGGTGCCAGTGTCAGGACTAAACGTGGTCCGGCCTCCTGTTGGTGCCAGTGTCAGGACTAAACGTGGTCCGGCCTCCTGCTGGTGCCAGTATCAGGACTAAATGTGGACCGCCCTCCTGTTGGTGCCAGAGTCAGGACTAAACATGGTCCGGCCTCCTGCTGGTGCCAGTGTCAGGACTAAACGTGGTCCGGCCTCCTGCTGGTGCCAGTGTCAGGACTAAACGTGGGGAGTCTGCGTGTCAGTTTTGTGCAGTTCAAATCGGGAACAGTCTTCTTGAAGATGTGAGACAGGTTCTACTCTAGCAATGTTCAAATCTAGACTAAAAACAATTCTGTTTATCTGTGTTTATGACTCTTCTCTTTTAAAGTGAATTTTATCTTTTAATCCATTTTTTCCTTTTATTTAAAGCATTGTGAATTACTTTGAGTATGAATCATGCTAGTAGTAGTATGTAGTATCATGTATGTAGTATATCATGTATGTAGTATCATGTAGTAGTAGTAGTAGTAGTAGTAGTAGTAGTAGTAGTAGTAGTAGTAGTAGTAGTAGTAGTAGTAGTAGTAAAAGCAGTGGGTCAGTGTCTGAATATTCCCTTTTCATTCTGTAAATGAGTGATTTAGAAGCACCAGGAGAAGACTTGAGGCATTTATTCAAACTTCTCCCGCAAATGAAAAGAAGCAATGAATGACTAAAACTCTTATGGGCTTTACAAAATGAACCCTTTTGATAACAATTAGTTATATTGTGATATATAAAATGTTATCTTTATTCATTCTCAACAGTTGTGACTCACAGAACTTATTATTATTCCATTGACTTTCCTTACCAGATGAAATTTAAGTAATTGAACAAACTAAGGCTACTTTTAAATAACTACTTTTAGCTCCCTGACAAAAAAAATAATCATTGTGTAATTTAATTTTGATTTAATTTTTAGCCATATATGATCATATCCTTTAAAGTCTCCTAGAAAAATCTTTGTAGTAAAGATAATTGCCCAATGGAAGATCTTTGCTGTTTTCTTTTAAAATGATTTTATTTATTTTAAACTATTATAATTCTAATTTACTGGAACTCTCGACCAGTATATTTTGTTAAACAGCTTAACATATCAAGGTAATGTTTTTCTTTCCTCTGCTCACCCGTCGAGCTTAAGAAACCAAATGCCCCTTCGCCAATCTGTAGTCAGGCCTAAAACCTGAAGTCCTGTGCCTCAGACTGTGGATATTATTTTATAATACTGCGCTGCGGAGCATCACCAGGTTTTCACTTAACCTCGAAGGACAAACTTTAGGCTGGGAGGAAATGGACTGGATTATTGTTCAGGATACAACTCCAGACAACGCTCCCCTGCGCTGGGGTCTCACAACTCTGTCTAGACGAGAGTGAATGTGATCCTTCTGTGATGAGAAGATACTGTAACCACAAGCCACAATATACTCCTGTTATTGTGTAGTTTACTGCTGGTTTAGATATAGTCTTAATTCTTGTTTCGTATCAATTATTCCCTGGTGAGGAGACGTTTGGTCATAAACGCCTCTTAGTTTTAGTGCTTGAAAAGCCAAAAGTTGCAATATCTCAAAATGAAGAAAAGTATATATTTTTTTATCTGTACAATTTGCGTATGAGCTTTAAAGTAGAATGAGGGCAGGGGACTGTGCTGCTCTACACTTCTTTATGAGCAGAAGTGATGTATGCAGAGGGGTCCATGGATGTGTAGCAGTGTGATGCAGGCTAACACACCAGTGATGTCTTGAAGCATGACCTTGTCTTGAAGCATGACCTTGTGAGTCAAATCACCAGTTTAGCAGCAGCACTTTGATACCAGACAGACTCTCTGCATATATCAAGACTAATGATTCCCAGCAGTCACCCATTAATGGCCACATGAAGCATGATAGCCATCTCTTTTGGACAGCAACAGTTCAGAAAATCTCTGAGCAAAAGGGAACATGCCGCTGCTCTGGATTGTTCAGGTTGCAAATTGATCGCAGTCAGATATAGTCTGGTATTGAACTGGCTCACATGGGGCCAACCCTCGCTGGGAGAAAGAAGAGCTCAGGCTTCCCCTGCAGTGCAACATCTATTATTTATAGTTCAGAGGGGAATACCATTTCCATCATGTATCTATGAAGTAAACGTATGTATATGGCGCTCCCTGTAAGACTTGTGATATTTCAGTAAGAGTAGAAACCAGCAGATTATGAAAAATAATAAAGGTAAAGTGTGTACTACACACACATTTCTGATTAAAATCTTTTAAAGTTTGCAGAATATTGTTTGCTGTCTTGTAGTTTTCATGATGAGCAGTGCTATAATCCCCAGAGTGAATTTTAGTGGTGGGATTGTTCAGAAATACAAAGCCAAGGAGATTGTCATATTGGTTTTAGAGAAAATCAATTTGCTAGAATGGCCCAAGAAATAACATCACTTCAATCATTAGAAAAACAATGGAAAACGAGGCCCATTTTGTGTGGAAGAAACGGCCCAAATCATATCCAAGCAATGAAGGGTTTTTGAAGCATTCATTAAAAACAAAAGCATACAATATAATATGAGTGGTTTTTACCCATGTCTGGTGAAAACTTCATGGCAATATAGCATTCTTGGGAGTTGACGCGTTCAAATATTTGCAGCTGCTGTATACGACTATTTTAGTTCACAATCACAAAATATACAATTTACACAAAGCTAATGAATGGGTAGAGCATTATAATGTATCTGGACCACTGTCTTCCCGGTTTGAGTTGAAGTCACAAAACACATTTTTACAAAGCTTGAATCTTGATTATGACTCCGTTCCCTTCATTTAACATTTAGGAAACATTGTGAAAATTACATAAAAGTACAGTAATTAAACCCAATCTGTTTGAGACTGTAGCTCCAACTCAGAGATCAGTGATGACCTTTGAATGTCATTTACATGGAAGGAATTATATGTTACAGTATATTGGACTCTTGCGTCTATGATGTCATCCGAGCAGCATTTGAGAAGAGTCAGGGCAATCTGGGCATCTTTTCTCAGACTCTTGCCCCACATAAACAGATGGGTGTTACTTGTAAACTTTCATTCACAAATACTTTTCCAGCAGATACAAAAACACAGTGATTTAGTGGACAAGCTCTTTATTAGTTTGCTCCTCATGTGTTAATGAAAATGCCCCTTATGGCACATGTGACATTGCAAGGCCTCAGTTCAGATGTGAAAGGATTTGTCGATGATCCCTTCACTCGCAGCTTCACAAAACGCCTGCTTCTCACTCCTCCCGTGTCTTTTTTCTTCAAACAGAGTCTGCACAAATAAATACATAAAAACATCGTTGCATTGACACATACTGTATTTATCTTCTGCAGAACATCATCATGAAAGATGTTCCTTTATTTCCCTCAGTACATTTGCTACTTACAGAGCTCCTTCTATAATTGGCTAAATTGTTCATTGTTCTGAAAACTAAAAAAGGTTGCGCTCTAAAGCACACTAATGTGTTTGACATATAAAATATAAATGTAGAATACAACAAATCAACCACAGTACTACTACTACTAATCAACTTGCAGTTTTCCCATTTTCTCCATCTCTCTTTTAGTGCGCGACTTACAATTGGAGCATGATAGTCAGTCCACAAAGACAAATTCGAACAAACTGTCTAAAATAAGTAGAAACTGTGTTCTGTATTTGCCTACACATTCTAGCACAAACCTAATTAAATCTGTGTTTGGTAAATTAAGTTTTGTGTAACAAATCCATATCGTACTAAAATTCAGCATTCAGCATTTCTCCTCCTTAAATAGTGCCACAATTATGAACATTTGCTTGTGCTAAAACAAGCGGAGCTCAGCAGGTCTGTTGTGCTCACACACAAAAACATATTTTCTAACTCTATCCTCCAAGATGACAATTCTGTAGATCAGTGAGCAGTCTAGTGTGGTTAGTGACGCCCAGCCAGTATCAAAGGAGGGCGGGTTCCAGTCGATACCTAAATGTTCTATCTGCCAAACACAAAGTGTTTCATGTGCTACATGTACACACAGTTTAATTTCAGTGCAAGAGTAGCTCCATAAAAATAAGGTTCTTAACATTTCCTAAAATGTAAACTAAATCATAAATTCCCTTACAAAAATACTAATAACTGTTTATTATCTATTATTATTGTTATTATACAATAAAATATTGCTATCTGAGATGATATTGTAACAAGTGAATGAAAAGAGCAAATGCTCTGAATTAGTCCACAGCATGTGCCAGGTGAACACGGCATAGATAAAAACAGTGCATATTTAACCCCTCTGAGGGACGTTCGATGTCTCCAGGTTGCTTTCTAGCAGCTCTTCATCAGAGAAACTGATGTGGAGGCAGGTGTCATTCATGTTGGACTGTCCTGAGTCCAAATGGGATTTCAGCTCAGACGGAGAATTAGTGCGTTCTCTTCTTTCCTCAGGGGTACTTTCACAGCCACTTGTAGCGGTTACAAATGTCATCCGTTCTCCAAACACGTCGTCGTCGCACAGAGGCGAGAACAGTGACTTGGTTTCTGAACGCACCCCGGAGTCCTCACTGGTGGAGGAGGAGCTTGTTTCTC
The DNA here is from genome assembly GCA_015082035.1 of Chaenogobius annularis. Taxonomy (NCBI): domain Eukaryota; kingdom Metazoa; phylum Chordata; class Actinopteri; order Gobiiformes; family Gobiidae; genus Chaenogobius; species Chaenogobius annularis. Next base: position 704,919 of record BJKM01000145.1, on the reverse strand, counting down.
CATTATTGAAGGAGTAGAAGTCTCCAGAGGACAGCGGACTCGGGGTGATGTCGGGGTAGGACAGACTGCTGCAGCGGCTGGGGGCGTCATCATTAGCGCTCACATCCAGAGGCAGAGGGGCACATGCTGCTTCTGAACCCGGAGACAAGGCCCTGCTGGCTCGTTTGCGATTCATGGAAGGCGGAGGAGGGTCAAGTTTGGGGATCGGACACCTGTCAACCACATCAAAAAGAAAAATATATATGACAAAAAATACTACATTATTGCTGTTTGAGTTTACATTTAAAGTGCTGCTTTCTATGGTCATCTTCATCATGCTCCTTCAGCTTCGATCAGATGACGAATGACTAATCTGTCCAACAACCATATAACAATCACATGAGAGCAGTATCATTTTGAGCAATTGGTTTGTTTTTGTGAGAAAAAAACTCTATAGATAATAAGGCAGCTAAAATAAAACTGACAATACAACAAAGGATTAGAGTGGCATTTGCACTAAGTGGTAGATCCAGAGACTAAATGCAAAAAGCTCTCAAATCTATAGAAATAAGAAAATGAGTGCAGACAAAGGCATAATTGATGGATGTTTTCTCCTTTTTATACAGCGTTTTTCTCAAGAGGACATTCAGAATAAGCCTGAAGGAACAATCTCTACTAGTATTCACGAAACTGCTCGTGAAATGAACACAGTGTGATTTTAGCTTTCACTAGACACAAATCCCCCCTTGCTGCAGTTACGGCTGCTGTTTTGGTCTATCTGGCAGCTTTATACATCTCCCCTGCTCCCTGTGGAGAAAATGTGAGGTGGAAGCGAGAAAGAGCTGGAGGCTTAACCCTTCTTTGTGGATGACACCAGTAACACACACAAACGCACACCACAAATAGCAGCACATTAGCCTCCCTGAATCTGCAGCAGTATCCCATTCTAACAGCCCGAGAACATATGCGCGATTACGACGATGTGCTGCTCGGAAAACCCCCAAACAAGTCCTTGCTCCTGGCGCTGTTGTGATCCCACGGCTTTCTAACCACAGACACAATATACTAGGATTAATAGCTTGATTAATGGAACAGATAATCATAGTGTCGTGCCAAAAGATACTTCGTATAAGATGCAATTTGTAAACGTCTTATTGGTCCCTGATGTTTGAGTGTTGAATGTCTTTGCCTGGGATCTTTTTAATCATAGGTCCGTCTGACTCAGCACTCGGAGTCTCTGTCACAGACCGTCCTTTCTCTCTTTCAATATTTGGCCTCCTCCTCAAGTTATATTCAAACTACCTGGCAAGTGTCTCTGCTGCAGTTTCTTCCTTTTCTTATTCCACCCAGCTTTTATAAAATAGCCTGCAGGTGATGTCACGAATGCTCAAACGTGTATGTGTGTGTGGAGGAGGATAGTTGCCCTTTTTGACTCCACCCCCCATGGATTAAACGTTTCTTTCTAATCTTCTAAAATGCTGACTACAGTGAATGGGCAGTTACATTTTGTATTGTATGTCTATGAGTATCGCACATACACCATTAGCTATGACATGAAGCGGACCTACATTTCATGGAAGAACTACGGAACAAACATGCAAATTACAACACAATGGAGTGCGAAAGGTGTCTCTCCTTCGGTCCCTGTAAGTTAGCTTTCGGCCACAGAAAGGTGCAAAGGACTGTGCAAAGACCGGAGGAAAACGACATGAATGTGATCCATAGTGCTAATATAGTTATAAATGCCATATTCACATTTAAATGGATCTGGTTATGCCGTCATTAGGGCGACAGACGAGCCGGTAAACACCCACACGGTTCACTGGCACAGACTGCGTGCACGTTACAGACCAGGGACACAGCGCTGCATGCGGCGGGTCAGGAGTAATACTCACATAGAGGGAAGAGAGAGGGCTGACAGGATGGAGGAGATGAGGAGAGAGAGAGGGGCTATGGCGGGACAAAGGCCCTCCTCAGTCTGATCAGAGGGACAGTGAGGGACGCACGATGGAGCGCGTTATCTGAGGGTTAGAAGCAGCGGCGGGCGGCGGGATGTTTGTGAGGACAGTGACAGACTACGGCTATATGAGGAGGAGGAAGAGCACAAAAGGGTCCTTGCACCTGTGCCAAAGAGAGGGACAATTACACAATTCAGTTACTATATATTTCTCATGGAATTGAAAAGATTATTCCAATATTCTTCTTGTCTGGGAACAAAGGCTGTCAGTAATGATTATTTTAGTAGTCAGACTTTTTAAATACATTATCAACTAAATAATATGGTGACGGAAAGCATCTAGTTAGAGAATATGTATGAATAAAGTGTATAATTACTGGGTTTATTCTATTTAGACTTTTAGTTATAAAAAGGTCTGCATGTATTTTGGAGTCTGTGTTGTCCAGATAACAATTAAGATTATCAAAATACGTCTACAATTGTTGTTTTAGGCGACTAGTCATGATTGGTCAATTAATTGTTGCAGCCCAGAATCAGATCCAGGACTTTCTACCAGACCCAGGACCTTTTAATACATATTCTTTTAAACAAATCATCACAAAAAACAACTTTAATTGGTACAAAATGTGCTGCTGCGAGGTTTTTGCCCAGATCTAGCTGACAGACAAACTTCGCATTGTCTTAATCTTCCTTACACTGGCTTTCAGTAAGATTTTAATTGATTTGAAAGTTTTAGTGATGATTTTTGGAGCATTTAATGGACACCAAACCGCCACTGGCTACGAACGACTCCGTGGACTCAAAGCAACACACGTCTGTTTAGAGAGTTTTTAGGTTTTAACTTGCTTTTTATTGTTTGCGACCTTGTTGCACTTTGTAAAGAACGTTGCAAATTAATCTGTGACGGGTTGTATCTTTCTTACATACTCGTCCAAACAACAAGTCAATTGTTGTTCAACATATTTTACATTTAGTAATAAAGCTGTTTTAATGGGACCAAGCACCTTACTCCTCATTAAAAATACAATATAGAGTGTCATATGCTTCATATCACAAGTGTAAATCTAACACAATCAGACGAGTCTTGTTTACAGACGTTTAACTGGTGACATAAGCCGTGTGTAAATCTAACCGCCTCGCCCCAAACGCATGCAAACATCCTTCATTATAATCCCATAAAACGTGTAGCTATTGAATTACTGGTAAACAACAGTACGGCGCTGGCACAGGTCTAACCGTAGACCAACAGCCCGTAGTGTAAATGATAAGGCGGAAAGCTAAACAAAAGTAAAACAGGAAAAGGCATGATGCAAGCGGAGGCAGGATATTAAATTAAGTAATCTACAATTCAGGAAGGCAAGACCCAGATATGCAATGTGCAGCAATCGGACAAACATAATCAGCACCATGACTACTAACAAGTGAAGTGAATATCGCCTGGCCCCTGTGGATGGAGAGGGTGATGGAACAAGGGGGAAATTGTGGCTATATTGGTTGGCAAATCTATGCGTTACACTTTACGTTAGAATTTAAATCGCTTGCAAAATTAAGAATTTCCTCAAACCGCGTATGATTTTTCTCAGTTTGCTCTGTATCATGCTACTTAGGGGTGGACGATATTGACACAAATAAGCATCCCGATAACGATATTCAGCCGATATTATATCAGTCCAACAGAAATGTGTTAAAACATGTCTTTAAGCAGACTAGTTGAGGTTTAATTCAGTCAGACAAATGTGAAGGGTCTGTTAAATTAATCACAAAAGTGCAGAAATATCACTTTATATCAATTTAATTAGTTGTCATTTTTAATCAGTTATTTTTTTGTATAATTTTTCACTATAAACGGTAAATAGATATATATCGATATTCAAGCATTTAGCATATACACAATATACAATATTATCTACCTTTAAAGTACATATATATATATATATTATATCAATATATATATATATATATATATATATATATATAATATTATATATATAATATATTGCCCACGCTAGTGCTGCTTTATTTAAAAACAACGCAATGCTTTATCTGTCTCTCTGAACTCAATGTTTAGCTCACAAACTCTATTTTGAGTCATGACAAAATTGCAGTAACTTATAGTATATATATATAATTACGTTTGATGTGTTTCTACAGACAAAAAGGGATCGGCCTGTTATTAAAGTCTAACATTATAATCGTCCTATGGAGCATGAGTTTGTTAAAGGCGGTAATAAAGACAGAAGGGGGAAAAGGTGTCTGTATGCTTGTACGAGGAGCATAAAATAAAGGCCACTCAGGCAGTAAACATTGATTCGTTGGGGATATCCTGAAAACAACAGCAAATGGAGGCAATAAAAATGTGCCATGCTGTGCTAGAAAGAAGGAGGGAACAATCCAGTTGGAATAAGCCACAAGAGTTAAAAGCACTTTACCATTTGTACAGGCATTGAAAGGTTCAGGTCAGAAGCTTAGAAAAGGTCATGCGGAACAAAGGTAAAGGGAAATATATACAGATATGGCCAATATTGCCAATAGCGTATATCTCGATCTTTTTTGCCGTATCCTGATAACAATATTTAGACTTTAATATTATGTCAGTCCAACATTATTTGAAACTCTATACTCAATATTCAAATTTTGCAAAACAACATTCACAATATTGTCACCATTTGGAGTCATTGTCAAACTTGTAAATTATATTGTCCAGCCGGATGATTTTTTTTAGGTTGACACTATTTACAAACAAAGAGAGAAAGCTGTTGCATAACAAGCTTAATAAAAGTAAATGGAGTATTAAGGCTCCTGCTTGCACCCACCCATGGGAACAAAAAAGTGTGATGGAAGCAGACACAACAGATGCCCCTCTTGTTCTTTTACACTTTCATAGATTTAGGTTCAAAGATCTACAGCAAAAGGCAAACGTACACAATTTACCAACAATCTCAGCTACTGCATAGTTTGCCTAATATCCTTTTCATCCTGTTGTTATAAGACCAGCTTCTACATGGTATTTTAGGTCTATTTTATGATCGTAAACTTAACTTCCCTAAAACTGCTTGATAATTAGTAGTTTTTGTCTCTCCATAACTGGTTGTGATGGTGTCACAATGTTATACACTTAAATACAATAAGGACATTTTGCTGAGTTGTGCTACTTCTCTCTAATAACACCACAGGCCATAAACCTGTGTTGACTCTGAAGTATTTAGATGATTTCAGTCTGCTTTCTTATTAAAAAGAATAATAATCAAATTGAAAATAAAGCATTCGTCATTAAGGGGAGACAATAAAGGCAAAACTCTTCTTTGTGACCAATCAGCATCTTAAGATGCTTTATTATTTCATTTAATCCATTTTAAATAATTGATATCTGACATCTGACAAATACTGTTTTTTCACAATGCATTTCTCTCCCATAGAGGTCGCACATTCACACCAAACTTTACAATCTAGTACTTAGCAAGGATTTGTTGCCTAATGTATTAAAGTTTTAGTATAAAAAAGTATACAATATTTGAATCTTTATGTCAATAACTCAATGCTCAATACTATCCAAAATCCCCCTGTACATTTTTAAACGAAGCACGACATTTAAAGCTGACTCCATTTTTCAGATTTATGTTTCAAATATGTGCAATTCTGGCCATTTTTACACATCAAATGCCTTATTCATTTAAGAAAACTTGCAATAAATTATGTTTTCACATTTACGTTAACCACCGAAGACATTTCAAATTGATGTCTCCAAATGTAATCTCTAAATTTGCCATAATAGCGCTTTTCTAGGCATTCAAAGTCGCATTAAAATGTTGTAGAATATATAATCATTCCTCAGTCACTCAATGGGGGCAAAAAACAGGGACGACTGACAGAGGCAAGGCTGAATCTGCGCACACACTCACACAAACGCAATCAAATCGCCCTCTAATAGAAAATGACTGTACATTTTGAAAGTGTCTTACTTTTCGTCCACACTGGAGTTCCTCGACGTGTACGGCACGATCTCATTACTCCGCTCTTTACTGTCCGCGGTGTCACTGGCCTTAATAAAGGGGTCTCCGTTGAGTGCAGCCTCTGGTTTATTGCTGTTCCGGAGGTTGAGTAGGTTCAGGTAGGACTCTGCGCCATCCATCGACCCCGGAGAGACAGGCCAGGACGACATAGAGGAGATGAGCTGGTCCAGGGTGTCGCCATAGTGATTCTTCAACTTCAGAGACAGAGGTTTGATTGATGTGGAGTTGGAAATTGACGCATCTATAAAAATACAGACAATAAGGCACAGAGTCGCAGTGGAAGCTCATATTTGGCAAGATAAGTGTGATACATGTTCTTGCATAGCTAATTATATAAATTCCCCCCCCCCCCGCTAAAAGGAATAACTAACAATTTGTTGAATGACTGTAAAACTAGTGATAAAATGACACATACAGAAAAAAGTGCTTTTTGTAAATAAAACCCTCACCCTCCCCTTTTCTTTTTCTCTGATAATACAAAATGTTGCAGAGGTTTTTCGTCAGTCCTTAGCATCCTTTTTCATTTTTATTTATTCATTAGGATAATGTATAATTCCATTAAGCTTGAACCAGACTGTCGCTTAACTTAACTTGTTTAGGTGAGACCCACTTTTATATATAATATAATATATAATATATAATAATTTTACTTTTGTATTGATTCCAATTTTTTTTTTACTGTTTTTATCAATTGCTTTCATTTGTTTTATTGTTCTGATTAGGTTTATTAGTCCTAGTTCCATTTGTTTGAAATAAAATTTAATTATTTTTCTTTTACAGCTCAATGTCTGTTTTACATCGCTATTATGTGCAGCACTTTTGAAATGATCTTGTTTATAAAATGTGATATACAAATAATGCTGGATTGGATTTGCAGAGATTTTGTCCCAACCTTGGTTTTCACTCTTTCCAGCACGTATCAAGGGCCCTGATGTAGCGTCATTATGTTGAAAATTAACAACATGGATGAGATTAATCAGACACTGCAGACTGTCTTCAACATCGACATCCCGTTTGACTTTAAAACAATGTATCTCGGATGTGAAACTCCAGCAGTTGAAACAGTAGATGGATAGCTGTGGAATGTACTTTTGGAGGCAGCAAAAAAAAGCAATAACAAAGAGACGGACGCCAGGGACAGGGGAGTGTTAAGGACTGGACTGAAATAACTTTTGCAAAATGGAAATGAACTGAAAACGGACAATTTGCAGGACATTGGGACAAATGGGACAAATGGGGCGGGCACAAAGGGGGACATATGCCAGCATGACTTTCTTTGGACTGCTCTTTGTTGCTCTCTGTGTCTTGTTTTGTTTATTTCATGTTATATTTTACAAAAACAATCAAAAGATTACGTAAACAAGGAAAGCTACCTGAACGTAACGCCCATAGAGTGAACTCACTGTGCTCGCTCGACTTCTGCCCAGGTGGCGAGTGTGTTTTCGGAGAGTGGGCCTCCAGCTCCTTCAGCTGCTGCACCAGGACAGTGATGTGCTGGAGCAGGTCTCGGTTCTGCAGCAGTAACTGGTGAACTCGGGCCTGAGCCTCCATACGAGCGGCCGTCTCTGCTGCCATCTGATCCTTCAACAACTGCACCTGCACACGGACATCTGTTTATCACCACAGTTTACGCTTGTTTATATTACTAGATGGATCTGTTTGAATGTTTTAGAGGGCGTTCACATAATTGTCATTTTTGAAAGTTGTATTTCTGTCATTGGTGTAGATGTTATGCCCCCTAGTGGAGCAACAATGTAGTTTTTGTCTCGAGGCCAGCTGTTCCTTAAAAGAATATAAGATATCTTTAGGGACAGATATTTCATGTTAAAGGCTTGTGTTGGTAATTCATATAAAGTGGATGAACATGTAACACAAACGCACAAAGCAGAAAGTTTATTTTTAGTAAATCTTCACGACGATATGTCCTTTAGTTTGATTAAATTCATCTTGACAATGTAATATACCACAAAAGAAGAAAACTTTGACATCATTATCATTATTATCACAGTGAGTACAAAATATTGTATTTTAAAGGTTATGATGTTTCTGGATGCCTGTCTCATGATTCAAGTTCTAAAAGGGTTTTCCCCTCCACCCTCGATGGATTATATATATATATAAAAACGAATTACACTAAATTAGGCAAAATTTAACCAAAAGGTTGTGTCTATCAGAGGCATAAAAGTAAATAACACCAGATCAGAACTGTACTGTGAATAGTCTCTGTTTTCTTTGCAATGTCTCAAATGTGTTGTCATGTTGTGTCTGTTGTCCGTTCAGTTTTTGTGTTAACACTGGCCTATTTATGTTGAAGCTGCTGCTGACACACTGATCAATATGCACTGTCCACAAATAAATAAATAAATAAATAAATAAAGTGCTTGACCATTGCTGGTAAACGACAGTGTTATACCTGTGCCACAGCCACCTGAGTGTGCTGCTGTTGCTGCTGCAGCTGTTGTTGAAGGAGCTGCAGATAATGCTGCGATGCCAGAGGAGTGAGGGACGGAGAGCAAGGGCTGCTGGGAGTCACACCTTGGGACGTCACGGTGAAGACGGATCCTCTGTCGAAATCCTAGTGACACAGAACACAAACGTTAAAATGATCACTCACGTTGCTCATGATGTTTGGTCTTTTTAATCTTAGAAATATCACCCACATTTTGGGCGGGTCTAAAGCGTTTTGGGGCATCTTGAAAAGCGCCATGCTATTAAATATTGTGATTAAGATCACTATATGTTATTAAAAGACAGAGGTGTGCAGTACTTGAGTTACATTTTCAAGGGCTTGTACTGAGTAAGATGAGTAGTATTTGCATTTAAGTAACAGTACATTACAAATCAGAGGTTATGTCCAGACAGTCACTCTTACTTCTACTTGAGTAATATTATTTTGAAATAACTTTACTCTTTACTGGATGCCATTTTTGGAAACTCTACCCATCTGCGTTAAAAGGTGTAGAGGGTGTTAAATGTTGCACTGCACATTTTTACGAACAATATTGCAACACACTTGAAAACCCACAAGGGGGCAGAGTAGTACACCCTAATGTTAGTCAAAAATAATGAGCAAAAACATACATTTTTTTTAAAATAATGAAGTAAAAACAAGAAACCTAGCTTCGACATTGCCAACACTCCTTGTACTATAGTTAAAGTTAAAAGGAACGTTATCAAGTATATTATACATCTTATAAATACAAGATACTATTGGATATAAATCGGATACAGGGCCAACAAAGTCTCTAAACATTTATTTCATATTCATTATTGAGTATTAGAACATTTGCATCAGTTAAATAATGAACATACTGGTTGAGTATCCAGTCACAGTGCTGTGTAAAATGTAACCTGAATTCAAAAGAATCAGTGACAGTGAAGGCTCAACTCTCTGTACAGCTCCATCCTCCCGTGTCTTCTCTGCCTGTTCCATGGTCCTATGTTTTTGCTTATCTCCTCTGAGCAGATGTTTCTGAACCCCCTCAGTGGGATTATGGGTTTGGGGATTAGGTAACCCCCATAACAGCGAATGGGAATATTTCATTTTTTAACAAAGACAAAATATCTTTATCATAACGATAAGGGAAAGACCCCGAACAACTTGCTGATATCTTCACGTTGATGCTCTTTCTCCAAACCAAATCTCAAATGTTTCTGACTTTAATGCTTCAATTTATGCAAGAAATCCCCAACCCTTTACGCCTTAAGTATTTCATGTCAACTGAGATTAGTGACTGTGCAGTGCACTCAAACATTTGGCCAGGTACCGCAGTAGATGACAAAGCACTTCTGTAGCGCAATGAGCCGTTTGGCAGCAGTATGCCCAGATAAGAGCATCAAAACACAGCTAAGGCCAAAGCAATGAATCAAACCAGGGCCGGTGTCCCATCCACGGCAAAGCGGAAAGATAAACGGTTCTTTTTCACACATAGGAGGCTCTGATGCCTTCCTTTCATCTGATATGAGAAATAAAGTCTTGCCGTCAACAATATGACACCATAGAAAAGCCCTCTCCCGCGCCTTACTGCCCAAACACATCTGAGACTCATCCACACTAACCATCTTCAAAAACTCACTGAAATCCTCTTCAAAAAGGCCTTTTAATAACTCTTTCTTTAACTGTTTGCCTTCTCTATTTAACGCGTCTTTGGATAGTTTGAAAAGCGCTATATAAATCTTACATATTATTTGTAAATGAATAAATAATAATAATAATAATAATAATAACAATAAAAAATGCCCAATTTTTAGTACAGATAAAAACATTATTTCCAAAAACAGTACAGTGTAACTTTTTATCAAATTCCCTATTCTGCTTTGATGAAATTGGACAATTACTAAAACCTGTGGAACCACTTTATAATAACTACACCTTAATTAGCCTTAATAACGCAAGGACAAGACTAAATTGATAATGAACAGCTAATTAAGAAAGTTTCAGGTTTAGTAACTACTTAATTACGAGATTAGGAGGAATAGTTTTACTTAAGTAGTTACTAAACCAGAATCATTCTTAATAAACGAAACAAAAAGTCTTTCTTCATGCTTCATTACAGTTTATAAAAGTGTTGGTTACAGGGCTTCGTTTATTATCCAAATCGATAGCTTGTCTTACTATTATGGTTTGTCCAGGTCGGACAACGCTAAGTTCAGCCAGGCTTTGCAGGATTTCACTGACTGCGCTCTCACTCTCTGACGGCCTCTCTTCTTGTTTTCCTCCGTCGTCGTGGCCCTCCTCCGTGTCCCCGCGGTCGGCTCCTGTCAGCTCGCGACCTGAACGGGAACACAGCGGAAACAACAAAAACAACATTGACAGCACTTCAAACACAAAAGGTGCGAAGAAGAAGAACAAATAAAACAAAGGCAGCCTGCGTTTGGGGAAACAACAACTGGAACTAGAGACCCCACAATGAGAAGTGCTATCTCCGGCTCAGTGTGCGCAGACAAGCGACTATTAGGAGGACAAATTACACTCATTACACTGCTGGAGACGTCCATGTGCTTTGTACAGCGTAAACCTCAATCAGTGAAAATGTAGCAGCTGATTTGAGAAAAGCCAGGACAAACCCGCTCTTATTTCTACTGATACACGAATGTCATCGGTCTGTTTCGTTAAGGAGATCCCCGAATATCTTACCTTCAGCGTCACTCTGTCCGTCCGCGTCCTGCTCAATGTGCTGCAGACTGATCTTGTGACACACCTCAAAGGCCTGTCCCACGGTCCTCACTATACGCATGGCCTGGGTCTGTCAAATAAACAGCACGCAAACATAGTCACGCTGTAATGAAATTCTGATTTTGGTATCAAAATAACGACTGCACAAGGGAAAAAAATGGTGCACCTTTTTCTTGGATTTAAAAACATTACACCTGAAGGAATTGTTGGAGCTGTCTCTTGCGATGTAGCTGAAAATCTTTAAGTCCTGAGAGTCGTGAGACACATAGAAGATTCTGTGAAATGAAATAAAAAAGACATGTGACCCTTTGGACGCACATGATCATTGAACCTTAATTCATATCTACAAGAGAGATGTGGGTAATAACATTGATATTCAGATATAGATTTTTTTTTTTTTTTGCTGAAACTGATATCTGATATTTATCTTGCTGTTGTGGCATATCCATAAAGCCACAAGTGTATGGTGAGATGTAGTAAAGTTCCCACATTAAGTTAAGTCACTTCAATGGCAATTAATGGCAAAATAAATGTATCTGGAGGATGAAATAATTAGTTGCATGATTGTTCAAACATACGGCCTAACATTAGTCATTAGTCCTGTTCATAAAGACAAATCTGATGCGCTGGAAACAAACTGGGCACAAAGAGTCTGTGACAGCTTAGAAAGAAATATATCATCGGACCGATACATCACCCATCCCTAATAACATGAATTAGTATTTCTGTTATTTTTGTCTTCGTCAGGGAAAGGCTGGCCGATAAGTGCATGTTTCGGCGTATTGGCTCTTGGTCTGAATTCTCCAGCACAGGCCAGTATTTAGTTTTAGTGGACCAGCTGCCTAATGAATACACCTTTTGTTTTGTTTTGTAACTCTAGTGCAAAGAGGGCACTCCAAAATGGGACACTGCTCTCTTAAAGGTTTAATGTAAAACAAGGCTTTGGGGCAGTTTTGAGGCAAATGGGCCATTTTTATTCAATTTAAATTACAATAATTGGACACATGGACCCAAAAATTATTGACATCCACCATCAGTTTCTCTGGATTTTAAACATTGTTGAAAACAACAACAGCAACAGCAGCAACAACAACAACAACAACAACAACAACAACAACAACAACAACAACAACAACAACAACACCATCAGTGGCTCTCTACTTTTAATTATATATATTATATATGATCCGTTTTAAATTTGCTTCCTGAGAAGAACATTTCTTAACATATAGGCAGTTATCTATGCAGACATTTCAGTACATTTCAGTTAAATGAACCTATTCTTAGAACAGCAAATGGGATGTTAACTGCATGCACATGCTACAGGCTATAGATTATTCATTAGCAAATCTGCTGCATTGGCATGAATGAAGTCACATCAGGTACAGTGCGATATGGGAAGTTATAACTGCTTCGTCTTTGATCTTTTTTGAAAAGCAAGTTATCATTTTGCCAGTTCTTTGATGATGCATAAACAATAGTCTCATTAGATGTCATAAGAAGCTGAGAGAACATTGTTGCCAGAGGAAGACGCAGCAGAAGACTCTAACCTGTAAATCGGATCCTGCATGATCAGCATCCGGCTCTCGTCCCATGTCCATTCTTTCCTCTGTAAAAACAAATACATTACATTACACAAATGTCCATGGATCTATTTGACAGCCGATTACCACGACGCAACCTACCTTTTGTTTCTTTCTGAGAACCACTTTGACTCCATCCACTGACACCACGATGCTGACCTTCTTCTTGTTGATATTCTTTGCCTTGAATTCATACTACATAAAAGGTAGAAAACACGTCATTTAGGCGCGTGACCTTCTTGACACGTTACATACTGTGAGCCTTCATGTACTTCTAAGCTCGAATCGCGAGCCCAAATAGAAAAGGCAGCCTGAGGTGACTCTTTTGCTGCTGTTTGCAATCTGCCGTACAACAGCTGTGTCCACATTCAGTGAGTAACACAGCCAACCTAAAACATGCACTCTCACCTGTCCGCTCGAATAAAGGTCATAAGAGGCGAGCAGCAAAGTCTCCTTAGTCACCACTTCACTCAGCATAACACCCAAGGAAAGATATGAAGACTTCCCTTGACCAAACTATAGAGAATTTCAATAATATTACTTATGGGAAAATTAAGAGGTTAAATCTTCGACTATTATTTTAGTAGTCAGGGATTCAAATCAGACCAGACAAGGTTGAAATATGGTGACTGAAGGCGTTAAGACAGAGAATATTTACAAATAAAGTGTGTTAATGATGAAAATCTGAACTAGTTGACTCTCCTTTGACCTTTTGATGTGATAATGCCACTGCTTTTGTTATTAAAAGGTCTTTACACACATGTTTTAGAGTTCACGTAGTCACAATTAGTTGAGTATTGAATGCAGCCTTAGTTAATTCCCTTACTCTCTGTAATGGCGGGAAGCAAAGATGGGTTTCCTCCACGGCACGCATAAATAATGATGAGGGCGCTGCCAAGAAGTCGTCTTACTTAAAAAAGGAGAAAGCAAAAAAGGAGCCAAAGTATCTGTTTCATCAAAATGTCCCAGCTCGCCTGAGATTTAGTACGTGCGTACATAGAATACATTTTGCTTTTAATTTCCTTTATCGTCTAATTTGAAATCTGTTGTAGTCATTAGCCACATTTGTCAGTGATTCTCTTTGTCAGTTTTATGTGCTCTCTGTCTCTCTCTCTCTTTCTCTGTCTTGAAACTGAACGGACAGACAAAAATGTTACACTAATTACACAGAATACACGTTTAATTAAGTTTGGGAGATTAAAACGAAACAAAAAATACTGAAAAAATGACTGCACCCGCGTGGACCTTTTCTTTTAGCCTCGCTCTGCAGCAGCTGTACACCAACTTTCACTTAGCACCAGTCAAAACAGCTCCTCTATAATTCACACTGCAAATCCGGCAAGGGTTTAACAAATTCGCGCACGTATAACGTTCTCTTTCTCAGTATTTTCCGGACGCGCATAAAGTCCTCCCTGTGGTAAAAGCACGCTGAACATCACACACACAGCACAAATGAGCAGCACCGGCTGAGTTGAGCCCGTGTGTGTCAGAGGAAAAATGCAAACATTATTTAAAGTGTAAGCGCCGCTAACGATAGGGGGCTCTTATAGAAAAGCTCAGAAAAGCACAAGTAAACCTACATGACTTTCTCGTGTGTTCATCAGTTTCCCCAGACAGCGTAACAAATTTGCTCCAGCCTTCTTCCTGGCAATCCATTACGAATGAGCCACACGGAATAACGTCTGGTGCGTGCAATGTAAAGGACGAGGCACGAGTGGCTTTCCGGTTCAGTTTGCAGGCACATACAGCCGCTAGAGAGGTCACAATATACGTGTGGTTTGTCTCAAGAAATTCACGATTATCGATACTGTGACCAAACGACAGCGAAATCCCACAAAAGCACTTCCATTCCAGCGCTGTCAGCCTTTAGTCGTTTTAGTAAATTATTAAACGACAGCAGAAAAGGAGAAGGCACAGAGGGAATAAGCTAATGATTTGGGAGTGAATCGTGAGTTTAATCTGCCTTCTCACATGTAAATACACTGCTATAACTTTCTGCGTGAACTCCTGTGCAGTTTTGGGTAAAATCACTGAGATACTGAAAATCTTTTGTCAGTTTCACACCATAGTCCCCTTTCCAGTCGACAAATCAATCAGCAGTTCTTCTTTAGTCGACAACAGCCTTATTTCAATCCCAGTGACCACTTTATGCGACCAGCTTTATGAACTTTCTGTATTAAAAAGTAACGTTAATGTGACATAAACAGCGAAATACATTTTTAAGAGTTTTGGAGATTAGATTGATCTGAAATGTATATATATATTTTTTTGTTCTTACAATTATGTTGTGATCTGAATAATGATTATTGATAGCAAGCAACAACAACAACAACAACAACAACAACAACAACAACAACAACAACAACAACAACACAACACCAAAATGTAGTATTATGACGAGGAAAGCGAGGAAAAGTGAAAGACTAAAAAAGAAAACTGTGAGCACATGAACCAGACGATTTAACAAGGAGAGACAAGGCTCGTTGTATTCGAAACAATATCTGAGTAATCTATCGCAGTGGAATATGGTACGACCGTTTCAGAGCAGCGAGATACAAACAATCAAGAGCCGCTCAGCTCGTTATAATGACTCTTTAATTAAGTTCATTTGCAGCTCACCGGGACTGACAATCAAGACTTCTGAATCAGTTGACAGTCTGCCCAGAAAAACAAGTGTACGGTCAGTTTTTTGTTGGGATTTTGGAAAGAAAGAGTGTAATGTGTGGTTTTTGCTGTTTCATTTTAGAGAAACTAACAAAAACATATTTCAGATCAAATTGTGCTGAGTAAGACCATCAAAATCCTCTTTGAATAAGCAAAGGTACGCTTTTCTTCTCTCTTTAGAATTTTTTTCCCCTCCAAAGTTTACTATATTCTTTTTGTCAGGATGTGGGTTCTAGACCATTTTTATTCACTTTAGGTTTTTCTTATGCTTCATGTTTTTGCAGTTTTTGGGAGAGATTTGCAGCAATAACAAATGTGTATGGGCAATTACAATACAGCTAATCCAGTGGCATTTGAAAACACTTTATAATAAAAAAAATAGTGGAATAGTCTTTAAGCAGAGTTGTGGATGCAAGATAAAGAGGGCAGATACTGGTTAAAGGAGCTATGAATGGAAATGTGTTAACTTTGCCAAATGTGTACGCTCCACTGGGAAGTGACACCATGCTGCATGTTGTTCTGTTTGCTTTTATTTTGTTTAGTTTGTATAAATCTATCTGCCTAATTATGTTTCAATCTAATCCATCTCATTTCAGGGCTGCTTTTTACCAAAACCAAACTTTCAAAACACATTATTTTAGGGGCTGCCAGATTATCACCACTGACCCACTGAACAGCGCCGCATGCACTGCTCTCGTGACTATGGCTAAAAAAGGAGAAACCAGCAGAGGAAACTGCAGGGTGACCTTTACAATAAAAGATAGTTACGCTTCAGATTAACATTCAACAAATCCTGTGCACCTGCCAACCGCCAGTTGTTGAAGATTCCTGTAGTTTTGGAATTAAAAGGGGCCCGCTCTGTCCTTTGAAACTGTAATAATGAAAGGGTCCTAATTTTGAATTCTCTGTAACAGAATAACATTAAATAAGGGGAACCCCCCACTCTGCTCGGGTGCTAAAAAGCAGAGGAATGCAGGGTGCATTGTGGGTCACGACACTCCCTGCTGCAGTACCATTGAATCTATACAGCAGTTTACAATGGACTCTATACACAGCAGCCTAGCAACGCCTTCAATACAATTCACAAGATTTAAAGACTTCCAGGGAATTTCACTCTTTCACTTCTTCCCAGTGACCTCACAAGAAATGACGGTTGGAAGTTCCGATATAAAGAGAAACACCTTTTAAAAAGAGCAGGTAACATTTATAAATGCAAATAAAAAGAGCAGTGGGGATAATAAGTACTACAGATCAAACTATTGCATTATGCTGGATGAACCAAATATATATTTTTTTATTGATTGAAGTATTTTCAGATGAAAAAAAATCAAAAAGGTAAATACATTATATCAAGATGAATCTTAATCCTAGAACAAAGAGCTCTATTATTTAAAGGTGTATATATTATATAAATGCAGAATTACAGTATATAAATAAACAAACAGACCATCTCCGTATTAAGAGGTTGTAGTTTAAATGTACATTGCATGTTATAATAAACATAGCTTTCTGGACATATATGTAACCAGTGACCCAGTCAATCACTATGATTGTATCAACTCTACACGAAGGTATTTGTTACGGCTGAATGCCATTTGTTATGACGTTCAGCCATAGTTTATTAAAAAGAACAAACTCAAGTATTAATATTGATCAAGTGCACTGTGATAATCAACTATAATATATGTATTAACAGTGGGCTTGTTGGGTTTATCTTCATGATATGTATGATATAATTATATATCAGCCTTATCCTACTACTACTGCTTTTAGTGTTGAATATTTGAATTTGAGTTAAAAAGTATCTTGCTGGTAATGAATGACACAGCACTGTTGCAATCAGGGAACAGCTGGGTCTTTGTGGGTAAAAGGCTTTCTTTGCTCTCACTGCATGTGTTTATAGAGCTTGACAGATGAATTGATCAGTCGTAGCCTATGTTCATAAATCAAACCAAATGAACAAGAGAGAATTACAGTTTGGCCTCTTTGAACGGCTGAAACAGACTAAGCAGGTTGGTTATTGCAGTCTGTGTAGCGCTCTTCAGTAACAGATGCAAGGTCACCTCCGTGAACACTTTGTATGCTTAGTGAGAGAGTTAACTACACCTGAAGCGAGCGTGTCAGAGGAAGAAGTCCCAATGCACCCAAGAGCGCTTAAGGAGTCCACCTCCCTCCCTGGCACTGTCGATGGCCCTACGCCTGAGCGCCTCTCTGACAGGCACAGAGAGGACAGCCAGTCCCCAGCTCCGACCGCACTTACTCTGGGTTAGTCACATGGGACACGGAGGAAATACAAAGAAACAACCTGAGCATACTAAACACTTTGGCTTTAGTCTTTAGTCTAGACTCGAAACTAGAAAGAGCAAAAAAGAGAAAGAATAAAGCAGAATGAATCAACAAAACAAAACTGAAAATACTGATAGTACATGTAATTTCACATACAAATATAGACATTTCATTTATTCAAAATGACATATTACTTTATGATTTCCCTTTTGTAAAATAACAAATGATTAATTTCTTGGAATGTATTGCTGATAATAATAATAAGGACATAACTTGGGCGTGACCTACTTGCAGAGTTAACAGTGATATGATGGATTCAGTGATAGTCTTTATGAATGGCATAACATTTATATGTCAAAAACCCCAGTAATTTTGTGATGGTACAAAATAAAGATAACCCACAGCAGCCTTTTCATTACCACAACAACGAGAACCTTAAAAGTGAAGAACACTAAAAGCTCATAAGGTGTTTGTTGTTTTGTTGGAAAAGCCAGATGGTCCACAGCCTTCTTTGTTCTTTTTGAGAAGCAAATGAGGCGTTTGCAAAACGGTTTGTCACTCACAGAGGTTAAACGAAGCTCCACCAAGATCATTTGTTTAATCCCATCACAGCAACAACACAATGATTGTCTTTATAATAAGGGATTTATATTGTTTACAAGTAAAGGTATTGTTTGAACCAGCAACGCATCAACACTATAGCAACAGTACGGCTATAAAAAACATCTTTGTGAGTTTAAGAATCTTCAAAAAAGCAGCATTCAGAGGCAAGAGTCGGCCAGCTACTTGATCATTTGGAAAGTTAGCCTCATATATTGGGATTGAAATAACTATTCAAGACAGAGAAACATATTAAACACATTCCAGAGTTATGCTAATGCCACTAGTGAATATGATCAGAAAACACATGGGCTGTCGTGTCCTCATTAGCAGTCCAGTTTCGATACACCAATGGCTGGAGAGAGTCAATAAATACAGGAACCTCGGCCGCAGACTGCTAAAGCCATGTCTGCACTGACAACATTGCCTTGTTTTATAATAAACCCACGTACTTTTGGAGAAGAACAGTCACCAGGCTTTTGCAAATGGGTTCGTGCTGACGGAGGAAGTAATGGCTCGGGATGAGACACTGCTGAGTGACACATTAGGCTTGACACTGGAACTGCAGAGAATATTTTATTCTGTTAGAGGCTAGAATTAACACATGCCAGCAGTTTCTCAAAAAGTACAGCAATTACTCGACCTATTTGAATATATACAGCTCATAATAACATCCCTGTAGCTTATATTTGTACTTTTAAACCAGGTCTGAAGGAATTCCGAGCCTTCTACAGTTACGTAAAGGCAGACAAAATTTTAGGAGAATAGAACACAAGAATAGTGCAATACAATAAATAATTGAAAGGCCCTGAAAGAAACTTCAGAGCAGTTCAACACTGGAGCACAATATTTGGGTTAGCTTTGCTCAAAAGCGCTTTCTTGCGCCTCCTTTTGATTTCAAATGAGGACATATTGTGTGGCAACTTTATGATACTATGATGAGTGCATATTTATAAGTCAATTAAAATTTCAAGCGTTCAACAAATTGCATAACTAAAATTAGAATTCATGAAAAAAGCTATAATTAGGACATTAGGTGGATCTCAGTCTGAGGTTTATTTGAACTAAAAAGCACACTTTAGATAAGATACAACACCATGCAAATGAGGACAAACTGAAAGCAAAGTGGATAATAAAGAAACAGAAAGAGGTTGTGTTTGGGCAGTGAATGTTCCGAGTGAGAAACCTAGACGTTCATGTACTGCAGCTCCCAGTTACTTTCAAAGTAGGACAGCCTATCTGCCAGCGCTGAAGCCTACAGCCATTTCCTCATTCAACAAATGAGTCAGTTGACATTATTTGCTCTCCAACTAAAACTTACTAAAATAATCATAGCAAAGAGAGAATTTAACACGTTACAAACTTGGCAATGCCAAAAGTGGCAGCTGGACACTTGTTTTCAAATGCTAAAGAGAAAAGGCGAGCAAACAATCAAACCAATACTAATATTTAACAACAGACTCAAATATTCAAATATGTGCAGTATAAAACACATAATGCAGACAAGATATTTTTAAGCCCACTGCTCTTTTGAATATGTTAAATCAGAATACACCATCACTGCATTTCTACTCAATTACATCTTTTAATTAGCACCTGGGATTAGTAAGTAAATACCGGTACATGGATGAGACAAGTCTGCTTAAAGGTGCATTATGCACCGAAAACCAACTGGTGCTCTCACAAAACTACAAATTATACTTTTGACAGAGTTGCCTCTATTGATTGTTTTTTACTTTAAACAATTTGTGTTTGCATTTACTTGCACGACTTTGACCCTTTTGGAAGACTAGAAGACTGGGTCATGAAGTCGTTAGCAGAAGAAGGTCCATAAAAAAGCCCTGTCCTTTTCTCTGGCCTTTCTCCGAGTGCCCGTTGGAGGAGCTGGTACTCTGGACTTGACCATAGCGCTGAAAGCCGTGGCCTTGGGGTCAACCTGTCCACGTGAGCAAAAACCTCAGTGTAATGCTACGTAATCATATGACTCGGGTTGTAACAAAAAGCACCACAAAATAGTCTGTAGTAATGCTATAACGATATCTTTTTTACATCTTTGGGACTCTCTAGTTAAAAGGTTTCGGAGTCTGAATGGGACTCTCAAGGTTTAAAATAAAAGTACTCTTAAATGGTTTCTCAAAATAAAAACAGTTTAGATGCCCCGACTCTAATATTACACAGCTTTTGTAGTTTCATGGGCCAAAGCACCGCAGTATATTGCCTTTAATGACAGGTGTCGAGTTTGAATATTAGGTACTAACATTGCTTAACGAGACACGAAACCTTTTTGCCATATCACTGTCTGAACACGATGAGGGGTACACAAAGGTGCCCCGTTATGATCCTCATTTGAACACATTTAGGTCACCACTATGCCGCGCTGGTACATCTGCCATTAAGCCAGCATGATACAAGACAAAACAATGGCGGCCTCTTATGTGTCATGTTTCCTATCCAACCAGCCACTGTGCGATAGATCCTAACCCCCCTGTCCCAGGAGTCAAGCTGTGCTCTCATTTCTAGTGTGTTTTTTTGGGGCAGGCGTGTTGAGCTATTGTCATGCAAATTACATATAGTCTGAGGTTTACGGTAGGAACTGACAGTCAACCCGACTGCCATGCAATCTAATGGCCACAGGTGAAAATGTGCTTGATGCCAAATCGGAAAAGAGATATTGGCCGATAACTGCACTTTTTAGCCTTTATTCTTCAGCACCGGGCATTATTTGGTTTTGGCCAATCAGTTGCCTAAAAGTCTTTATTTGAACACTTTACTTTCAGAATCAGAATCCAAAAAGATTTATTGCCATTGTCAATGAACAGAATTCACAAACATAGGAACTTGTTACGGCCTTAAGGTGCAACATACAACGAAGGAACAATAATAAAAACACATATACAGTATATGAAATCAAAAGGGCATACAATAGGAATACATTACGATAGTAAATTGAAGAGGGAATGTGCACAAAATGGGAGTCGTCTCTTTTAGGTTTGAGGTTAAAGGTTTGAGGTCAAAATTTAAATGAAATCAGCCATCAGTTTCTCTGGATTCTAAACAACCGATATCAGCACCGGCTATGAAAAACAACAACAAAAAACACCAAACGGTCGATCACTAGTGAAAGCTAAGGTATATGCACAAATTATTTTATTTTTCTATTGCATTGAATTAAGGACTCTTCAAAGATTTTCATTAGTTTAATTGTGTTCCCATAATCAATAAGTAATCCAGTCAAAATTGAACTCATCAGGTATTTTGTACGGCCTCTAGCTCTCTCGAGCACCATGGCAGAGATTAAACCCCATTAGCGCCGTTAGAGCCGTTAGAGTCAAAATACAAGGAGCTGCATAGCCTAAAATCTTTTTCTGTCAACACTGAGCTAGAGATCGGCCAAAGCAACAGATTATTTCAGTGGAAGGAGGGAGACAGTGAGAAGAGAAAATAAACATTCGGAGTGTGGAGGAGGAGAGATGCGGATGTCAGCTCTTTATTAGTGAGAAAAGTGCCTCCTGTGCCCTCTTATCTACAATTACTGTAGAATCTGGTTCAGGCAAACATCATTGCAATTGTGTCACAAGGAATGCTCTCAAACTAAATACTTCTACAGCAGAGGTCTGTCAAATATTTTAGCATGAGAAACATGTTTGAGAAACCTTTTTCTGAAAAAAGAAAAGAAAAATTGCAGTCAGAAATGCACTTATGCACTACTATAATTGTTTTGGTTCTTCCGATTATATTGTGACTAGAATAATCATGATTATCGATTAACCGTATAATCTTGACATCCCTAATTGCCATTTAACACAAAGAATAGTAAAATGTCCTCCTCCAAAGTCTGATCTCTGTCCAAACATGCTTTTACTGACAGAGGATTGACTTGCACAGCCCTAATTTATAATCTTTAGACTTTTTGCTAATGGTTCAAATATATAATTCACTAAGCAGAATCGGTGCGACAAAAGGAGAGGCATGATAATAAAAGCAACATCTTTAAAAAAAAAAACAGGTAGCTTAATTCATTCACAGCAGGAAAGAAAGTATGCTAGATATTGCAAATATTGTGCAGTTTGTCCTGTTCTGTTCCCTCATCCGAAGATTGAGTTAAAGCGCCGTCTCTTCTCATGTTTCCTACTGTTTCTTCCATAGACTGAGACTAAAACGATTAGCCGCCCGAGATGAAAGGACGGCCTGTGTGCCAGCCCTGTGCCGCTAGCCTTCTGGGTTCTCCAAAGCCAGGGCTGCTGCTACCGTCCCTATAGCTCTCTTTAATCACACTCTACGGACACGCTGCGCCGTTATGAGACCAGTCGCCTGTGAACACGGAGCAGATGAGAGGGAAGAAGTTTGAACCCGGGCATTTTCATCCATAAAGAACAACTTGGCACACATGGCTGGCCTCTAAAATGCTCCAACCTCTGCACTTCCCACAATGGAGAAGGACTGTGAGAGGTTTCACTCAGACAAAGAGCTAAGTGCTCGGTAAAAATAGAATTCCCAAGACTATTGAACCAGGGCAGCAGCTCTTAAGGCTATTTTGATTGTGAAAAGCAACGCAAATAGAAAACTAACAAACAGCCAACTCAACGCCGCCTGGTTTGTGCCATCAAAGAGAATATTTTTATCTTGTAAATGAAATGATTTATGAATGAGTTTCCTTTCGTAGGCTAGCTTTTGCCAATTTTTAAAAATAAATCTTAAGCCTATTTCCTTGACACCCACTGACACAAGGGTCCCATATACAATCGCATACCCATTATCCACCATCTTATTCATTATTGATCCGAGGCTTTCTTTAGCCCTTCTGAACTTTCTTAAAGACGCACACAAACAGAACATGTAACTTAAGAAATAAATAAACAATATTGTGTTTCTTTGAATAGAATGTGGGTATTTTTGAGAGAGATGCACTAGATCCACGTGAAAGAAAGGCACTTTCCTACACTTACATTTGCCTGTGTGCAAAGTAGCAGAGAACGCTTATTACTTTATTACATTGTTATAATCACTTACTTTGACTCTTTCTGCTTACTTATACTTACAGTAGTTGCATTGGACTTTTTGTGAATCCTAAATACATTGTATGTTGAAAATAGCCAAAGCACAAACTAGTCAGACTTTACTGGCTCAAAGCGCCCTGCGTGACAGACTCTGCCTCAAAGTCCTTCACTGTACAACCGAGCAACAAAAAACATGGTTAGAAAACTGTCCTTATAAAATTGATTGAGTTTTGAAAGCTTCCATACATTTATCCAGAGACAAAGTAACGGGGTTGAAAGAAGCTCCTCAAATCAAAACCAAATCATGTTAAGCTATTTTATATTTTATAAAAAAAAAAAAAAGCACAATTCAAATATATCTTTGGAATAGGGTCCTTACAAAATCTTCAAATCAGGAAGGAATCTTAACTTGAAACCCATGAATAAGTTGAGCTATAAGTTAAATTGTAAGTTGAGCTATGGAATCAGATCAACTAAGAGATTTTTTAGCTCCAAATGTTCCCCTCCAGGTCCATGTCCTGGTTTAACACAACCAAAACTGTAAATAGCATGTGCGAGGGAATGACTGAGTTGGAGTACATTTTAAGATATTCTGTATTAAAACCTTTTTAAAAACATGGCATTGGTAACCTATTTGGTGACAGTGTTTGATGTACAGTTCCAGTAAAATACATTCTTATGTATATATGCTGTTATGGGACTTTGGGTGCAATTTCCTAGGGATGATATTCAATTAAACAAGTCTTCACATGTAGAAAAAGATTCAGTTGTAGTCATCTGGACTTTTAGAAAAACAGAGTCCGGATGACTACAACTGAATCTTTTTCTACAATGGAACACTCCTGGACGGATTACACCGACAAGTCTTCATATGTTCACGCACATGCAAAATTCCTCACTGACCTGACTCTCTCATAAAAACATGAAATACAGAAGAAGTGCTCATCATTCTATCACTGAGTAGACGGTATTTTCTAAAACTCGTCACCCTTTTTCCAAACATTAAAACACCCATATTTCAGTGCTTCTCACCACATAATTTGCATTTTCAGCAATGTGCCCCGTGGTTGACTGTCAAAACAAACGCAGCTCTCAGTATCGCTCTGACTGAGCTTAATGCTGGTCCATGGAGACAAGGAGTGGGTGAAATGATAACGTGATACTCAACAGTGACACTGTAATAACACAGAAGAAAATCCTGTGTGACCTAATTGTAGGAAACAACGTGAACTAGACATTTTCTTCACCAATGTTAAAAATGTAGTCTTCAAGATGTCCATTAATTTTACCTACACTGAATTCAGCAAACTCTATGTTTAGTGTGTGTCCTTACCCTTATCCTCCTCATGGCAGCTACAATTTCCATTCGACTGTTGGGCCTTGGCACATCAAGGCTCCCCACGTACTGTTTCCAATCACAACAGACCAGAGTCAGTAACCACAAACAATGTGGGATCATAAAACAGATCTTATTATCACTCGAAGCATTGTATGAAATCCCCAGATAATAACAATCCAGTCATTTCTAAGGCCTAAGATTAGTTCATTTACCAGTGATTGTACAATTTGGTGACATGTAGGAGGTGAACATATGGTTAAGTTCAGGGTTCCTCAGGTTCACACAGTTAAGAGCATGCTTACCTGAGGACCTTCAACTGTGTAGATTATGGTTCAATCCTGTTTTATAGTTTAAAAGAATGCTCTTTCAGCCCACATATTATTGAGGCTTGATTGAAGTTCATGAAAAAGCCTTCAGCCCAATGAAAAGCAGTAACCTGTGCCATGTCAATAGACAGGCTACAGAGTATTTACAATACTTATGGACACAAAGCCTAACCTTAACTAAACACTAACTGCGTGCTGATTCAAAACTTGACTTGCGTTGCAGCCCAACGCCGTCTGTGCGTCCTGCAATAACCTGCCTCCAAAAGTCAGTGCAGACTCGAGGATCCTTGATCTCACCTTGGCTTGGAAATGTATCCCGTGTTGATAAGCCTCCTCGTTGTGCAGCGGGATCCTGGAGTCCGCCAGGTCGTCCACCAGATTGTACCTGTTCCTCGCCGGCATCACTGTCGATATTGACGCGGAAAACACCGATCAACAATGAAACGATGGTGTGATATTGGCGGATTTGCGATGATCCGCTGAGTCTGGACAGCACAGCTCTGAGTCCCCAGTGGGAACGCGGCTCATTGTTTCAGAAGGTCCCGTCCTCAAACGAGTGCATTTGAAATCCTAAATCAGAAGAAGGTTTGATTTTTTTCTTCTCTTCAAAAGCTCCCAATGAGCTTTGAAAAACTCCCCCGAGCTTTTGTTGTGAAAGCGTCGTCCCCGTCCGCAGCAGGTGATGTTTTCTGCTCCGTGGGTGTCTTTCAATCACGTCCTGTTGGTGGTGATCACCCGTCTCCCCCCGGTCTTCCTCTGGTCTCCCCCTTAAGCAGCTCAAAGCCAGCCCTTATTGGAGAAAAGTTCCCATGCGTGATGCAACCGCGTCTCCACGACCCTCCTTCCCTCGGGAGGGTACAATTACCTCATGATTATTCTCAGTTACAAAGCAAAAGGTGAGAATGACTCAGAATCCAATTGGGATAACTAGACATTTGATAGTCAATCTGTGCTTAAGTTTATTCTAGGAGAGAGAGGGAGAGAGAGAGGGAGAGAGAGAGAGAGAGAGCGAGAGAGAGGAGAGAGAGAGAGAGAGAGGAGAGAGAGAAGAGAGAGAGGGAAGAGAGACAGAGAGGGAGAGAGAGAAAGAGAGAGAGCGAGAGAGGAGGGAGAGAGAGAGGAGAGGGAAAGAGAGAGAGAGGAGAGGGAGATGAGAGAGAGAGAGAGGAAAGAGAGAGAGGGGAGGAAGAGAGAGAGAGAGAGAAAGAGAGAGAGAGGAGGAGGAGAGAGGGATTAGAGAGAGAGAGAGGCGAGGAGGAGAGGGAGAGAGAAGTGGAGAGAGAGAAGAGAGAGAGAGAGAGAGAGAGAGAGAGAGAGAGAGAGAGAGAGAGAGAGAGAGAGAGAGAGAGAGAGAGAGAGAGAAAAGTGTGACAAAGTTACCTTTTTTTTGGTGGCACACTTTCACTACCGTTTAAGGCGTCTCATATTTGATTGAAGCCCATTTCTGCTGCTGGTGAGATTCCTCTGTCATTTTACCACTAACAAGAATACACAATTCATAAAAAAGTATAGGTATTGTATGCTCAAGTTTTAGGCATAGTAGCCCAGTCTCAGTACCGATGCGCCCTCTGCTGGTCCCTGCGGTAAAACGACCACACATTTAGGCATCTTTGCTTTTAGCAATTGTTATATTTAGACCGAAGCTGATTGTAATTGTTTGACTGACAAGCCTTTTGTGAATAGACGAGCAAAGTATTTCCCACCGTGAAACTCACACCAGTAAAAACCAGCCTTAATAATAAACATCAATAAAGTCTGAATTAATAATTGTGAGTGCTTGCATGTGTTGTAATTGCTGTTAAAAACTATAAACGTATATATTTATAAATGGAAAAAGAATTCATGAAAAGAATAGGCGCAAATTGGTTTAATTCACAAAGTTAAAGCAAGAGCCGGACCACCACCACCAACACACACAGTTTACAGAACACAATACACAAAAAGTAACACTGACAACCCCTGTACCGCAGTTTGCCTCAGACTCAGTCACTCGTACATGTTGTCACCGCAGGGGAGTGAACTCAAACAAATACGGGTGGACCGCAAGAGGAAAAAAAAAAAAAAAAGTTCATCCACAGCATTTTGTTTTTCAAATCTCTCCCCCGGTGGGTCTGTAGTGTTCAATCCCATTGTTAAACGTTCGTACAATCATTTCAACTGTTCAAACAAACGTCCTTTCGGGCTCAGAATAGTTCCCGCATGTTCCCTTCCCTTTAAACAACAGTGACATTACACAATACCTGAGAGCTGGTGGTAACGGTCGGAGTGACAAAGAGATGTACAATATTGAGTAAGGTAAAGAGGGGGTACGTGTAAACATAAACAGGAGACACACAACAGAGGCAAGGCAACAAAAACACACAATCATCACGTCGCACCACTGCACATGCCAGCTGCGTGACAAAGGCAAATCATGGTTTATACTGATTGGATGTACCTGGGCGGTCTAGTGTTTAAGCCTGGTGACACACGCACGCACGCACGCACACACACACACACACACACACACACACACACACACACACACTGCTCAAACGTCACCAGAACAAAACCATAAGCCTTCAGTGTGCATGTTTGACATCATCTAATGCCCTCACAGCATCTAAATGAACGCTGCTTCTCTATGTTTGCACAAAACATGGAGTATACAATAAATTAAATAACAGATCAGTCGGATTATTACGTACAATCTCATATGGTCAACAGCCCAAACGAGACCAGTTGTTTGTGTTCATGCATCGGAAAACTATCAACAATTTCCCCCCCCCTTTAATACATTCACAATCACCTGTAGCCCACAGAAAGGAATGTTTAAATAAATAAATGCAGTCTTTGTATCAATACTCATAAACGCCTGGATTCAAAGACGAAGGGTTATAATGGGGAATATTATTTGGACCAATCAGAATAAAAACAAGTGGTGTAATTAATATATTCAGGGGGTTGTTTAAGGACTGAAAAAAACATCAAAAGCAAATAAATGAAAGGGAAAATACTATTGTTTTGTCTCATTCAGGCGCTCCATTTGTCATCTTCTCCTCATCTCCCTGTTTCTGGTGCTGAAGTCTGGCATAAGTCACAGCGTCCCCTCTAAAAATGGGAAGGAAATGGAGGGTGGGTTAGTGGCAAATGGTTAGCATGTTACTGAAAGAGTACGCGTGTAAAATCAAGAAAAAAAATAAGGAAAATACGGACAAAAACTTGATCTAATTGTATCCTTCTGGTATCTTACTTTTTGCCTAAGGATGCAAGCCCATACAGAACCCCTGTTGCAAAGGCAATGGCATTTCCAAATAGTGTAGTCAAGTTGAATCGCAAGATGATCGGGAATAGAGCCATCCTGCGAATTCAATTAAAATGCCAATCATTAAACTGTATGACACAGAAAAAATATATGTTTAATAAATAGGCGCTGCACTTACCCACAGTAAAACAGTGCCTTTTGCCAAGGCCTGAGTCGGTCTGCACGAGCTGCTATCGCATTAGCAAACTCTACAAACTGGCAACAGAAGGGGACTTCACACAGAAACAAAACACAGGCAGTCAACCTGAAAAAACAACAACAATTAAAACAAAATCTAAATCCACATACAATTGTGCGCGCATTTTAATCCCATTTGTTGTTTCTCACAATTATTTGATCAAAAACATGTGTGTATATATTAATACAGTCACTGGCATGTACTAGTAGAGTAAGACATTTAAACCATTAAATAAATGAATATAAATAGGACTTACACCATCCATACTCCAGCAGCAATATTTAAAGGGTTAATAGTGACACAGTTCCACACTCCTGCAGTGGCACAAGCTGGTTTTGAATGGAAAAGAAAGCAAAATGATATTTGAACTCAAGACCAAACACAGTCTACAAAGAGAGATCCCAGTAATGTCCCAGTGCCACA
Organism: Chaenogobius annularis; assembly: GCA_015082035.1. Lineage (NCBI taxonomy): Eukaryota > Metazoa > Chordata > Actinopteri > Gobiiformes > Gobiidae > Chaenogobius > Chaenogobius annularis. The sequence continues at coordinate 676,097 of BJKM01000145.1, read as the reverse complement.
GTATTATGTGTGCAGAGAACGTGAAGCCGAACAAGCCCACACTGTCTCAAACAGAGAGCCTGTCCAGACCTGCTTCAATAATACACAACTCATTGAATATGCAACACTGGGTTAACATGATACAGGACTACGGTCTCTGGTGTCACTGTGACGAAAAGACCTGTTTATGATTTCTGTCTTATTAGGACGACATTGCATGGTTATATGTAGGCTTAATGTAGGCTTACTGTGAGACATGGCAGATAAGATAATGTCGCAGGGTTCCGGAGAACAGTGGGGCACAGTTTAAGGCTCTCTGGGCTTGGATCTTAACACGGTTACTTACATATTCCTCCCAGGACTCCAGCAGTTTTGCAGAGCCATCGGTACCACCATGTCATGCCGTCATCCTCGGGAGCGGGTTTGGCCGCCGCTCCGGTCTCTTCAGAGCTCATTTTGCTTTCTGTTTAGGCAAATGCACCAACTGAATGTGACGATCTGCTCGTGTGTCTGCGGCTGCTATTTCTACCGCAATCCTACAGGCAGTGTCAGTGACAAACACAGAAAATAGAAAGTAATGGCGTGTAATTCCTTTGTTCGCCCTGTGTGTGGCCTGACGTTCACAGCCGCACAACCCGCAGCATCAGAACCTGGCGCAAACTCTGCTGCAAAAGAATAAACCTACAAGAGGTTGAAGAAAAAAAAAAGTTCCACAGTTTATCTTTCCTGTTACTAAAATAAATCCAATGAAGCGGAGGGCCTTGTTTGAGTATTAGCAGCAGCAGCAGCTCTTCTGTCGCTCTGGTCACACTGTGGGAGGGGCCACGCTGCGTCATGGTTTGTTTACATGCGCAATCCTACTGACATGATCAGAGCGTTACCTGAGCGTTACCTGAGCGTTACCTGAGCGTTACCTGAGCGTTACCAGAGCGCTACCTCAGCGTTACCTGAGCGTTAACGCGTTACCAGAACGTTACCAGAGCGTTACCAGAGCGTTACCTGAGCGTTACCAGAGCGTTACCAGAGCGTTACCAGAGCGTTACCTGAGCGTTACCAGAGCGTTACCTGAGCGTTACCAGAGCGTTACCAGAGCGTTACCTGGGTTGTTACCTGAGCGTTACCAGAGCGTTACCAGAGCGTTACCCTGTCAACAGTGTTCGCTCCAAGTGTCACTCCAGTGTAGATCCTCTTTGCTCATTCTGTCATTGCGTGCGTTTTTGGGACTGAAATGACATTTGAATATTTTGGAACGACATATCTTTTTAGTGGATAGAAAGCTTGATAAACATTGTGTATATATTTCTAACTTCTATGTAAAATCATTGCTATATTGAATTTTTTTTTTTAAGTTTAAAAAAAAATAAAATCCTTTGTTTTAGGCTGACTGTAACAGCGGCCAAATGACTACAGATGAAAAATAGCCTTTTGGCATATATTTACAGAAATGCATATCAATATGCACTGTCCCTGAAATAAATAGATTGGATTAGAATTAGAATAGATTAGAAATAAATTACAACTCACAAAAGATGCTGGCTAATATAAAATCTATTAAAACTCCAGATCTTATCAAGAAATAAAGGTCCTTTGAAGTGCGAAGAATAGTCTGTGCACAATCAATCAACCAATCAATCAATCAATCAATCAATCAACCTACGACACACACACAGTGACCAAAAGCTTCACAATAAAAATCAAGACTACAAAACATAAAACTATGTAAAAATACTGCACAAAATAAAGTGTCACTACATTACAGAGTGTTAAAAGTCAGTCTGAACAAAGTATAATTCATTTCCATTTCCATTCTTTTTTATGCTTAAATATATAAAACACAGGACAGGAAACATACCACAAGAGTGTAGGACATAGAATAAACTAGTTAAATGAAAAGGAAAATAAAGTTCACTAAAGGAGCCCCATTTAGTCCACCATTTCTATTCTCAATGTGAATAAGCGAAAATGAACTATACTTTGTGCACAGAGCTTTTACAATCTGATTGTCTTTCAATTTTTATATGGTCTTAATGTTGCAATCAACGCGTCTGTGTGTCTGATGTTACACTAAAAAAAGACACGAGACAGAACATTCTTTATGCTACATGTTTATAAACAAAACATTCAACATTTAATAAAACATCTGTCAAAAGACACTTATATTAAATATTAAATATGTTTTTGTTTCCTCACTGTCAGCTGATTTCAAAAGAGTCCCCTAATGTACATACAGGCCTATAATATCCTTAAAAAATCTCATTGTGCCATTTTTATGAGAAAAGGTTTTAGTCACTGCACATTTACGCTCAGCTTCACACCTGCACATCATTGATTCTGCTTTAATCTGACAGCAGAGTGGAATTAAGTGGTTTAAGAGTCCGTCGACTTGTGGCCTTCCTTAAATCTTGCATAATTGGCCACTGGTTCCGCTTCCCAGCAGGAGTGTGGCACAACAGGTCATCGAGAGTCTGCTCGATCACCTGACCGGCCTGTTCAAGCTGAGACAATATCTGGTTCATTTCCGTCATATAAGGCCCACCTTCACATTGCAATCGTACTACGTCCACCTGCAACACAAGCTTGAATAAGAACATCTATGCATCTTAAGGAGTACTTATTGTTTTATTGTACTTACAACTTCTTGTGTAAATTGTGGCTTTTTAATGAATGCAGGAGTTTTAGGCGAAGTAGCAGCGTAAAGTGTTGAGGTAAGTTCTTCTAAGTCCCCGGACTTGACTAGTATTAAGAGCTGCAGAGTAAAAATGTGAACGTGAAAAGTGAATTTGCAGCATTTGCGTTATTATTAAATAGCATAAGGACAGTTTGAACTTGCCTTCAAATTTATACATAACCTGCCCTCTGCATTCATTATTTGGGAATACAAAGATTGTGCCTTTTTGATGTCGTTCTGGAGAAAAATGCAAAGTGCATGTAAAACTAGTCTAGTCTTAAAGTTACAACATATGTATCTTATTCCTCTATGTCAGACAACTTTGTAGTGAGTGCTATAGATGAGATGCTATATAATTCTGCAATAACACATAGTAGATAGGAGAAAGGAGAACACTAGACTGAATGCAGGAAGGACAAAGGACAAAGAGAGACAGCTGAATTTACGGACTGAGATGGAGCTCAAGTCATAGGAGCTGAAATTAACAAATTCAAACGCTGGATCAAGGAAGCCAATTAAATCATCGGCATCAAGCAGAGCAAACATTTAAGGAGAAGCAAAAACTAATCTACTACAGATCTGAACCCCAGAGAGAGTCTTTGGGACGAGCTGGAGAAGGCTTTGTCACTCTCACACATCATCAATACAAGATCAATTGGTGAAAAATAATGCAACACTGGATGGAATAAATCTTTTAATATTGCAGAAGCTTATTGCAACTATGCCACAGCAAATGTTTCTGTGATCAAAGCTAAAGGCAGTCCTACAAAATATTAGAGCGTGTGCGCCTTTTTGTCTGTAGTGACTTTTTTTTTTACGGACAGGCAGAGTGTGTGTAAATACGTAAATATATCCCAGCACAAAGTTGTCAGACATAAGATAATTATTAAACAATATTCAGGCCGTAAGATCTAACCTGTTTAACTGCCAAGGCTATGGCAAAGCAGTAAGCTTGTCTGGGAATCGAGCGCCCTTTGCTTTGAACGTCCTCTATCAGCGTAGTGCAGATCTTGTAGGACTCTGGTGTGTTCTAAAAAGACCAAAACAAAACAACAGATAACCACAATAATGATAATAATACTGATGCACTGACTAAAATTAAGTGTTTATTACCAGTTTATAACATGTGCCAAACGCTAGTATTAGTGTGTCTTTGTTGAAGGTTATGTTGGAGGTTTGCATCGTTCTGAGTACTTCCAGGGCATCTGTTCAGGCAAAAAAGTAATAACAAATTAGCAATTGTATAAATAGAGGTATGATTTATAAATTGACTTACTCTCATAGGCGCCCTTTGTAAATAACATGTCTATAGCAATGTTAAAGGATGTGGAGTCGTTAAAGAACCCATTCAATCTCTGTGTGGAAAGCAAAAACAATGGCTTAGTACAGGTCAGCGCTTGCCTAATGGAAAAAAGTGAAACACATTACTCTATCTTTAATTGTTGCCTCGGCCATCTCTTCCAAACCAAGCTCATAACACAGTCTCATAAAAAGAGGACCAAACCGGAATTCTCCATGCGCAAAGTTCGGATTCTCTGAGTGGTATCTAAGTGAAGAAAATGTATAATTTACCTGAAAAGACTTTGTCACGTGTCTGCAGTAGTTACCTATAAATGGCATCCCTGGCCACAACCATATCGTCAGGTGAGTGGCACAAGTGTAGAAGAAGCTTTAGCTCATCCTGCAGAATCAGTTCACTTCTCTGCAACTTCTGATTAAAGAGCGCAACGAAATTTCCTGTACAAAAGCAACAACAAAACATGTAAAAATGTCTGTTTACAGCACCACAGGGTTTCTGGTAGCCTGTACCTTCTGCTCTAGTTATAAGATGAGCCACTGACAACTTTTTCTGCTGAAACTCTTGTAGTTTGATCACATCTTCTGTCAAAAGGTGGCGTTTGGCTACAAAAGAAAAAAGTATAAATAAAACAAAGGATACCAAAATGCATTGAAAGGCTGAGCTAACAATAATAACGCTGCTCTGTACATGAGCAGCGTAGCAGGAGCATGCGCTATGAACGGACACATAACAGCATTAAGGGTGAAGGATTTTTCAATATCTTTGTTTCACCTTCTACTCGGGTTTTCCACAATTCTGAATGCAAAAATCCACAAAATACTCCTTTACACGGTTCATAAAAGAATGACCGACCACATTTTGACAGTCTTCCCAGCGCCATACTGTTGTCAGACTGAACCAACACCACGGACTGAAGGGGTTTTACATGAATCGTTTAAACGGTCTAATTAAACGATCATTACAAAAACTTCATCAGCTTCATGGACACTTCCATGGTGACGACAAAACCAATAAATGTTGATGAATGATAGTTTATTTTCAGAAAAATATCCACAAACACACACCCATACACCCACAAACACCCATTGTGTTAATTGGTATAATCCAAAATGTCAGCGTGCTGACATGGCCTAGAAAAGCAAGATAAACGTTACCACATTACAGTGTAAAGTTAAACACTTAAGGCGCTGACTAATGAGTTTTATCTCTACCGAGTTTGATTGTCAGATTTATCAGGCAAAAGCGAGTAGCATGAATAGTGATATTTTATGCGTTTTTGCTTAAGATGGCCCACAGGTGGTGCTGCTGAGTAACCCTAAATAGGCTCAGACTTTTGTCCTGTTCCAGTCTTACCAGTGATGAACATTGTTATGACCCGAGACCAGGTAAACATATAAACACATAAAGGAAACCAATGGTAAATGTTCAAACATTTATTTTCTGGATCAATTCCTTCTATTAACCAGGAGGGAAGAGGACGATAGAAAAATTTACAAAAAAGAACCCCGTGCCCAAACAAAGAACAAAATAACAAAAGGTGGACCTGGTGGGCCAGCCAAACAGAACAAACAGGGACGACACCGGACCAACCCTGTACAGGGCCGTAGGAGCCGGTGTCAACACCTCTAATTGAAAAAAAAAGTACAAAAATCTAACTAAACCGCGCTCTGACGCACGTGATGGAACGGCGAGCAGCGAGAAAGCGCGAGCGCGCAGCCGGCTCTCCATTTAAAGGCTCCAGGACGCGCAAAACAACCCGGAGCCAACCTATGGGGGATAAAAAAAAAAAAACTACGTAAGAGGGATTAACAATATTCAATCTAAGAACCAGAACTGAAAAAATATGAATACCAAAAAATAGGGGAAAAGTGCACAAACCTAACAAACATGACAGATTAATGTTTACAGCCAGTTGCATTCAAGGGAGTTCCTTCTGAATAATATTTCACAGCTATCATGAGACTTTAAATTCAGCCACAGCAGTCACCGTCAAAAGACTACTCACCACAACCATCATTGCATTATATTATGCACCCTACAACAGATTACCAACTCTACCGATCATGTGCAACGGATCTACAGTCATCTATTTATCCTGTCCAAACTACAGTGATTTAAGAACCCAAGAGCTACTTCCTACAGTTTTCAGTTTCACAAACTACTCATACTACTTATACATCATAAACTCCTGACCAAGTTTATGATGTATAAGTAGCGACAATAATCACTGGAAAGTATGAATCAGAATCAGATTAGGTTTATTGCCATTGTCAATAAATAAAATTCACAAACATAGGAATTGTAGAAAAAGATTCAGTTGTAGTCATCTGGACTCTGTTTTAGAAAAGCGACATTTCGACTCTCATCCAGGAGTCATTCTCAATCTGTGAAACAAGTCTGAGAACTCCTGTTTATATCCTACTCTGTGAAAGCCCTGCCCACAGGGCGGGACCTCCTGATAATGGCCCATTGAAACTTAACTGGGATGGGCCATCTACACCCTGTTGTTCCCTGACTTTTGGCTCCCTCTCCTTGAGTGCCTGTTTAGCATCAGAATGCCTCGGACGTCTCCAGGGTTTCAGCAAACCATTTTAAACAACAAGAAGGTTGAATCTTAAACCTCCATTACAATTTAAGGAAGGATTCTTTGAGGCTTTGTGATGATGTATGGCGCTCTGGGGTCCTGAACTCGTGTGTTGTCTTTGTGATAAAGCCTCTTGTGAAGTGGCTGTTTAGTCTCCCCTATGTAACGCTCTTTAAAACTTTCTTCACTGCATTGGATAGAATACACTACACTACTACATATCCAATGCAGTGAAGAAAGTTTGTACACAAGAATTTACAGTTACATTTACAGTTGTAGTGCAGAAAGTGACAGAAAATATATATTGAAGTACAGTGGCGTGAATGCAGCATCAGCATGGATGAATCTAGTTAAAACATGAAAATTGATGCGACTGCGTGATTATCTGTGATCGGGGCAGTTGTTCATGCAACACCATAATGTTTGCCGGGTTCTGTGTTGGGGCCTCAGCTCTTGGATCTCCGGCAGAGGAGATATAATCTGCCATCATCAACGCCATGTAGCTGTAGTTCTTCCCAACTGCCACTGGTCTCTGCTCTGAAGCTCTTGTGGACTTTGCTCCATGAAATTGACAAAAACATAAAATATCAATCAACTTAACCTATGCATTTTATCAAAACACTGTTTCACAGTTTAAACAAATAACACAATGACTGAACACATATTGTTTCCGCACAAATACATCTGCAGAGTAAATGTCCATTATTTGCATAATGTTATCCAATATGTATTACCTTAATTTGATTGACTATGTTCACAAAGGGCTGCTTATGTGAATGGAAATGTGATTTGTTATAGGGCTGCACAAATTACTACAATTGAAAGCTTATACTTCTACAAATATGTTTTCAAATGCATGAGGTTGTATTTGTAAAAGAGTAAAAGTTAAAACAAAACTAGGTTAAAATTGTGTATTTATTAACCATAATTTATATTTAGGCATTGAAAGAAAGTTAACAAAAATACAGATGACGTCGGTGTGTCAGTACACCAAGTATGGACACACCCACAATCATCTGTATTTTTGTATGTATAATATATATACTGTGTGAATGAGCGTATGCTGTAGTAGAGTGTGGTGTGCAGGGAGACAAACTTACAAACTGCCCAAATGGTAAGATAGGGTTTGCAGAGTCCAGCAGCAGAGCAGAAAAATTGCCAGGTAAGAGTTGAGAGGAGCATTGGTATATGACTTGTATGGTACCGGTACTGCAATATCTATGATGGGCTATGCAATGCAAAATATCACACTTTAATTTCTAGCTTAAAGTTGTTGTCAATGTGTTATTTTTCCCCTATTTGTCCACAGAGGGGCAATAGTGGCATTAGTGCTTTTTCTACTTCTTTGGAGGTGTTTTATGGCGGTTGGTATCCATAGTGTTACATTACCGCCATTCTTTAGACTTTATTCTTTAGATGTTATTCTTTAGACTTCATCCTTCAGACTTAATTCTTTTACTTAATTCTTTAGACTTATTTATTTTTAGACTTTAGATTAATCTTTCTTTATTCTTTAGACTTTACTTTAGCTTTATTTGTAGTTGTACGTCTTGCGCTGCTGCTGCTGCTGTCTCAGGTGTATGAGCCAGGTGAAGACAGGTAGTTAGGAGGGGTTGACTTAACCAATTTTTTGGCGCATTTATATGAAATGTTGACCCTGTGTTCATGTGTATTTTATGCAATAAAATAGAAGATTTCACAATATGATTGGCCAATGGATTTAACTTGGTTATTCATTGTAGTGGGCCAGTGGTGGCCTATGATTCCTTCTCTTCCATACCTCTCACTCTTTGTGCTATGGCCCAAATATCCAATAAGAACATTAATTAAAAGTCCATCCATATTAATATACATTTTGAGTGCAGGCATTTCTTTGTAATTCAACTTTCTATTGTGTAAATGGTTTGAGTATGAAAATTATGTCTGAAAAAAGACACAATCAAATGGGACTTGTTGGTAAAGCAAAAGTCGGTCATTCCCTGCGAAAGGTTTATACTCACCTCGCCAAAGAAACTTAATTTTAAACCGATGGGGAAAACTGTCCTAAATAGTAAATATTCTAAAGTGTATTGGACTTTCAATGACTGCATTTTGCACCAGTCCATATGTTTGTTGGTTAGTTAGATTTTTTTTGGATAAGGCACATTTACTTTTTATTATTTTTTTACTATTTAATTTTTCGAATATCAGCTTTTCTCACTTGGTTCTAGATTGACCTCTGTACTCTCAAAATTTTGGCCCCGTGTCGCCCTCCTCTTCAACTCTCCCTCATTGTGCTATGAGATCAAAATATCATAAATTAACAAAACATTTCGCATTATGACAATTATTTAGCCTTTGAATTGATACCTAAAGTAATATTTTTTGCTTGTTAAGTACCCATGGCTAAATGAAAGTGTTTGCATGTAAAATTTACAGAGTGAATAGAGTAAAACAGAACTATGGGAGAGTCACCTATCTCACCTAGTTCCTCTTCCATCAATGTACTGGGCACATTTTGGCTTGTGTCCGAGTTCACGTAACGGTAGGGAATATCTACTCTGTTATGTGAATAAACAATACAAACAAGCTTGGTGTTGGACCGTACCAAATGTGGGGGATGATTTTTAATATATGTATTTATTTGCCTGAATGTCCTTTGGATTGAATATATGTTGTTTTTATTATTGATCAGTGTTTTACGTTGCACCTTAATGCCGAGACAAGTTCCTATGTTTGTGAATTTTGTTCATTGACAATGGCAATAAACCCCTTCTGATTCTGATTCTGATTCTGAATACGTATTACTCCTTTCACATTTACTGCTAAATAAGTTAAAAATTAAGTGTAAAAATATTTTTAAAACCTTGTTGTTGTTTTTTTTAATGGCGGTTGGCAGCCAACTGAAAAGGTGCATTTACGGCCACCTACTGTAGTTGTACGTCTTTAAAGTATGTGTTTTACACGATACTGTATTTTTTTAAAAAGGAGAGAGCGAAAGAGAGACACATTTGGGGCTTTTCTAAAAACATCCGGGGCTCAAGCCCCAAGCCAACCCTGCCCCCCCCCCCCCCCCCGCAAATGCTTTATGATTGACATGTTCTTTAGACTTTATTCTTTAAAGACTTTTCTCTTTAAAGACTTTATTCTTTAGACTTTATTCTGTTCTAGATTGCTACAAAAACCTGTCAGAAGCTCATAACTGATCGAGTCACTGACAGAGTCAGATGTACTTAGCAGAATGAAGCCCTGGTATGAATACACCTTTGAGGAGGACGAACTCTTCTATGATGAACCCTTCGACCTGGAAGCTGTACTCAGGAGCCCCACACCAACAGGGGGCACTCAGGAGTCAGTTCCTAAGGAGAGCCTGCAGGAGGTGTCTGTAGCTCCCATCATGGAGCCACTTTTTCCTCCCGAGGAGAGCCTGCAGGAGGTGTCTTCAGCTTCCATCATGGAGCCACTTTTTCCTTCCGAGGAGAGCCTGCAGGAGGTGTCTGCAGCGCCCATCATGGAGCCACCTTTTCCTCCCGAGGAGAGCCTGCAGTAGGTTCCTTCAGCGCCCATCATAGAGTCACCATCTCCTCCTGAGGAGAGCCTTGAGGTTCAGGACCTCCGAAAACTGTCTGCAACATTGAAAGCTCGACTTGATGACCAGGTTCGGGTGTCCTAAGAATTGAGAATAAAAACCCAAGAGAGACTGATCAAACAAAAAGACTCAGATCTGAAAGAGGTGAAAATTACACTGAAAAACACAGAAATGGCGTACAAAGAGATCCGATATCTGTACAACACATCTGTGAGGAACGCTGTCAATCTGAAACAGGAACTTGCTGGGCCAATCGCAAAGTTTCAGAAATGAAAGAAAAAATTAACAACCAGAGCAAGGCCATAGAGCTTCCAAAGACGACCAACTGTGCCAACCGTCTCAGTCAGTGAGCGTGAACGTACCAGTACACATGCCTCTGTGCAGACAGAGAAGAATCAGGAGAGCGATGGAGCCTACAACTGTAAAATTAACTCTAAATCTAAATGCAACAATGAATGTGAAAAAAGAGCTGTCCGAGAAGGTGGAGGAGCTCTCCAGTAAGCTGTACATACTGCAGGGCAAATGTCCAGCCTGATTGTACAGAAGAAACGCACTGAAGAAGAGCAGAGAACCAACCAGGAGAACAGGCTGAAGAAGCTCAGCAGGGAGAAGCAGAGAAGGAAGCTCCAGAAACAATAAAACACCTCCAGCCACCTCCAAACTTGGCCCTTTCCCTCAAGAATAAAAACCATAAACGTTACTGTGTGTGTGATTGTGTGCTATTTAGGCAGACATTTAGGGTATATTATTTTACATATATGCAAAGAATGGACCAAAACGCTACTTATATAATATTTAATGATATTAAATATGAGACAAAACTAATTCATATTGGCAAATTCAATGTCCTAAGCGTTTAATATGCTTATAACAGAGAGAGAGAGATACTAAAGTAAATATATGTTAGAATATTTTGGAAATAAATACATCAAACAATTCTTATTTTTTAACTTGTTTATTCATTGTGGTAATTCAATTGATTCTTTACTTGAGAACTCAGATTTGCTGAGTAAGGAAATATTGCAACACACACATCAAGCGCTAACAAATACAATTGCAGTAAGTTACAAACGGTTTTAGGGACTAGAAGATTACAGGACAAATACATAGCTGCAGACATTCTGATCTGCACAAAGGTAAGGTTAGAATAACCTTACACAATACAATTTTTGCTCATATTATGAAGCGTCTGTTGAGTTGTGAAGCCTTGCAGAGTGAATGACACGCTTTGATTATAGTCTGTAAGGTTCACTAAGGATTAATCATAATGGATCATAATTGCCTTGTGTTTTTTCATGTTTGTGTATCAGCAACATCAAATGCAAGCAAATTGAAGACGCAATTAGTTATTTCAGAAATAATTGCCACTGTCTCCATGAGATCCAAAATAAAACCTTTGAACCTTATAGTTAAGAGCTCTACCAAACATGTTCTGTAATGACTGGAATGTGATTCGTGTATCAGTTTAGAGCAGTCTGTATTTCAGTTTTCTCTCAGATGTCAATGGACGTGCTAAAATTGTGCACTTTTAACTGAATCTTTTTGGCTATCAAGCTCCACCATGTGCTCTAGTCTAGACCTCTAACTATTGGGCCGTCACCCTGAATACTCTTACCAAATTGCAAAGAATCTATAACTGGTACAATGCTACAATAGAAGCCACTAAAATAGAACGTGTAAATGTATAAGGCTTCATACACAAACACAGCTGTGATTGATAATTCTGAAAAAGCCAACACATGCACCCCAGCAACATTTACCATCCCTAATTATTTAATAATGTAGTGTCTAAGACACAATTTTAAAGTTATGCCAAGCTGGTCAAATTGAATAAAATAAAATAATATTCCTTTCTTCAAAAACGATCAAAAAACATTCAAAACTAAGACACATTTTGTGGAGAGGCATATAGAAAAATGATACAGATAAACATTCAGATAAAAATCAGTTCCCAACAAGCACAATAAATATTAAGTAAATAAATAGTGTGAAATAAATAACCATATTTAGCAGTAATATGAAAAAATATATCAAATAAAATATTGTAACTCGTGACATTTACACCTCTTTGTGCATAATGTAGTACAGGTCTTGACATTGCATTCATTAAACCTCACTAGGCGCATAACAGAATCCTGATATCTGATGAAAAACAATGAACAACCTAAATAATATCTTATCAGGTGATAACTTTGTTACTGTTCAATTGTGTTTGTCGTTTAAGGTATCTTTTTGAAAATGACAAATTTGCCTCAACCATATGACCATTGGTTGATCTGGTTTAGAGTTAGTTGACTCTACATGTTTGAAAAAAGGGGTACTATCTAAACAATGTTATAGTTTTTAGTTAATTTAGTAAAAATGTACCAGTGTTGCCTGTCCATACTGAAACCTTCAGAAAAACCCTACATTTCTATTTTACATGCAGGAAAAGACTCATCTTGCATGACAACAGTGCTGCTGCTGGCCAGAACCATGATGTTCAGTTCCTGTTGTTTGTCATGGGTTTCCTGATACCACTCCCTCAAGACATCAGTGTCATGAGTTGGAATCAGAGTAACCTGAAAAATAAAGAAAAATTATACATTATATATATATATATATATATATATATATATATATATATATATATATATATATATATATATATATATATATATATATATATATATATATATATATATATACAGTATTTAAATAGATTATACCTGCATGTTGTGTTCCCAATCGGACTTTCCTTCTAGCAGAGCATCAAGGACAGCCTTGCTAGGCTCTTGGGCAGTCTGGTTGTTGCCACTGATAACGTAGTACGAGGATCGCACACTCCTAAAGAATTCGGCGTTTACATTCTTGGCATTACAATGATTAGGTATGTATACCAAATCCATATACATAGGTGGACAGTTGAGTTGAGCTGTTCCACTGGATCCTTTTCTGTTTCCTTCAGAGGAAGACATTAATGTGTTTATTTACTTATTTTATAATACAAAAATAAAAAAGCTTTAGATAGAGTACTCACCAGTGGCACTTTTTACACCTCTTGAAGCAGAAGTGTTGGTTGCATTTTTGGCGTCTTTTCCTTCGCCTAAACTATTCTTCTGTAGTAAAGTCTTTGTGTCCTTGGCCTTTGGAGCCATAGACTTACTCACTGGTGTAGATTTTTTTGAAAGCTTTTTCTTTTTGCCATTTGTGTTGGCATTTTCTTCAGCCTTAAGGGCTTCGGGATCCACCATACACACATCATGGTGGCCAGGTGAGGGAGCCGAGTCCTTGAGTGTCATTGGAGGTGGGTCTATGTGTCTATAAGTGAGGGTCCTGTCAGTGGGCAGTGTTTCAGAATCATCCTCAGAGTCTATGTTAGCATCTGCGGTGATTGAAGGACACTCCTCTGTCCCAGGAGGCACATCTGAATCAGTCTGTGAGGGTGCAGATTCACTGATGGATGTGGGTGGGGTCTCTTCACACTGCTTAGAAGACAGCTTTCCAGCACCGGGAGGTCGGGAACCACCTCCAGATTTGGTCAGAGGCTTTTCTTCATCCATAGCACTTTCTTCACTAATGAAATATTCTAAGGGATTAGGGTTCATGAAAGATGGGGACAGTTCCGTCTTTGGGTGACGGTATTCACACAATGAGACCAAGCAGAGGTCAACATCTGTTTTAGAAGTACCACAAGGACTTTGCTTGTTGATAGCTGGATCCTTAGATCCACAAGGAACATTGCAAATGCTTTGATCGAGTTTAAGAGGAAGAGTATTGGGGGAGGGAATTTTTTGGATGGAAGGAGATTTTCTTTCCAGTTCTTTTGATGGGGAAAGATTTTCTACTGTCCTATTCTCAAATGGAGATAAAGATAACACAGTGGGGGGTGTGGAACATTTATCTGTCTCTTGACTGTCTATCTTTTTTTCAACAATTTCTGCGGAAGGTGATCCAAGGCTGAGGTTGTCTTTAGTTAATGGATCTTCTAACAATGAAGGGGGTTCAGTTGATATATTCATAGAGGCTGTCTTTGGCGGATCTAGAGACCTATCTATCTTTTCAGCCACATCTTTTGTCAAATCTACCAACTGACAGGGGGTAGTGCCGGTGGGTGTGGACTGAGAGGCATCTGAGGGTGTAGCAGAGGTTGTGTGGGCATCACATTCTTCAAAAAGGACAGGTTTCTCCCCTGGTGGCTTGATATCTTTTCTGTCTGATGGACTGTAGTCAATCTCAGTTGGACCATTCTCTGTAGCATGTGAGCCACTCCCAAGTGATGGGTGCTCTGGTGATTGCTTACTAAAGTCCAAAGCAAGTGAATGGTCTGGTGACTCCAGGCCAAATTCAGCAGACATATTAGAGTGCTCTGGTGATCTTGTATCCATGTGTGTTTGGTTTTTAATCTTTGGTGAAATGTCTGGAGAAATAGACATTGGTCTGGGACTATCTTCTTTAGTGGGGGAACCTTCAGCTTCATGAAATGTTGTTGGGGTCTGAACCACGGAGACTGAGAGTGAGTCATCTACTTCTGTTGAATGTGGAGAGCCAACTTCTGCATGAAGTGAAGGAGAATCAGTGGTGGGCTCTGGGAGGGAGCTTGTGGCTAATGAAGCTGTGGAGGCTGAAGCCAAATGAGAGAACATATCTTCTGCCACTACTTCCTCCAAAGGAGTGCCTGACTTATCTGATGTTGTCCCTTCAGAAATAGACATTTTACTTTCTTCTTTAAATGTAGTAAAATTATTATTGTCTGTTTCATGTCGGTATATTGATGAGGCCAATGCACATGGAGGATTTTCTTCATTTTTCTTTTGTCCAATGAGAACTGATGTCATGTCCTTGTTATCTTTTGTTTGGGAAAATTGTCCTGTTAAAAGTGTGTTTTGTGGTGCACATGCCACATTCTCAGCAGACTCAGACCTTTGCGGTTCATCAGGCTCTAGGGTAACTATGTTAGAGGAATCCTCAAGATCACTAGTGACCTCCTCAATAACCGGACCCTGGATCTCCCTCTCTTCACCAACAAGTGGAAGAGAGTCTGCTATCTCATCAACTGGAGACTGATAATAAGGTGTGTGACCAGAGGATTGAGGAGATATTGTCCCCTCTAATGTTTTATCCTCTGTACTTGTTTTTGCCAATGTGGTTGACAGTTCTATTGGAGCAGCAAAATTTGAAGGACTGTCAACTTTGTTTGGCTTGCTTTCCACTGAGGGGGATCGTATGAAAGGGGACAAAGGGCAATGGGCTCCACCTGGTCTATCATTATCTTGATCATTGGACTCTTGCATTGAAATATAATATTCTGTTTTGTTTTCAAATTCTTTTATCAATTTATCGTCTTCTAAAAATGAACATGGAGATATTGTTGAAGCAGAGATATTATAATGATGTCCTTCAGTAGCATCGCTATTATTGCATTCAGGCTCACTTTGAATTGGAGACAGTTTCTCT
The DNA here is from genome assembly GCA_015082035.1 of Chaenogobius annularis. NCBI lineage: Eukaryota > Metazoa > Chordata > Actinopteri > Gobiiformes > Gobiidae > Chaenogobius > Chaenogobius annularis. The sequence goes on along the minus strand of BJKM01000145.1, from coordinate 660,562 downwards.
TTATCAACCTCTTCTGATTGTGTTGTTTCCAGATTTACCGCATCCTGTGTTGGTGAGTCATCATTAGCAGTTTCATCACTCATTATGTCTTTGGGAGTTGACATGTCATCCAAGGGGGTAGGCACACTTGAGATCTCAATAGTGGACTGAGTAAGGCCAGATGTGACTGTGAAATCTTGTGCTTGTTCATCCCTGTCTTCATCATCTGAAGCCGAATTCTCAAAGCCAACTGGGACCATTTCATCATTTATAGAAGCGGCTGGGGATACTGGTGAAGAAACTTTGTGCGAAACTGATGCTAACTGTTCTACTTCTATAACCTCTATACGCAGAACCTCCACATTTTCATTGGTTGCATCATCACTGTGTTCAGTATTTTCCCATTTCTCTTGAAGACATCCAAGATTTTCATCTTGAGTAGTAGCAGACCTTTGGTTGTTTGATTCTTCTATTTGTGGTTCACAAACATCTGCAATGTTAATTTTCTCCTCATAGTCTCTTCCTTCAGATGTCTCTTCTACAAAAGTTCCCTCATCTTCAAACTTTTCCCTGGTGCTGCATTTCATAATTTGCTGTTCTGGAGATAAACCACCATTTCTTTCAACTTCAGTTGAGTTTATACCCTCATCCACACTTTCTAATGCTTCCAGTGACTCTTTGGTCTGTATTACATTCTCTCTTTGCATCACCTCTTCAGTCTGGTGTTCTTGCACTGTAGCTTCATCTTCGACTAGCAGTTCAGCCCTGAGTTCCTCAAAGTCTTTAGTTAGGTCTTCTGGTGAGGACATCAGTGACCTCTCCACTTCTGGATTTTCTCCGGCTGTACATGTGTCCTCAGCTTTGCTACTGGTTATGATGGATTCTTTCTTTGCCACCTTTGGTTTGATCTTTTCCTTTAGTTTGGATTGTGCCCCTGTCTCTTTTTTCACTGTTTTTGGTTTTGACACTACATTCTTCCCCTCAGCTACACTCTTTTTGGGATCTTTTGAGGTTTTCTTCAAATCTTTCTTTTGTTCTTTCTTGTCCTCACTCAAGTCTTTCTTGATGTCCCTTTTTAGTATTTTCTTAGCTGGTTTTGGTGCGTCATCCTTTTTTGCTCCTTCCTTTTTGGTGTCTTTCTTATTTTCCACTAACTTTTTGGGTTCCTTTTTGGACACCTTCTCTATTTTAGGTTTGATGTCAGATTTTTTCTTTTCAGGAGCATCGGTTTTGGCTGACAATTCTACCTTTGCTTTTGAGTCTATTTCAAGACCCTTTCCTTTTTCTTTCTTGACTACTACCTTGTCTTTTTTCTCTATCTTTTGTGTTTTTTCATGAGATGATTCTGAGTCTGTTTTTGTTTTCTCTGGAGTTTCCTCTTTTGATTCTTTCCTTCCAGTCTTAACTGGTGACGGTTTTGCATTAGACTTAAGGCTCTCTTTGCTGTCTGCCCTTTGTTTCATTTTGGTTTGCTTAAGAGTTGGTGTTGAGGGCACACTAGAAGCCATTCCTTTTTGAGTTACAGTTGATTGCTTCAAAAAGTGTAAGTGCTTCAGCTTTTCTAGACCTTCAAGGATGTGTTGCTGGGTCGCATTCCCAGGGAAAAGAACGCGTACAACCTTATCAGAAGGATTTGCCGGGTGCCACACAATGAGTGATGAAATTGATGTCAAATATGAAACAGGATACTCAGATTCTTTTCCATTTGGTAGGAGAATAGATGCAGTGTCCTTTTCAGTACCTTTCCAGTGTTTCATAAAGTATTGCATCTCCTTGCTGTTTTTTGCTGGATTCAACACATACATCTCAAGTTTTCCAACACCCATTTTTTGGAATAGTATGATTGGCTCAATTACGCTCCCAACAGGTCTTTGTAAAGACTCAACTCTCAAATTAAGCTTTGCAAGTAATTGCTGTGTCATTGCAATTTCATCAAGAGTCCTTCGCATTCTGGAGCTTGGTTCAGCGTTATTCAAGTTTTCAGGCAGATTTACAAACACAACGCCAATATCAGGCGAGATCATGTTATTTGTCCAGTCACTGTTTGCTGTAGATCCTTGTGACTGTTCTTCTTCAAGCTCTGCCATTTTCCTCAGTAGCATACTGTTAATTCCTGGTAAATTGTCATCTCCAATATGAGTTAGAAGAATGGAGTCAACCCTATCCAGATGTCTTACAAGTTTCCAAAAGCAGGATTTTCTGTCAGAGCCACCATTTATGAGCATGTTGAAGCCATTCACAGCAAAAAGAGCTGAGTCACCTCGACCACCAGGGAATATGTAGCAGCATGGCTTGGAGAGCTTCAGAAAGCCACCTGATGTTGGTGGCTCTAACAAGTCAAAGGGTGCCGGGATCTCAACTGATTCAAATAAATACTCTGTAAACTCTGAGAGGCCCTCCATTTCCGGAAGTATGAGCACAGAATTTAATTTCATGTTAATAAAGTCCTGTAGATTGTGTTTGTCCAGGTTGGAGTTTTTCCAGTCACCTTGATCTGGACATGAGAGGGTAAGGTTTGCTTTGTTTGCTGGGTGGATGGTGCTAAGCAATTCTCCAATCTAAAAGGGAAAAATAAAAATGTTCAATGTACCTAAATGTTTCATTTTATATATAAAAAATATATATACAAGTTTTTGGCTTACTTCTTGATCAGTGAAAATATCAATGAAGTTGTAAAAAGAGAATGATCCAGTCTGAAGAATAAGCTCCCCAGTGTTTTCAGTGCACTGACCCGAGAGAACAAGAAGCTTGTGTCTAGACGTATCTGAAATCATCAAACGAACCTGAAAAATAGTAGATGATGATATTAAACATTTTGTAACAGGTAATGTGGCCTGGTAGTGAACCAAATGGACAACTAAGGTTCTCATGCTTGGTTTTAGCTTGCTATCATTCAATGTTTTCAATTATTGTCTACTGTCTAATTTTCCCTCAACAAACATACAGGAGCTGAAAAATAATCTTAAAGCCAGATTGTCATTCTTAATAGAAAATCGAAAGTATATTCCTCTTAAATGTAGAAAACAGTTCACCCAGGCTACATTTCTCTCAGTGCTGGATTATGATGACATTATATACATGCATTCTACAGCAACAGTCATAAAACCTCTGAACTCAGCGCTAAGGTTCATTACAGGAGAAAGGTACAGAACTCACTACTGTCAAGTTTACTCTAAAATAGGATGGCAATTATTGGATGCAAGAAGAGAACAGCACTGCATTTTGTTTATTTATAAAGCTCTCATTGGGATTTTGCCTGATAATTGAACAAGTTTACTGAACATCAGATCAGATATTGTTCGATTAAGATCGCAGGACATTCTTATTTTACAGTCTCACCGAATCAATATGGAGCAAGGGAAAAAGGCTTTCAGCAACTTTGCTCCCTGCCTATGGAACAAAACCTTTTAAATTAAATGATTGTATGCCTTTTAATTAATTCAAATCACTGGTTAGAGACTACCCACAGTACCAGTGCTCATGATGTGAATGATTTTATCCCATTTTGTATATGGAAGTGTGCTTTTAGGTAAGGTTTTCTTTGCATTTAATCGGGGTATCATGTGTTTCTTTTTTTTATTTGTAATTTGTATTTGAAAGGATACAAATGGGTTTCCCTCGCATAAATTAATTATAAATGAATTAATTTCATTCATTCATTTTATTTTATTTATACATGGAAAACCAAATGGGAAAATGTCTCTTTTTCATGGGTACCCTGTTAAAACACAACACAAAATAAACAACACAGGATACTAAAACACAGTTAAAACATTCAATAAAATTAACCAATGCACATTTATACATACAATATGAGATCAAATTATATAAAACAAGTGCAGATTGTCAATTAAAAATAATAATAAAATGATTCACCTCAGTGCTGACAGCCTCATCTGAAGGGTTGATGAGCACCACTGTTTCCAGGACATTGCTTTTGTGATGAAGGATTCTCTGGCCTAAATTAAAGCAAGAAAGAGTTACTGTACAAATTTATTCAACACACAAATTTATATTGTGTATAGTGCAGACATAGTGTAATATTTACAAACTATTTTACACATTTCATTTGCCAAGGACATTATGAAAAAATAAAGTCTGAGTGATCAAACAAGGCTCATGATTAATTCGGTTAATGGTTTTGTGTCAATCGTATCGGCTACATGACCTTCTAGACCAGTGGTGTCAAACTCAAATCCACAGTGGGCCAAAATGTAAAACTTGAACAAAGTCGCGGGCCAGTATAGAACAAATGAAACTTTTAATATTGACCCAAACAAGATTTGCTTTAACATTGAATATGGAACAAGCAACACTTATTACTATACAATATATAATGGGATTTGTAGTAGTAACGATGAATGAATGCGCTGTATAATACCGGCGCGCCAAGCCCTAGTAGTCATTTGGTATAGCCTCTCGGGCCAAATATAATTACACTGCGGGCCAAATTTGGCCCACGGGCCAGAGTTTGACACCTATGTTCTAGACACTATTGCAGCTTTGATTACGCTCACTATGATTAGACGATGGCATTGTCTCCATCTAATTTCAGAAAGTCGTCAGAAGTTTCCCCACAGAAATATGCTCCTCTATAACTGAAACAATTGGTTGTTTCTTGTAGACTACAATGAATGAGAGAAAATAAGACCTCTGAAGCAAGTACTTTCCTGTCTCCTGAGAGTGCAGTATCTATTTGGTTACTGGTCCATGCCTATTGTAAAGATTTCTTACAGATCGTAATTGATGTTGAGGTCACAAACTAAATTACTTAATCCTAAAATACCATTCTCTAGATCAATAAAGACGTCCTTCCAGTTCAGCTTACTGTTCGTAGAGGTGAGCTAATGTGACATGCACCAATGACCTTTGTTCTGACAAATACACAAATCATGTAGACCTATTACAGACAGGCAGAATGAGAAAGGGAAATGTCAATGTGATGACACTATGTCCAAGCAACTACTCCTAACAAACAGGTAAAAAATACATTTACTTTTATATAAAGCTGTCATTATCAGTAATTTAGGCCCCAGAATAAATGTCAATATAAAGGACATTCAATCTTAGCTACAGCAATTAATAAAGCTTTAATAAGCTTTAATAGTGTCATCATTTACTCACTATGTGCCTGTTCTGTAAATACAGTTTCAAATTCAACAATCTTATTTAAAAATATACAGAGTCTTTTATATAGACACCTTCATTCAAAAACAGCAACACAATAGGAAACAGCAGATCATTAAAGTTTGTTTTCTAGTCAGTAATTACATTCAAAATGACGACACAAAGCTCAAAAGCACACAAAGTCTTGCATGTCCATCTGTGACACTCCCTAATCAATATATGTAGTCTTTAATGCATGCGACCAGGTCTTCTCTCAATAGACAATAATCCAGCAAGATGAACAACACATATTTGCACATGTTAAATTGTTTATTCGATCGCCATAACTTGCAGCTACTGTTATAATGTGCGGCATATCATTTAATTATATATTTGATACTTTTGCCTTCTTCTTCAACAGCTTTTTCTGTAACCCATTTTATGGCCATTTTCCACCAGAGATTTCTCGCAGCTAATTACTCCCAAATCAACTGTGCTTCTTCAGTTGCACGGCAACAGCACCAAGGAGAATGATAAAACAAGACAAATGTAGGATTTAATTTATAGATTTCACAGTGTTATCTCAGTATGTTCCTCTGTCTTCATGATGCTTTTGAGGCAAAATAGTTTTATAATAAAAGTAATCATGTCCTTCTAGAGTATTCTTGCCTATACAAAGTGATCCAGGCGGAGGCTTGTGTACTGCTGACTGTCAAGGCCATACTGCCTACAGAGACAACACATGTCTCCCCTGGAACTAGTTCACTTTATTGAGACTGCTCCCTTCGAAGTGCCATGCAATAAACCATCAATGTATCTGGAATTAGGTAATAAAACACTGTGCTGACTGAGATGTTATAACATAAAGGTGTGTGCATCGGCTGCTATATGGCCTAATATAGTTTAGGGCTCTCTTTGGGCCGGTGCTGTGATTGATCAGTGACATTGGTCTGTACTCTGGTATTACCTCTGACATCTGCAGAAAAACGAGCTGAGTGCCTCGAGACAAACAGCTTGAGTTCCTGGTCCAAGTTGCAGTCAATAAGGTTGGTGTCCCATGATCGGATCCCTTGAAGGAAAGAGAAAATACTTACACTAAAAATTCAATTAAAATAAACTCATACATCATGTGAAGTTAAGATCTCATTAATGAAGTTGTGAACTAAACTGACCAAATGTTTAGTTTTTTTTTTTTTTTTTATCAATTCAACATCAATAGGCTGCTGTATAAAATTGGCATTATGACTTGCAACATCGATTGCAAGAGGAAGAAATAAATACACAACTGCTCATATTTGATCCAAAACAGCGACCGTGAAACGAGGCCCACATGGCTGGGGCCGCAGTGCGCACTGGCCACGCCCACGAGCCGGTGTGATGAGGGATGAGAGCTGGATGCGGATCGTCCGAGAGGGAGGGGCCCGAGAGGAGCATTAAACTTGGCAATTGTAGCCTACATTGAAGTTCAATTGGCTGTCACAGCAGAAAATTGCACGATTAATTACATAGCCGAGGCTATAGCTATATTTAGGGTCCGTTCACACTTGTTCTGGTTTGGTCCTGATTTGAGCCCAGTTTAGTCCTGATGTAAACTTGGATCTGCTCTAGTGCTGTTCAATCTTTGTTATGTCCAGGTTTGTTTTGTCCCAATTTTGATGTCTGTTGTTAAAGTGTGAACGCACCCTTTTAGAATAAAGACAAGCAGAGAACAAGCTATAGCCTACTTGTCTCTGATTTAATTTGTCGTTTGGGGAAAACAAAACGCTTGACGCACGTAATTTTAACGTTAGCAAAGGAGACGCTGCGGGGAAACACTGGCACAGCATGGAACCCGACCAAAACACTGCGATATGCCAATTCAGGACCAATGCTGAATCATTGCGGTGAAATAGTCCTCATAATCTAAAAACTAAGTCAATGTTTCAATGAATAAATGTGCGATAGGTCTTGGAAAATAACCCAGTGATGCTTGTGGCAATGTGGCAGGTGGAGCGACGCATCAGTGAAAGGATGGGAGCCGTTTTTAGAGACTGGGAGGGGCCATATCAACATCATACGAGACATCTGAAGGCTACGATAGGAATCTATATGAAGACATAAGCAATGCATTGTACGTGTTTGAGGCCGGCGAAAATGTCATACTATCACATTGCCACGCACGACAGCAGAACATGGTCACATTTTATTGGGCCTAGATCCTTCAGGTCTAACTTGCGTCTGTAAACTTGGCCTCCACCCTCAGCCTCCACCCCACATTATCACTCCGCTCCATCTTACCTTTCTCTATGTCCGCAATAGCACACTTCAGATGCTCCTCAGTGACCACCTCCCCGATTACCACGAGCAGGTAGAATTTGCTGTCATTGAAATGTTGCGAGGGGCAAGAGGACGTCGGCGTGCAGGTTCCGATGTTGCTCGGGTTGTACAAGGTCTCCATCGCGTCAGTGGACTGTACCAGGGTGGCCATCTCTGCACTGTGTCCTGAAGGCAGCAGCAGCAGCAGCAGCAGCAGTAGTGACACCCTCCTCCTCCTCTCAAATATACGCTCTCAAGCAGACGCCACAGTCAGGAGGCTGGAAGAGCTGAAAGGAGTGGCCCTACCCTTTTATACCGACAGACATTGTGTCATCCTCGGTAACCAGGGAGGATGAGGAAGCCCCTCTACTATTCTGCACACTCACCCCAAAAGTGATGTCATTGGCCACAAATTAAGCTCCGGAAGTCAGTCAACTAATTGATTACAGGCTATTCATGATTGCAATAAGTACAAACTTAAGTACTCTATTGGGATAAATTATTAGGGCATCTCAATTATTTAGGCTATTACTTTTTAATTTATTTTTGTTTATTTGGAAGGAAGAGATAGTAGGCTACAAAACATATAGCAAATGTTAGGCCTAAATAGATTAGATTGTAAAACGTATTATTATTATCATCATATTATATTATTCTATAATTAGTTGCTGTATGAGGATCATAGTTTTTTGTTTGTTTTTGTTTTTCTTTCCTGTCCTTGTTTGCCTGGTTCGATGGTTAGGATTGTATCTGGCAACATTTGGCATAAAATGTGTGCCTTCCAAAGAAAATACATAAATAAATGGGTCATAAAAAGACAACAGGTTAAATACCTCAATGAATAATCAAAGAAACTGCATTCACAGGAAAATCTATCATCATTTTCTGTTGGCATTCAACACGTTCCGTCTTTATTCTGTAACCAAACACTGCTGACAGTGTAATAAGGTTTACAGTGTATGATGTTAAGATAAAAGATGCAATAATTCCTTGTCTCCTTCAAACAGCCTCCACTGCCTCACAAAAAACAATGAGCGACAAAACAAAGCAGCTGCAATGACAGAAGGGTGAACAAAGCTGCTTTGTATCTTCTCTCTGTATCCTCCTCTTGGCTACATCTATTGAGTCTTGTGGTTACTTTTGATTCACTTGAGGCTACAGAGGTCATATCAAACATTCAGCAGACACAACTGGGAAAAGTGCATTAAAAATACAAAAGGCAGCCAGTGCCACCGACAGTCTCTCAGAGATGGGGGGTTATGGCTGCTTGGTGAGATCGGGGGATTGTAATAGCGCCATTGACAATGTTATGGGATGTCATTTCAGCAAAAGTAAAAAAAGGAATCAAGATTAATCAACATTTTTGTCATTTGCCCAACTCAGTTTTAGACATAAATATGATGTTTAATCCTTTATAGTGTTTTGATGACCGGGATAGAATACTTTATTCTTTTAAAATTTCAAGTATATGCCTATAAGCCTTTTATTTTGTTTCATCTGATGAATGTCAATTTGGATTGATAATTTTGTTGATTTGAAATACAACGAGCTAAAGAGGCTTGGAACCGATTGATCGGCCTGAAATAATGACTTTTACAGGCTTAACTATATTGTTATTAATATTGCTTGCTTTGAACTGTCATTTCTTTTCCAAGAACCAAATTGAAGTAAAACATTTACACATTTCACATTATTTAATTTGTTCTGGCATGAAAATAATGCATTTTAGCCAACAAAATATATGCTATTGTTTTGTAGTCTTCAAGGTAGAGGTGGGTCGTAATTTTAGGAAGTACATTTAAGTAACCTTTAAAAAAAATTGTACTTCAGTTAAGTTTTAAAACACCCTACTTTTGCTCCTACTCTTGAGTAAGATAATGACAGTATAACAATAAAACACAGCACCCTTACTTGAGTAAATGCTTTGGTTACTCTTTCCACTGTGAGTACTGTGTATGTATATGTATATGTATATGTATATGTGTATCTGTATATCGATATAGATATAGATATAGACATATACTACTTTCTCTGCATATCAACTAAATATAGGTGTGTCTTGGTTTAATTTTTCATTGCCCTTTGTGTTTGTACTTTATGATAGCGCTCTCTAGTGGCGACAATCACACTATCACAACATTGCAGAGCACAGCAAAGATCTAGGGCATTTGTAACTTGAGATGTTTGTAATTATTATCATTATCATTGTTTTATTGTAAAGTTTATGCTTTACTGTACAGAATTTATAGACCATAACAACTATTTTCAAGACTAAAGTATTCCTTCACACTATATCCTATAACTTATGAGCCTATCAAATTCAATGTTAAACTTCAACCGGCAGATGGCGATGTGATCTGCGACAGTGCAGCCTCAAACCGTCTAACTTTACACCAGCTGTTTAAGGTCAGTTTGGTGCAATCGAACCTGGCATGGTCCACAAAGCCTTCTGCTCTAACGAGGCCAAATCTGCCAAAGAGGGAATCAAAGCAACAGACAGAAAAGAAAGTTAGTGCATGCCTGTTGTTTATAACTTCATATTCACTTATATATTTACCTTAGCTCAGCATGTGATTAGGATATATTCCATCTGTCTTCTGTATGGGGTGAAGAAATAGTTCTGCCTCTCACTAAATTGCCTCCTTGTTCTTATCTCTGGCTTTCTGATATTTCTCGATTCGCTAAACTTCTTTCATGTGTGGTTGACCAATGATGTGTTTTTTATTTTTTTATTTCTTTTTCCATAAGCTTATAGGTTGTAGCTATTGCATCGTTGTATTGTTTGTAAATTCAAATTCAGAATTCTATATTTTTATATTATGAGTATTGGACAACACCCTACGTGCACTTAACTATACATTTAACCTGATGTTGACACTTATTTACCAGTGACGGTACAGGTCATGTACCGGTAATGTTGAGGCGAAGTATGGAATAAATCTTGTTAGACGTCTGGCATGAGTCATTTCACAGCTTTCAGATTGCTTTGGAAGTTCAAAAAGCCCCTTGATACTGTAAATTGACGTCAACTCCAACAATGAGCACCGACACTGAAAACCAAGGTTTACCAATAAACCAGAGCATATTTGTTTGAATGGCAGATACAAGACATTATTGTCTATATTATAATATAAGTTATTACATACATCAATGTTATGTTTCTTCTTCAAAAGACACACCCACACTGCCCCTCTTAACCTATCTGCATTATGATTTCACTTCCTCTATCCAACAGCAGCATACACAGATTGCACAAATCAAGGTTTAGCACATAACAACTGTATATTTCTCAGAACAATAAAAACAAATATCTAACCCTTATATTGCTGATAAGTAAGAACAATGGTTCATTTAGTATATTCTGAATTATGGGCCATGTTTGTTGACATAACTTAACAATCAAAAAAGTAGTCTGTGTTGTGTGAAAACAAACTTTTGAGTTCCAGGTTTGTCACATCAAACCACCTCCTATTGATTGGGCAATAGTTTTTGTAGTATTTCAAGAAATCCTCTGCAGCAGAGGCCAGTACGAAATGGGTGAACACTGTTTTGGATTTGCTTATTTACAGAACCAAGGGCCATGGGGCAAAAAAACCTTTGGAATGCTCATTAATCACATATATATTCCAGCCCTGGGATTTCCAATGAATGTGACCTAAGGGACCGCTCAGATATACAGTTTATTCTGAGAAATGAGTCACATTTGCATGACCGCAGGTAGGCTACAGGGTCAGTTTAATTAATTCAGCACATTTACACATCAAGTACAGCTGCCCAAAGTGCTGTACACATTTACAAATATAGGACGAAATAAAACACATCAAAGGTTTAGGTTTTAAAAGAATTTAGAGACTGAGCCAATAATGATACCGAGGGGCAGCTGCAGAAAAGCATGGTAGAATGGTGGAGAAAGAACTGAAATGTGTTACTTAAGTAACAATGCATCAAAATGTACTTTAAGTAAAAAGTAGTGATCTGGATGAAAAACAACAGAAACAACTGAATCAATTTCCTTAACTAGCAGTTTATATATACATATGTTTACTATTTAAACTTGTTGAAAGTCAGGACGTCAACTCAAACTATGAACGGGCTGAAAACAAAATTTAACTGGTGGTCTGGACTTTTACTTTTTAGTCAAGTAGAGTAAGGTAAAAAGTATCCTCTGTAAAATGTGCTTAAGTAAAGTAGAACTACCTAAAGATTTGACTTAAGTGCAGTACTTTTTACTTTACTTTCCACCACTGTAATGACATATTTCATTTTAAACTATCAAACACAGGAGCCATCACAGTACTGCTAGTTAAATCTCACAAACAAAACTGGGTAAAATTGATAATAAGAATTTAGAAAAAAATAAGGTATCCAAAGAGAAGAAAGAAGTTTAGGCACACAAGGTCCAAAAGTTCTATTTAGTACAGTCTTAATCATGTTTTTAACTGAGGTGAGGTGTAAAAAGGATCTTCTGGTTTGCGTTCCACAGCTGTTGCCTCATTCATCAGCGCAGTGCCATTATGTTATGCCAGAGAACATTGAAACGAAGCATCCCTGTCATCAAATCTGCAAATGAGAGAAACTTTGCCACCGTTTCTGGGAAAGGATTAAAGAATGGGACAGTGTTGCCTTCTACTCAAGTCAGGTCTCTAAAGCATTGTACGCTGTCGCCATCGGAGCTCGGTGTCATTTCCAGAGATAAGAAATGAAAACCATGTCTTTCTGGTGAGATAGGGAACACGTAAACATCACTTAAATAAGACAACAGTAAATACACACCATTAATTCAAGCCTCAGTCATATATATATTTATTTCAGATGTCCACCCTCCTACAACAGGGTCAAATTCCATTCAAACAGCACACAAGTACTTTAGTGCACTTTATTGTAGATATATGAGGTTCCTAACAGGTGAATTTCTTAATTGAGTTTTATAAAGTTTAGGTTGTGATATTGGCTTGATTATCAGCAGTTCAGAGCGTCTTCCGGACAGATTACTGAAGACTGTAACAAGCACTGACCAGATTCAGCTTTTGTGCTTCAAATGAGCCGGAACTCCATAAAACAATCCTGACTGCAAATGGTTGTTTTTTATTGCAACAACACATTTTTACATTTTGCAAGTACAATATTCTACAAAAGTGGTCTGTTATATGCAAACATGAACTCATTGTTAAATGCATCTGGTGAAGAGTAAATGGGCTTCTTGTGTTTTTCTAAGTTATCTGAGTCAGACTTTACTGCACAATTAAGCAACATTCGTTTGAACCTTATCAGCAAAGTATTCTTACCCTTTCCAAGAAACAGGGCCAATTTGTAAGAAATAAAAAAAATATATATATATATTGACTAAAGTGTACAAATTTGTACTGTTAAGAGAGTGAGGAAAGTAAATCACCATCTTTCTAATGTGGAGCATGATTTTATATGTTGAACAATCGCAGATCAGGCACATTTAAACCCACCATATGCCTATTATTTCTTCTAATTTCTTCTAATCTGGTGATTTTGGTTATGTCTGTCCTAACAGAGCGGTGGAGTTTGTTACGAGGCGCTTTTATTGGGTGTATGTTTGCTGCACACATGACTCACCCGTGACTTCAATTTCACATAGTTCCTATTTGTTAAAATGGTTAAAATGGATTATAACCTGTAGTTTCAATGATAAACAATCTTGTATCATCTCATCGCTGGACTTTGTAAAGAGTTGAATGCCTTCGGACCTGCTCATTTGTTGAGTGGAACATTAATCAAGTGCTTTGCAGATATTTGGAGACTCATTCTAAAGCACACATCAATAACCAAGTCAAAGAAACATTCCTGGAGACAGTTCAGCTAAAGTCCAGCTCTTCTTCGGACACAATCGTGACATCCAATTAGTTTGACATATGTATGTGCTTACGAAACACCTGACTCGATGAAATATTTGGAGGTTTCAACGGTGGTTTCATTTAACGCTGGAGGCTTTATGGAGCATGAGGAACGTGATGATGCAGGTTGTTCAGAGATCTCTGCTCTTCCTCTTTGTGCTACCAACGGCTGCTTGTTTGTTTTTTTGTAACAGAGCCTTCCCGCTGCTCGACCGTGATGGATGAGATTTCGTCAGGCACCTTTAGCTCTTCCATCTTTCCGCGCAGCTTTATGCCTAAGCTGTCCATGCTGGTCTCACTTCTTTCATCACTCCAACAGCATCTCGTTTGAATGGATTAGTCATCACGAGGAACGAAGGCTGGTCACAGGTTTAGTTTGGCTCAGTTTATTTAGAAAATCAAAAAACATTTATTTAAAAGAAACATGTATATTTGTAGTAAGGGATCTACAGGATATTTTTTTCAAAAAGGAGTGGGTAGAAGTGCCACCCCACTGTGGCCCATAGTTTAAAAAAAATGTCCAAAGAAGAGTTGATCTATTTATTTAAAAGCTATTCAAATTTCTTCGAGGTAAGTGACATGATTGATACCTGCTCCAATCATCGATGTGCGCCAAGACTCTACTACTGTGTTATACTGGTTTAAAAGGTGCACTATTTAACTTTTTTGCCACCTTCTTGTATACATGGATATTTCCTTGCTTTGCCTTCATGTTTCACGTTTCACTGTTATTATACGTATCATGCATTTATAATTTATCATTGTGAAAAAATACAATAAATGCAATAAAGTAGAAAATTACAGGACATAAAGCTGGATTCTAAAACAGAATCCCTGTGTCATCAAAAAGCGACATGCCGTTCAACAATTGGAACACAACTGACACTATTTTCCGACTGTTTAAACAATAATTTAACCAAATAAATTGTCAAATTATGACTATTGTGTAATTTATGTCGATTTTGGGCCTGGTTAACGGTTGTGGAATGACCTCTATGTCACATCGGCTGCCTATGGTAAAAGCTGTAGTCAGGTTGTTTAGAGGTCACTGCTCTTTCTCTTTGTGTCAGGACTACAATCAAATCTTTTTCTACGATGGAACACTCCTGGATGAATGAGGGATGACACCGAATAGACCAAAATTGTTAAACTGGGGAAAACCCAGTGTGGCAGACCAGAAAAGTTACAAAGTGGACTTTTTATGAACGAGGGCAAATACACTGCAGAGGGAACCATGGGCTCACAATAAATTATGTCAAACATTCATGATTTGTGTGAGTTTTGGTTGACTGTACAGTCACACAGATAACGTATCTGTTCCAGCTGCCCCACTCCCAAGCCAAGAAGTCACAGTCAATAAGAGCACGGTGAAGTCTATTTGCAACAAACAAGTCTGCGTATTCAGATTTGTACAAACAATAACAAACTAACAGGCTTGTTACATTAAGGACAATTATTTAGTAGGTTATTTTGCTCATTATATGTGCTCACAATCTAATAATTGGTTTAACAAATTTTAAGGCATTCTATTGCATGTTACCTGATTTCCATGAAGGTTGGGTACCACCTTATGATCTCTCCTCTGGCCCGATCTATATATAAGGCAACCTAGAGGCAACTTGAACCTAAACTACCTTGAAGACCAGTTCTATGTTGGAAGTGCACCACAGTTCTAGTGATCTCTCAGTGTCTGCTCCTCCCCAAGAACACATGAGGGACATCTCTGAAGCTAACCCAGAAAGCTAACCCCAAACAGAGAGAGAGAAAATGAGCAACATCAAGAAGTGGACTGCCTTCGATGAAGACCTGGTGTTTGAAGCAGTTCAAGCGGGAACATTAGAAAGGAAGGTTAAAAACCTTGACAGTCATCACCCATACATTTGCCAACGAAAGGTTTGGAACACTGATGAAGAAAGGAGATACCATCAGGTTAGAAAAACAACCTAAGCAAACCAGACTAAAACCTTGTACAGGCAATTTAAAAAGACCAGGTTAGAGGAAACGGACAGAATACTGCAATTAACATCTACCAGACCAACATATTAGAACAAGAAGAGCGGAGGGAGGAAGGCCATCGATTTTCAATCAAGTCAGTATGGAGTCTGTTGATCAGTTTGGCAAAGTTAGGATTAGAGGGCAAATTTCTTCTTTGCACTCCAATCGGCAGCTCGGAGGTGGGTGGAAGCTGCGAGAGAGCCTCCTGTTGCTCCTGGCACCTTAGCTGAAGACCTGCAGGAGAGAGACTGTCTGCTCACTGACGACTTGCCAACTGGAGAATGTTGTGGTTAAGGGTGGAAACACTCCATGAAGGTTGGGTACCACCTGATGATATCATGATGATATTAAAAGTAATTGTATTAAGGCATCTCAGATGTTACAATTCTGAGAAGAAAATATGACAAAAAAAAGGAAAATGCATTTAATTGATTCAAAAGACAACCAGAATATTATGGTGCAGTTTTAGTGTGTCTGATGTTTAACTGCTTGGATGGCTTGATGGATTTGTCAAAAGGCCCTGGGGACACCTTAAGAAGGAATGTGAAATTAAAATGATTATGTTCAGAGTTCCCCTGGCACCCGAATGGAACTGTGTATGCGGACAATGGATCCTTTGAGTCTTCGGTGGCAGTACTTACACTTTTGTTTTGAAACTTGACAGATGCCTCAGGACTAAAGCCGGTTCTTCACAGTGCCTGAAAGAAGCAGGGTATGGGCAGGTGTGTATGGCTCTGTTGCACTCGCTATCTCGCCATCGTAAAAGCACCAGTGGGTTAGAACCAACTGCCACACTGCAAAATGTCAACATGTGAGAGGACAGGTGCACAGGAGACAGGACAGACGCATGCAACATGATTCAATTATACTTTGACTTAACCTTTTATTTATTTAACCATTTGTTTACTATTTTTATCTATCTTGCTTTTATTGTTGTTCATTGTTGTATGTTGCACCGAATCACCGAAACAAGTTCTAAGCCTGTGAATTGTGTTTACTGACAATGTCAATAAAACTTTTCTGATTCTTTATTTTTATTTTTATTTATTTTTGGGCTGAAGGCTTTATAAGACAGGAAAGGAAAGGGTGAAAACTCATGACACTGCGGCACTTGGAGCCTGGCATATGTGCGCTGTGCCTTAACCACTCGACCACCAGGCAGCACACCTTTTTTGATTCTGATTCTCTGATTCTGATTTAAGGAACCATATGCTAGTACAGAAGATTAAGTTGACTAATTTTACTTTACATGGTATATTATATTATCAGTGTTGTACACAGTGTGAAAATGAGATCAAATCAGAGTTCTTACAATCACCTGTTTTTTATAAGCGAGGACGTTGCATTGTATCCTACCACCCATAAACTGGAGTCACATATATTAAACTTCAATTTTTCTCATTACATTTTCAAATCTTAGATAATTCGTCTATGAACTCTCATGAATGTTTACATATAGACATTATGTTTGAGATGTGGAGGTGGTAGCCCCCCTTACCGTTCGAGCTCAAATACAGTGTAAATATTGGGATCAGACAAGGTCACCTGTGTGTCTTCTGAGGTTTGTTGCACTGGGCCATCCCAGGTCTATCTCGACTTAGTAGTAGGTGAATAGGAGCAAAAGTGCATGAAAGGCTGTGCCACAAACCTTAATGATATGATTATATCATACCTCTTGCCGCCTCATTCTTTCATACGTAAAACCCTACTTGGAAAACAGTGGCACAAGATGTTCTTGATGTTTGCTTATAAGGCTGCCGGAGGGGAATAGTTTGCAACTGTTGAGACTTGTTACTCTAAAGCTTATGTTAAACCACACTGAGGGAAGCTGATGACAATAATTATAGCCATAAGTGTGGAAGGGTCTTTAAGAATGCACTGCTAAAGTGGGAGACCTTTGAAACAAATAAAAACATGTTGAAGGGTCACACTTCAACCCTCAGGCCGCCCTGGCACAATTTCTGGCTTCATGAATAAATGTTTCTGTATTTCTAGCATTAAAATGCATAAAACCTATGTTAAACACTGTCATAAATAAATATGATTAAATATTATAAAAATGACAAGCCATGTTTCACATGGAGGTGTGTGAGCTCCTGCCACTGGGGCTCATGAAACCCCATGTGTTCTTTTGGGACCTAAAATGGCTTTAAATGGAGGATGGTGATTTTGTGCATTTAAAAAAAAAAAACCATCCTCCACCATATTTTTGGGTAAATCTGTAACAGCTAAGTTCCCTTGGCATCCCTTTTATGGGAAATGCTGCATATTTTTGTTTTTGCCATGTGACATTTTTTGACACAGGCGTTTCGAAGGGTAAAACTCTGAAAATGAGCCTTCTTGATGCATATATGATAACAACATGTTAATGTTAACGTTAATGAAAACAAGAAACACTTTTTTGTTCTCTTTATTTATAGTACCCCTTGTCCTAAAATGGCTTTAAGAGGAAATACATACGTTTTGTTAAGGAGGGCCTGAGGATTAAGCATGTCATAGTTCAAACAGAGTGCAGCTCGACCACTTCCTGTTCTGATGCACCATTTTATCTGCTGCGAGCACACTTCAGCTTTCCACAAGACTATGATAAAGGCAGTGGTCGAGCCTGTTGTGTGTTTTCTAAATGTATTGTCTCCATACTAGAGCAGAACGGCCCCTGAGTATTGGATTACATGTCACTGAACCATTTCTGAACTACTGAAGTATTAAAAGTATTTACTTGTAAATCAGAAATTAGGTTAAGCAACAATACGTTTGAGAATATCCATAAATCCATTGACGATCTCATCTCAAAATGTTCCACTTCTTAATTTGGGAGGGAACCTGAGTTTGACCCCGTGAATATCATGAAAAGCCGGACCATAGATTATACACACTGTTGATTAAAAGCCCCCATGAGATTACATACAAACTCAAACTTTGTTGGTATTGGAGCAGGTTCAGAATAGCATCACTGCCATAAAAGTTATGTCTCGATCAAAATATAAGAATTTATACGATAGGGCCTGATGCCTATAGATTTAGATTGGTTTGTTTTATCTGTCACAAATTTTGGCAGTCAATTTAATACTTGACGAGGCGAGTGTGTTCCTTTAAATTGTTTTAAATTACCATCAGATATTAAATTGCTGACGGACATAGGATTATTATTATTATTATTATTATTATTATTATTATTATTATTATTATTATTATTATTATTGTTATTATTATTATTGTTATTATTCTTATTCTTATTCTTATTATTAATGTATTTATTTTTTATAGCTATTCACTAATTGTATTTGTTTTATTTTAATATTATTAGGAAAATATTTTTTGGGTATGTTAATTAAACTATGTATTTAAACTTGAGTAAAAGTACTTTCTCAAAGCGTGGAGACAGATAGATTGGAACACCGTGTGAAGAAGTGAAACCATGCGCGCGCACTGGCCTGGGTGAACGCAGAGGAGGAGCAGTCAAACCAGAAACACTGTCAGAACAGAGTGACAGCAGAGAAGAGCGCAGTGACGAGCGTCTATTGCAGACCATCACAGCAACACTTTTCTGTTTTGTGGATTTACTGCGTTTAGGGCACTGCGCATCAAGCAGCACCTGTGCGTAAAGCAACATGGAGAAGACCTTCAGCCCAACGAAGACCGTGTAACTGAGCATGAGTTAAATTGAAAACTTTGGAGCATCTGAAATAATGAACTCCACCGAAACACCGAGCTTGTTCCAGCCGCCCACTATCCCATCCATAATGTTCATCTTCGGGGTGGTGGGCAACATCATTGCCATCGTTGTGCTCCGCATATCGCGTAAAGAGCAGAAGGAGACGACATTCTACACGTTGGTGTGTGGTTTGGCTGTCACTGACCTGCTGGGCACGCTGCTCGTCAGCCCCGTTACCATTGCCACTTACATGAAGGGCGCGTGGCCCGGAAAGGAGCCTTTGTGTCAATATTACGCATTCATCCTGCTCTTCTTCTTCTTGGTGCAGCTCGGTATCGTGTTTGCCATGTCTGTTGAGCGGTACCTGGCCATCAACCACGCATTATACTACAACCAATATGTCAACAAGAAACTGGCTGCGGTCACTCTTTTGGCCATTTACGCGTTCAGTGCACTCGTGTGCGCACAGCCCAGTTTGGGACTGGGGCAAGTCAAGCGGCAGAGACCGGGCACCTGGTGTTTCATAGACTGGCACAGTAATCACACCTCCACTGCGGCGTACAACTTGTTCTACGCTGGGCTAAACTCGGTCATTGTGCTGGCTACTGTCATTTGTAATGTACTGGTGTGCGGAGCGCTCATTGTTATGCACAGGCGCTTCATCCGGCGCACGTCTCTCGGCACAGACCCGAGGCGCACAACTGAGATCAGGAGTGGCAGACGGAGCTTTCGCCGGCTGGCCGGAGCCGAGATTCAGATGGTCATCCTCCTCATAGCCACATCTGCCGTGGTTTTGATCTGCTCCATACCTTTGCTGGTGAGTTCAGCAGGACACTGTCTCTGACATCAGATTGAATGGTTGGACAAAAATTCAACAATTCAAACCAAAATATTATATATATATTGACTTGGCAAAAGTCCTTAAAATACCACCTACAAACAGGAATCAAAACTTAAACTTTTCTAGCTTGCATTTATAACTGATTGGTGGCATGCTTAATGCCATGTTGTGGAAGTTTCCATTCAAAGCAGGTGGTGGACCTTCATTCAGAAAAGTTACTTAGTGCCACTTTCAGCATGAGGACTATAACAAGTTCATTATAGTTTAGGTTTCTAAGATTTTCAAATAATGCATTCCTCCACCGATGTAATTAACCATTATTATTTTTTTCTTTTTCTTTTTTTATCAGCTACGGATCTTTGTAAACCAGATACATCAGAAAGAGAATCCTCGCTTTGACCTTCTGGCTGTGCGCATGGCGTCCATCAATCCTATTCTAGATCCCTGGGTCTACATCCTGCTGCGGAAGACTGTGATGCTCAAGCTCATGGAGAAAATAAAATGTGTTTTCTGTAAAATGGGAGTCCGTGGCCGGAGACGAGGTGGTCAGTTTCGCTGTGCAGATGTACCCCTCTCTTCCTCCATTATATCCCGGGACTCTCCATCTCTAGTGACCCGTGATCTAAGGGAGTTTGTCAGCACATCACAGATGTGCCTGCACACTCTGGAGAGGACATCTCTACACTCTTGCTCTATGGGGACCACAGAGTCACCCTCAGCCACAGAGCCAAGTACTGTGGAGGAGGTCAAAGGACTTCAGAGGGGGCTTTCACATGTGGACACAGAGGATACGTTCCACTTAAAGGAAGTTCCTGTCAACCCTGCACTGCATGTCACCTTTACTGACGAGTCCAACAACATCCAGGAAAAGTGCATCTAGCACACTGTTCTCATGACAGCGAGGGGGTTTAGTGCATGCAGTTGCATGATGCTTCTTGCAACTTGAAAGTTGTAAGTATCTTGTTTAAGTTTTAAAATAAAACAATGTTTCTTCTCAGTGAGAAGGTTTTTAAACCTGTAAGACAGTTTTGTTTATTCTATATATTTTTTTAAAACACGCCAGCAGTAAAAAAAAAAAAAAAAAAAAGGCAGCTATATACTGCACTTGAAATGAAAATGAAAATCGTTTATCGTTTTTAATTTTACACTATTTCACTGTGTTAATGTAAGGTGAAAACCCAATTGTTCTGGTTTTAAATGTTACAATCTGGTGTGACATAATCCTTAGTACGCCAAAACCTGTAGGCCAGTTGACAAGTTAAAGAGAGTAAATAAAGTACATTTTGTTTTGAATTTTGTTTAAAGTGTCATTTTTATAGTTCTCAATTCAGTGATGCGGTAGCCCATGGGATAACGGTATGTTGTGTTTTTGGTGGAAAATATGAAACTATTACGGACATCTTGAGTTTGTCAATATGCAGTTACATAGAGTTTGGGACTTTGTGTGTGTTTGTGGTCAGTAAAGATTTCCAGGCTTCAACCTAAAACTTCTCACACATGACCTTTACTGTTTAGGCAATGCTGACATCAGTGACCTTGTAAAGCACTTGTTCACAGTAAAGTGGGAAGGATTGACATAAAGGTACGCTATGTTGAAGTACATAGTATTACTGTGAAGCCTGTCCTTCACAGGTGATTCGTCACATACACTTTAAAAGTAATCTTCAAAATGTTTTAAGAGCAGCATATCATTTTGATTTCATCACACAATTTGCTTTTTTTAAACAAAAGCAGCAAATGTAATTGATGTCAAATTATTCAACCTCTTTTCAACTTTTACAATGTCATTCCTATGATTAATACAATGATATACATTAACGACGTTAGCGTGACGTTAACGTGACGTTATCTTATCTGTCCTTGTACACTAACATTTGTTTTACCCGGTTCTTCCTGTTACGATTCAATCCCATAGTCCCCCATGATCAGACAAGGAGTGTATAAAATGTCCCATCAAGAGTAAGTTTGAGATTTATTTATTAGAGTCATTTATACAGTAGTTTTACATATCTTGACATTAACCAATTGTTTTAATCCTTGTCTTGAACTTTGATTCAGTTCAAAGTCCTCTCGATTTTACATATAGTTCATTCGAAAGGGTTGCCTCTGCTGACCCTCCCTCCTCAGCCGGCACATGCTGTATATTTCCCTCCGAGTCGATGACCAGCGATGTTCTTTTCAGCTCCTCATAATGGCTCTGTCTCTGGGCCACAGCCTCGCAGGCCGCCACAACCTCCTCTGACTCAAAATCAAAGTCCTGCTCCAACTCAGGCGCATTCAAAATCTGTCTTTTAGTCTCCTCCTCCACCTGACTCTTTTCCTTTGTGGCTAAATGCTGTTTTTGTAATCTGCAAGCCCACTGCAAGTCTTCTTGCCAGAGGGAGACTTCTGATGGGCAAAGGTGAATAGCAGTTTGGAAGGACCTGACAGCCTGAAAGACAGAAAACATGCCCACAAAATAACATAAAATACATACCTTTTTAAGCATGATTTATGTTTAATTATAGACACATCAATAGACTTCTGCTGACATAGCACAACAAAATCAATATGAAAGTTAATTTGACAGTAAATACAGAGAAAACTATACAGCAGACTCACACTATTTAGTCACTGGTCATAAAACAGTTTATAATTGGCTCATGAAACTTCTGAAACAAAATATGGACATGAACATTGAAGACAAACACACATTACTAGCTCTAATCCAGGTTTCACGACTGGCCATTGTAGTCTCAGAACTAGAATAAAAATTTAGATGCACCAAAATGCATGACATCCGAACGAGGAAAACATAATGTTCTTTTTTAACATGGTTATAATTCCAAATGAAAAAAAAAGGGTTAGTTACAATGTTGACGTTGACAATCTGATATATTCTATTAGTAGTGGGAATGCTATTAAATGATATTTTATAGGGTGCTTTCCCTTCAATGTTGCCTGAAATTAGACAAATGTGAATAGGAAAATCAAATGCTGACTTGTAAAAAAAATTAAAATGACTACTATGCCATTTGTACAAACAAGCGCTACTCAAACATGTCGATGCACACAAAGCTCTTGAACACGACAGAACAAGTTTTGCTATAAATAGGAGTGCATTTTTTTATATTGCGAGAATAGCGTCATTATACCAGGAGGTGTGTCTATATTTGTGTCTACATCAACTTTCAACACTCCCCATTGTTAGTATTGGTCCTGAAGGACAGGTCTACCGCTCTGGGACAAGTACCTTCTATACACACCGGCAATAGTTAAAGGATTTTTGAGGTTAGGGTTTAAGACAGGTTGTGTAACTATCATCAAGTATTCATTCAGTCACAGGTCTAGACGTGCTATTTGGCAATTTAAACAACCACTTAAGCCCCAGGCCGCTTTCTGCACAAGCAGGATGTATTAAAAGAAAGTAAACAAAAAATATCTGATAAACAATAGCCTCGAAGAGATATTAAAAACAGATTTAAGTGTATTCAAACCATGCTGAGACATTTGATTTATTTACATGCAAATAACTCAACAAAACAAGCAGCTCAATTATCTTGATATTTATTGCATTAAAAGTGTGTGTTCTGTATTGTGTTGCACTTATTCAACATGTTGACCAGAGAATCAGAAGCTAATTACCAAATCCACTTCTCCCAGATTAAGTTGGGCTCGACCCAAAGTTTGCCAGGCCTCCCACATAAGGGGGCGGAGCTGCACAGCCATCTCAGCAGCCTTCACAGCTGGAAAGACCTCATGGAGAATAGTCAAAACCTGTGTTAAAAAGGAAAACAGATGAAAGCTTTCTGTAGTCATCATCTACCAGCTTGCATATAACAACGCTTAATGTTTTGAGTCTCTCCACATTTTTAACAATTTATTTGCTGTTGAATTTGCTTCAAAACACATGACCCCTATTGCAAAAAAATAAACTGATAATTAAACATATTCTAAACAAATTATATAGCAATTAGGGATGTCAAGATTATTTGTTTTGTTTGTAGGAAAAACTCGCACAACCAAATTGGAACAGGTGTGTAAGCAGCTCGTCAAACTTAATAAACAGGCCGGAACGTTGCAATGTCAATACGATGTTGCAAGGAAGACTGTGTGTGAGAGATTTATTATTATTACGATTATTTGGTTAATCAATAATCATGATGATTTAGGTCGCAATATAATTGCAAAAACTAAAAACTGAATAGAAGCAACAACAAAAAAAATCTGTAATTTTTATGTCACAAGAACGCTTTTGCATTCTGAATGTTTGATTTTATGAAGCTGGCCATATACTATTGGAACAGTAATGTATTAGAATTAAAGAAAAAAATACTTTTGTTTTGTTTGTTTGTTTGTTTGTGTTGTGTGTCAATAATCGTTATATCTTGATGCTTCTCCTAACAGTAAATGTAACTTACATTTGATATAGTTTATTGTGGTAACAGATGCACACTGTGCTGTGAGAGAGCAGTTTGAACTAAACCTTTTACTTGAAATTGGGAATTTTGTGATGGTGACTTTTTCTCAGGTCTGTTTCAATCTAAACCAGCTCAGTCCAGTCTGGTGTGTTGCTGCTTGACGTAGAGTCAAAGGGTCAGTGAGGACAAACATAACCAGGATGTGGTGAGGTGCTATACGACGAACATCAGAGTGTGGCGGAAACACAGGCTGACAGAGCAAACCGTAGCCTATCATGCAGAAACTGATTATGTAGAACCGAGTTAAGAAAGTGATGAGGGGAAGTAAGCAGCCATTGTGGGACCACTGTGGTCATCTGGACCTGTAATGACAATATCACATTATCTAGACTAATCAATGGGACTAATTATTTAATAATATTGGCTGTGAAGCGCATTAGAGCAGATATTGAGTAATTGTTTGCTTCATTTGTGCATAGCAACTTTCTGGGTCCTTCCCGCGCATGGGACTCTAATGGCTTCCTTCTCAAATGTCTCGTAATGGACTTTATTGTATTAGGTCTACAGTTCTATATGTAATCTGACTACTTTGGACCCTAAGAATATATTTTATTGTATTAGTAATAGTAAATAAATACATCAGTCTACTAATTGTGGATGCCTGTGTAAGTGTGAGGAAGTGGGAAATGGTCCAGTGGCGGTCTGAAACAAGTGGCAGAGTTGCACTGATAAGATTTATTTTGACCATCAGCATGTGACAATCACAGATGATGAAAGAAAATGTGTCTATAAATATCTTGTGAGTTAGAGATAAACCAGACCATATTACTAGACTAAGAACTTTTGCCCTGTTGGTTAATTATATTCAAAATAATCAGTATTCACCTGTGACTTCATCTCATATAATGATGGATTTTCTGGCGTAAGCTGTATTGCTTCGTCCCACTTCTTAACAGCCTCCCAATGCCTGAAAAAACATTGAATTATAAGTAAATAAGAGTTCTGAGGATATTACTTGTTTAGGAGTAATCCAACAAAATAAAGCTGAACATCAAATGTTTGGGTCTAGTCAGTCTGACTCCGATTTAATATTTACAGAGCCTTTAATGTACACTCTCTTTCACAAAGTACCGCTACATCTGGTTAAACATGGTTTCATATTTCCATTTTGTGATTTAAACTGAAGTCAGATTTGGGTTTGGCACTAAAGCTAGGACTGACAAAGACATTAAACTGTATTTCAAAAACAGAAATGTGCATTTTGTCCACCCCTTATTATTACACATCATCTATATAAGTTGAAGTGGAAAAGGAACTACCCAGTGTTGTAATCCATTTTCACAGTTGAGGAAAAAAACTGTAAAATCAATCAGGAAGTTGGGCAACATGTAACAACAATCATCATAAAATAAATTTTCCAGTGATTTTAAACATGGTTATTCTAACACTATCAGATATGAGTAATCTCCCATTGGTTGTTTTGGAGTCATTGAAAATTATAATATTGAGTATTTACCGTATGATGATAAATACATGCAAATGCAGAGTAATCTTTCAAACAAGAGCACTATACAGTATTATTTCTGCCAAATGGCCCACATACCATTGGTTGGTTTACTGCTCCATAAAAAAAAAAAGATCGATAAATTGCAAAAAAATGTAAGTTGAAATACACCACATGGAGTTTTTGAGCCAGATAAAAGCTTTAGTAACACTTTTGAATGCACTCATCTGATGTATTCTTCAAATAAAGCACCTCCGGTGGCCCTTATGTTTCATTGTGGCGCCACCAAAGAAACAGTCGGACACCTATGAGCTAATTGAACAAGCTCTTTCTAATAGTGGTTGAAATCACAAGTGCTGAGTCTTTCTTACATCAACAGCAGTTAAAATGAATAGATCTGGAAATAGGGGTGAATCACATTAGAGGGAGGAGTCCACTCTGTCCTGCTTTACCAGACATGTCTCAAATCTCTCAGCAACCATTATGAAGCAGCAAGACATCATTTCCTCAGCAAAATCCACTTTTATAGGTGGTGACTAAGGGTCAAGACCATACGACTCTGAGAATGGAGAACAACTAAGTGGTTATTAAGGACTTTTATTGGCTTCATTAAAGGAACATCACCAGAGTTACATTTCATTAAGCATCATCGACACACATGAGCGATTCAGTTATGGATGAACATGCCATCATAATGGCCTTTGCAACTTCACACATATGATGGTTTTGTGATTAATAAATATGTTATAGAACAGTACTTAAATGTAGACTCAAATTATTAACATGCCAGTCCTTCATTGCTAATTCAAGCCTGTTTGGATCTCATTTAAAGCTGGGGAACCTACGGTCATTTTCAAACGAAAGGAGGAAATAGGTATTTAACTTTTCCGTAGCGCTCACAAACCCTTTGTGTTCACATGCATTCATTTTCAGGAGAGTACACGGCTTTTGAACAGCTTTTGTAGGCGGCAAAGTGAAGCTGGGGTGGACCACTCAAGCACAGCCAATCAGAGAGCTGCTTCCAGCTCTTACTTCCTGGCTGACAAGAACGAAAATACTTTATCATTATCTGCGGGCAGTGCACAGTTGTCAAATTTAGCCACAAACAATATGCTCTTTGGGGGAAATTCACTCATTTACAAAAAAAAAAGGACCAGCCCCCAGCTTTAGGGAACCCCTGGAACTGCATGTGGATCTTTTGAGGACCAGTCAAACCCTGTACACAAAACCTGGGAACAATGTCAAGTCATAATATATTTAGCTCTAACAATGCTGCATCGCCATAAATGGATATCATACTGGTGGAAAATAAGAGTTCTAGCACCCTCTTGTGGATAGAAATATGTACTATTTATCTCCAGTTGAATTCATTGTTGGTTTATTTATTGTTTTGATCATTGTTGATCGCTAACGACCAGCTGTAGATCACTATATGTGGCGTTTTTGCAGTCTGTATAGTTTACACATGTTAAATAAAACCATGATGAGCGCATGTTTACCTCCCCTGCTCTGCGAGCAGAGAACCCTCGTCCTTCAGTCTTTGGCTCTTGGAGGCGCAGTCCTCCAGCAGAGCCTCTTTGCGCCTCTTGATCGCGTGCAGCCAGTCCACCTCCTCGGACTGTGTCTTTGCTCCTGCAGCTTTCTCAGACTCATCTTCAAACTGCTGCAGCACTGCTTTGGACACCTTCTCCCCAGCTTTCCTCTTCCACCCGAAAGAAGCCATCTTGTATCCAATTTTAACTTGTATGAATACCAAAACTAGGAGTTTGATCTGATACGTCTACGTTTTAATTCGGACCACACCGACAGTCTGATTAACGGAGCCAAACTGAATAAATAAACCAACCAACCAACCAACCAACCAACCAACCACAAGACAATCTCTATTATGCCATCTGTTACAAATGTAACTCAAAAGCTAAACTTTCCACTGCAGTGGCACATAACGCTAATGTACAACATAATCTGATCAAAACTATAATGAGCTAAACAGCTTTAGCAAAGATTGTGACCCGGAAGTAGTGGAAATGTTTACAACGATTCTTAAAGGGACAGTATATTATTTAGGACTTACAGCGGTTTCACCCGCTTTACTCATTTTGTTTTGAGTATGGCTTTTGTGGCCATTTTCTTTTTAGTTTGGTTAGTCACATGTAAATTAACAATCCAAGCCACAGACAAATAATGTAATGTTTTTATTATTTTACAAGGGGAGAAATGACAAGCAAAAGATGTTGTTCATAAGTTTATTAGGCATTGCGATTACAAATTTTATCAACACTGTTGCTTAAGATTTACACTGGACAATCATGTTAGGTCCCTTTAGTATTAGATCAAGCAAATTTAATTCTGTTAACTTAAAATGTCAGACATTCATGATCAGTCATTGTTCCCATTGTTTTTATGGTTTACAAATACAGAAACAAAAATGTTTTAAAATTTTAGTGAAATAGTAGTCAAGAGTCAATGCCCAATCCTACAATAATAACGCAAATATAAACGGTGTGCTTTCTAAAGGCAAGAGCAACCACTTTCAGCTCCAAATTTGTATTCTAAGAAAACAGAAAGAAAAACAAAAACTAGATTCTACTCTACACTACAAGAAGGCTGTTTGTGAAATCCAAACAAAATAACCGATCATGGCAAGTATTGACTTCATAGGAGGTCAAATGAGCAATTAACCTTTTACACCTCCATGAAGACCAATGCCTTTGTATTTAACAAAGGAATTCAGGTATAATGTAATGAGATGGAGACGCGTCAATTCTTAGGAAAGCATTGTTGTTACATATCGACCAGAAGGTTAACGACTTGAAAACTGTCAATAGATGTACTTTCTCTAAGCTCAACATAAACATGGATTGCATGACTTCAAGCTTGCCTTCAGTGAACCAAAATAACGAAGAGGAATGGGACAAAATATTA
This sequence comes from Chaenogobius annularis, assembly GCA_015082035.1. Lineage (NCBI taxonomy): Eukaryota > Metazoa > Chordata > Actinopteri > Gobiiformes > Gobiidae > Chaenogobius > Chaenogobius annularis. The sequence goes on along the minus strand of BJKM01000145.1, from coordinate 631,998 downwards.
TTGCTGCTCGACAGGTTTTGGGGGGCCTTGCCAGTGTTTCTGTTATAATTGCACAGTCAATATAAAGACACCTTTTACAATCTTAAAATTGTTGGTTTTACGCTTCTACTGATTTAATTGTTGAAAGGTGTGTACTCCTAAAAGATAACAGAAAGTCACATCTCAAATTCAACGAGAAACACAAAAAAATAATTCAATTATAACGATGTGATTGAAGGAAACAAAATTTTGATTAAAAACACAGTAAAAAGGATATTACATATTATCCAGCAATAGATATAAATGTAGGGAAAAAAAGTTATATCATCCAATGGAACCAATGCACGCACTGATAAATATATCCATGTTTTTATATAGAAAAATTTAAGGGACAGACATTTTACAAATAGGACATCATGGAAATGTAGCATGACAGCTCAAATTTACAAAAGAGAAACAAAAGTGATGAAGCATTCTTTTGTCCCCAACACACGAAATACAGGGGCATCTGCGAGTCTGTAATGTCCAAGAGTTTGATGGGTAACTCTCGACTTTCCTCAACAGTGCCCCAACACAACTGCACCACTACTCTGATCTCCACTGAGACAAATGAACAAGAGCAGCAGGAAATAAAACATTTGTGCAAAAGTGCTTCCTGTATCCTATACATCTACTGCCTCATTTCCAAATCTCTTTTGTAAACCCTCTCTGCTGACAGCACTTGATGTCGCTCACTGGCTACAGTGCAGCAGATTCAGTGTAAATTTGTGAACAGTTGCAAACTGATCGCAAAAATCAGTCTGAGCTTATATTAAGCTTGTTGTTCATATGACAGAATGTTGTTACATTCCTGTGAGCGCTGTGTCCTGTCAGCTCTGGTGACGCCCACCTGCTTCACGGGACAATTTCCTCATCCTTGGCCGGGATGAGCTGAGCCATTAATTGGTTGCATGCTTATTGCTGTAAAGACACTAATAGGAAAATGCTAGCAATAGGTTTTGCAAGCTATCGTGCAAGTAGTTTAATAAGATTAGCACACATCTCAAAGAACTCTATGGTGTGGCTTCCAGGTCGAGGTAAAGTCCCATTGTCGGCTCCTGTTGAGTCAGTGGATGAAGTCAGTGATGATGCTAAAGAGCCCTCTGCCACCTTTGGCGGGTGCACAGTGCTGGACGTGCCAGGGGAGTCCGCTGCGTCTGCATCAGTCTTCATGGTTGTGCGGTAGTTGCCCACAGAGCCTGACCGATGAGGGGTAGCAGTTCCAGATTTTGTTTCCACAATATCATCTGCTGGTGACAGTTAACAAGGGATTTTGCACATAGCTCATTTGAACAGATACAACATTTCACGTTGAAATGTTTAATGTTTTGTTATTAGGAGTAGGACAAGATGCAAATTTTTAAATGTAATATTATTATATGATAACTTTACTTTGAAGAATTATTCCAGTAAAAGCAGTGGTAGCGCCAACTCATTATGTTTATTGCACTCTTCAGAAAACGTATCTAATGTAAACCATAAGGGGGCAGACGAGACCCCCTTGTGGCCCGAGATTTTGTGTCATTCCCATTATTTATACTTCCTTTTAGTCCTTCCATATTAAAAATGGTGGCATGTCTGTGGTTGTGTTTTTGATGTTTTTAAGATATGTACCCCTTGTTACCACCAAGTTATTAATTCATAATGACAAGATCTGCATTATTGATTTACTGCCCAGAATTAAAAATGCAAATTGCTGCATTATGAATTAGTATCAATTCTTGTTATGATCATATTTATTATTATTACAAAACAGAAAAATTCTAAATAAAAATGATAGAATTCCAGTAAGGTTTCTACATTTGCAAAAGTTATATCATTACTTTTTATCTTACCGTCTATGCTACGAAAGTCGAGGAGGTAGGTTCTGCTGTCCACCTGGTAAAGCTGTAAGCTCATCTTGGTTTGCATCCCAGTGATCGGATTTTTTCTTCTCACACGTAAATAAAATGGATTCACAACCTAATGAAAAGAATAAAAATTACTAGATTTTTCTTTAATTTTCTTCTCGGGACTGTTCGTGTCTCTTACTTTCCACTCATAGTCCAGCTGTTTCATGGCACGGCACACTTCAGTCATGATGTCATTGGGTCTACTTTGGCTGCGAATGCCCAGGTGCCACTTGGCTCTACGGACGCCCTGGTGTTTTGACTTCTGCGGGTTCAGTTCATCCAAAGTGTGGCGAGGCCTCGGAGGTGTTTCTGCCACAAGGAAGGGCACACGCTCCGGGTGAGGCTTTATGACCACACCAAAGTGCTGATCATCCAGGAAGGTGTCGGGGGGGCTTGAGGCAAGGTAGAAATCCTTGGCTTCGTTCATTATCCGACGATTGTCAATGATAAGATGGTACGCAACAGCAAGTGGGTCCTGATGGTTCCGGCTATACAAACAGGACAGAACTTCCTCCTCTGTGCACTCAAACTTCTCACACACTTCCTTTAAGGCTTCATCGTCAATGAGATTGTTGCTATAGGAAGGATCCTCCGGGAACAGGTACTTTGGTAAATCCTGCTTGAACCACTCATCCTCCCTGTTGGAAATGTAAACATTATGTCACAAATCTGAGGTCGTTCTCACACTGCCACTTGTTAGGTCGATGTAAAGGAGACTTCGCTTCGGGAACGGTTCACACTGGGAAAATCGCACAAGCCACTTCAAGACCGCTAAAAATAGGTGGTCTCAGAGCAGCTTCTTCCGCATTTTGGTGCGGGGTGACTGTGGTGTGAAAGCTAAAACCTAAACGTCACCAGGTAGTCTGCGGTAATGGTTAACGGTGGAATTTGATCAAAAATACGCTAGGACTGCGTGTATTTGCACGTATTTGCAACCTGCAGCTGACGAGGCAAATTGGATCAACTTTATATCACTTCTGCCTTTGCAGCAGGTAAAACCAGTGTGTGCCGCTCAGACAGCTCAGTCTCTGCTGCCACCAGCGTGCATCACACTCACGTCACGCTCACAGTGCATTTACCTAAAGACCAGAGCGTACAGCAGTGGGGGAAGTGAGCCCCTGTGGGGTATTCTTGAAGCCTGCTGTCATGGAAATAAGCATGGCGGTCAGCTGATCACATCTAACATGGTTCACGGTGCGGGGTTTGAGGAGAATGAGGAGCGCAACATGCGAACAGGACTGAACCAAAACTGAAGTAAACAGAACTAAAGTGCACACTGGAGCCGGTCCGCAGAGCGCACAAACATGTGAGAAAACAACCTGAATTAAAAGCTTAGAATGACTTTTCATACATACGCACCGAATTTCTTTGATTGTGGCCCTTTTCATGGGGTCGATCTGCAGCATGTGTTTGAGCAAACTGATGACGGAGGGGTTCAGATACTGCGGCGTGAAGAAGATCCCATCACAAATCTTTTTAAAAAGTGTTGGCACGTGGTCATCGTCAAACGGAAGAGTGCCACAAAGCAAAGCATAGAGAATGACCCCGCTGCTCCAGATATCCACCTCTGGTCCAGCATACAATCTGAAAACAAAATCATCGGATTCAAATGTTGTGTTCAATACATATTACAAACGAACTTCAAATTAAACACATTACCTTCCTGATATGACCTCAGGAGCAGCATAGTTTGGAGAACCACAACTTGTTCGCAGAAATTCTCCATCTGACATCATATTTGACAGCCCTGAAAACAGTATAAATGCACTGCATTACACAGAGACACTTAAAGTAATAATTCAGACTGCAATATCTTTAGCCAAAGCCCAAACACACACACACACACACACACACACACTTTTAAAAGGGGATGTAGGTGTGTCTCATCTTGTTTCAGGTAAACAGGTTGTGACCCACACACACAATACATTCTGAATTCTAGCAGTGAGTGGCAAAAACGCATTTATAAATTTTTAAAAAAATAAATAAAAATAAAGTCATGACATTTTCTTCTGTAAGAACTCAAAACACAATTAAAATATGATAGAGCTGCTACAGTCCAATAAAAATATAAAGATACATATTTGCTAAATATTTCATTTGTATCTAAGAAGATGATCTTATAAACGGTTAACTAGATAAACAGGAACACTCTAGCTACGCTCACATTTATCACTGATACAGACTTTGTGATCACACACAGCTGAACTGATTACCTTTAAGAGAATCCTTTTGTAAATTAATTGTTGTAAGGCAAGTTGAAGTGTCTTAAATCTAAAACAGCCCTTACCAACAAGTTAGCTAAGCTCTGCACTGTTGGAGAAAGTACTTGAGTTTCCATTTTGAGCAAAACAAAAGCTCCACGGATAAAAATTAGGCCAAAAAAGCAAAGAAACACATTTCATAAATTGTGCTGCGCGTAGTTCTGCCCATCGCCAAAAATCACGGTGGGTGACGGAGGGACACGACACCCCTCCCTGATCCGTTCACTGACTCGCAATACAATTACTTGTACAATCCACCTACAAACACGCTGTGTGTCCACGTCACAGTCCTCCTCGATCCAGGTGAACGTGTAAAGCTCAGCCAAAACAAACATATTATCCAATCTGCCATAATCCTCCTCCATAAACGTGTAGTAAAAGCATAAGCATGTGCTGTGCATCAGTGCCATATATGCAAAAACAAAAGTGAAACTCAACATGAGAATCAGCTGTGAGCTGAAGCCAGGCGCTTTTCAAGAGGCCTTTTTTTTTTTTTTGGGCAAAATATTGGCCATAAATGCACACACAGACTGTCACTTATGCCTGCTGTTATATTTGTTGTCATACTTCCAAGTACAACCTCACTTTACATGCATTATTAGGGGCCTATGGGCAACCAGTGGTTGAGGCACGCAAAATTAACGGAAGGGAAATTGTGACAGCCCAATCAGCACGACTTTCTTTCTCATCCTCACTCACTCTCTCGTGCTCACTTGTAAAGTAGCCTACAAGCGCAGGAGCAGAGCCAGACATGGAGGAAGACAGACGCAGGTAAATCAGCTCACACAGAGAAAACAGGTGTCTTCTCTGTATGTTAAGCTTCAAAATGTGGTGCGTTTTATTACAATCAGACTCATTCATGGAGAAATTAGGAACTGAATTTGTATGCGGCTAAATGTAAAGTTACATATGGAGCGCAGACGTGCCCGCCCCGCCCCACCCTGCAATGAAATGAGAATTTCTTGGCAAGTCCCAATCCACGGGTCAAAAGACAACGGCATCACGCATCACTACAGTCATTCTCACACCTCTGCTTTTGAAACTGCTTTAACATCACCTGACGGGGGATTAACCAGGTGTTTTAGCAGTTTATCACCGGCAAAATAAGAACGAGAGCGAGGGCCGAGTAAAGAGAGGGAAGGCAAAAGATTTGAGCAAGTTGGCGGTGCCCTCTGCCTGCTCATTTCTTTGAGTATTTATTGGCATTCACCATCAGTTTCACCCCTACTTCTGACTGGAATGTTGAGCAGTATCATTTTTAAAATAAAAAAAAATAAAAATTGCCATCTCATTTATACATTATATGTAAATATTTTTTATCAAAATAGCCTCTGATATTCACACGTTACAGAATACTCACCAAAGTCTGCAATCTTGGCATTCATATGTGCATCAAGGAGAACATTTTCGGGCTTGAGGTCTCTGTGCACCACCATGTGTCTGTGGCAGTAATCCACAGCTGAAATGATCTGCTGGAACAAACGACGGCTCTCCTTCTCATCCAACTGTCAACACACAGGAGGTCCATTATCTCTGAGTCATCGTTAGCACGTCGCACCACTGACTGCACTGCACATGTGTTAGAGCCAGTTTGGTCATAAATTATCACAAAAATGTCGGGTGTTGTTAATTCAAAACACTTTTATTAAGGCTTTACCTTTCCATTTTTACAGATGTAGTCAAAGAGCTCTCCTCCTGATACATACTCCATCACCATGAAGATATCAGTGGGGGTGCTGATAACCTGGTAGCTGCACAAAACAACCCAAAGAATATTTGTAATATAATATAAAAAGAACATCTTTAAATCCGGGTGTGATGCACTGGTTCAGATCTGGTAGAGAACACAGATCATCATCTGAGGTTTCCCCAGGAGTTTCAGGCGGACAGTGAAGAACATGGAGAACATTTGAGATGCTGTAATTAAATGTCAATGTCAATCAAAATGGACAAACCATAACAAATTTCACTTTAGTTTTAGAGACTCCCTGATTTCAGCTCATTGTCATAAAATTATGTGGCATCCATTTGTTCCCAAACCAAAAATGCACTCCAAATTAAGAGTGGGTTTCCAGCATAGGGTTTCCACACTTTGAAATCTGATGCGTTTTCAAAATGTTAATTCATTTCAGCAGTATAGATCGTGCCTGTGTTTGTAAACAGAATGTCTGCATTCTAAACGGTTGGTACCGGATGGAACATTGGCTCTAATGCATTTTCAAAGAGGGAGTCAATTTAGCCAGTGAACACTACAAACTATGAAAAAAACCAGGCCTGAATGTGCCGGTACCAGGCGCCCGTGTGTCCATCTAATCAAAACGAATCACTCCTGGAAAAGTCTACAAACAATCAGGACAAGAATTTGCAGTGTTGAGAGTAACGTGCTATTAAAGTAACGGGTTACAATAATAATAATAATATTTTTCTGTCACACCGGAATATCACGCATTACTGAGTTGAATGGGCAATATATTACCCATTATAATCAGGGGCCATTTTATTATGGTCAGTTGTTGGCATGGACATTTGACTGGGGCAGTACCGGAGCTTCTTCATGCCCGTGCGAGCGGAGCATGTGCCATCAGAGCGCCGCACGGCTCGTCATTCAAACCCGTCTCAGTGCTTCATCTCCTCACACATCCCATAACAGTCCCGCTCAGATTATGGAGAACAGTCCTTAGTGCCTCTGTGCCGGTTCACGCCTTTTCCTCTCTCTCATCACAATATCACGCCAACATCCGTGCCCTGCTTATTACGCAGTGATGAGAGGCAAACACCTGGCTAAATGTAACACAGACTGTCCCTAACTAACTCCAAAGTGTCCTAGAAGAGGATCGACATGTTTCCTATTGTTTTTCTTTATATCGTGAGCCAAGCGGCTATAATTGTCACGGTGAGCTGTTGATCTGAGCAGAGGAGGCCTAGCCTACTGTCTAACGCCAGTCTTATGAGTGTATAATTGTGTTTTGACACTAAAATATATTAAAGTTGATTTACAGCAGTGGTTCTCAAACTGCAGGGCGCATATGAGTCTAAACTCACTATAAAGGCTATAGGCCAGGACTATTCAACATAAGGCCCGGCGGCCAAATCAGCCTGCAAGGAATTTAATCCGGCCCATGATCCATCGTCCAAATATTACAAAATCTTGTTTACTGGTTTAAATCTTGGTTAGTCCTGGTTTAGACCTGGTCTAGTCCTAGTTCATTCTGGTTCAGTGGATGGGCAATTTTGCCAAGCAATGTTTGTAAAGCATTTTGAATGTTATTTCTCACAAAAATCTTATCTATAAGTAGATATTTTATTGTATTAACTCGGTTTATTGATACAGTTTTGGGGATATTTAATGTGACCCAAAATGTTGTTACAGTTGTGGTGCACCTCCAGCCCAGAGGCCTAGGCCGTCGGAAAAATCTTGCCCTCAGTAAAATTAAGTTGAATGCTATAGGCACATTTACAGCTCATTTGAACTCTAAATGGTCTAAATCAGATGAAACGTGGACAGCTTTATTAAAATACAGTAGGTGACCAGTTCCAGGTTGATTGGAAAATACAATGTCACTTACAATATTATGAATTACAAATATGTCAAAAGAAATGCAAGTAGTGCAACTACTTTAGGACAGTAATATTGCAATACAAGTATATTAAATTGTATCAATATAACTAGTAATATATACAATTTCAGAGTGACTTGCCCCACACTGACAATTTTTTGTTTTATAAAAAAGATAAAACCTCAGTTAATTGTCTGAGAATAATTTACTGATTTTTTGGTTTTATGGCACTAATGGTTTTTAAAACCATTAGTGTTTTGTGGTTTGATATCAAAATAATATGTAAAAATGTCAGGACAAGGTCAAACACCGAAACATGTCATCTTGGGCTTTACACAGCGGCTTCATTGATGATCTGTAAAACTCCAGTAGGGCGTACAAAACAAATACACTGTAACAAATTTCATAATTTATGATTTACGATATATTATGTATGCAAGTGTATAGAGTTACAACAGTAGCAAAGCCAAGGACCCAGAAATTAATGATTGACTACAACAACTCGGAATCCAAAGAATTCAAAGCCCCAAATCAAAGCAAACTGGCCATTGACCAATCACAACAAAATACCATGTTATGACACATTATTTAACTCTGGTGCTGTTATAATGTTATTGAATGAAACTTAATAGGAGAACAATGACCTGTGAATAAACTCAACTTTGTCATTTGATTTATCATAAATATGAAAAAAGCCGACCTCATAATAATGTATTACTGTATGTTGAGTGCAGGTGAAGTTCAGTCTGGACTCTGCCCCAGTGTTTTGTACTTAAACTGTCCAAGATGGTATCGCTCTCGTTCTCGCACAAGCAAACATAGTTTACATTCCTGTGCGTGCATGATACGAAACTGCTATTTTAAGGAGATAGCAATTCGTGACTTTAGTTTATGTCCACAAATTTGCCTGGGAACGTTCTAAAACTAACAGGCTTGTATGATACAATTAATTCAGATTGTGACAACTATGGCAACATTATCCTTATTTACAGGTGTTAACTTGAAGTCCAAATCCAAAAATAGTTCAGTGGGAGGCATTAATACACATTTGTGAGATGACAGAAGAGTGAAGAGTGTATTGAAAGACTTACAGCTTTATTATGTGAGGATGCCTGAAAAGTTTGAGGTTCTGGATCTCCCTGCGGATTTTCCCCACAACATCTAAACTGCGGATCTTTTGCCTGTTGAGGATCTTCACAGCCACTTGGTGCTTGGTCAGTTCATGTTGGCCAACTAAAAAAACAAGGCAAAGCAAAACACTAGATCTCTTTGCCTAAAACCATAATTAATACAAGGGAATAAAAAAAAAGTTCTATGCCAACACTTAAGAACAGAGAAAGCACACAAACACTTAGACATGAGAAGGGCATTTAAATGTTTGTGGTGATAAGGGCAAATTAGTAAAGACTTTAACCACAACTTGACTGCCCAGTGTTTCAGGTAAACGAGTCTAAAATCAACTCATAACCAGGCCTTCTTACAGCGCATTGTGCCCCTCTTTAATGACAGCCTGGGGCATCAGTTCAGGTGAATAACATCCTTAGCTACACAATGGCAACTTGAAGAGAGCAAAGTCGAGCGGTTACTTTGAACAGTTAGGTGGGAGGACATCCCCTTGGTTAATTTGTACCCAGTTGGCGTTACCAGAGGCATTGGGTCAGAGATTTAGAGTCACTTCCCGGTCTAAAGCCTGTGTGGAGACTTGTGGCTCGTTGATTCCGCTCAATACGCAGTGGCTGTCAGCTAAACACAGTGTATAAAGATCCTGTTGTAAACAACCAAATATATTCTTGTCACCGCTAACATTTATCCCATATGAGAAAAAATGTACACTCTATCTTTTGTTTAACTAAGAAGACAAGTGACAAGACAACAAGTGTGTTAACTTCAAGCGGAACAAGTTAGCTTTCCTAATGCTAAATTAGCAATGAGCTAGTAGCCATCTTTCAGTTTGCAGCACGCAGTTGAAACATACCTTTAACCTTCCCAAATGTTCCCACTCCGAGAGTGTCACCCAGAATATAATGTCCAATCTTAACTCTTCCTTCGTGTTTAGTTTTTTCTGTCGCCATCTTCCCGCAGTGGCCTTGCGGCAAGGTTTTATGTGCGGGTAGAGATGGTCCAAGCTCGGCGACGTGCGTCTACTTCAGCCGCTCTGCCTCAGGAGCACGGCAGAGGAGGAGCCGCGCGGCCGTGAAAGACGTACACTACGTTATGATGCGTTCACTGTTCACTGGGAACTGTCGCCAACACATTCTCATACACCAAACATATAACGAAAGAGTGATAAGTAATTATTTATAACGTAAGCAACAGAGCACCTATTTACAAAAAGACCAAGAAGGACTGGAGCTTTTGCAATGCGTATTTTTTTTTCCTCTTAATAATGTTTCTTGAACCTTCTTCTTTATAATTATATACTTAGATTAGATTGTATTGATAGAGTGTACAGTATTTGGTTTGGACACTAGAATAAAAAACGGCTTTTTGCCGTTTTTATTATTATTATTAAAATTTGGAGACTTTATAAATGTTGTATATGATATTTGTATTGAAATTAAAGCTGCTAACTTGAACCGTAAATGTAACATTTATTTCTGCAAACAACTCTTTTACCGTTAGATGTCAGTGTCGTAACCCTAACCCAAATAATAATCCTGCCTGACTTTTGGACCGAAATGAATAACACTTGTACATATACATTTCAAAGTGATCTATGAGGAATTTTATAATACCAAAATAAATATATGTATTATTTTGCAAATATACACTCCATTCCATACTCCAGAGTACTGTTATATGTAAATAATAACACATAAGCATCTTACAATATACATTTCAATAGACTGTCTCTACCAAACTCAGACACCCCAAAGGATATGCAATAACTACAAAAGTAATTTTGTATTTTTCACAATTTTGAAGCGGCTCAACTTACCCCACAGCGCCTAGTTCAACTTATCCTATTGTGACTTTCTCAGATAAATCTTGTTATATTATATTTCGGTAATGAAATGTACCTAAACTGCTAAAATGTTTTGTAGCTTTCAAATCGACCTAGCAACATGACAAAAAAATAGGTCGTTTTTGCCATACTTGTTTTGTGAACGTGCCTTTTTATTCTTTGAGTGACAAAAAAGCTTTCCCCAAAATGTTACAGTTTACCTAACCTTGTTTTGGATATGATTTCAAGATGTATGCTTCAATTTAAAATGTCATATCCCTGTAAGATGCTATTACTTTGATTTAATGGGTAGCTCATCTTACCCCAGTGGCCCAACTTATGCCAGTCTTGCCACCCATCCATCAATGCCTGAAAGACCTGCGGCTCATCGTGGCCAGGATCATCTTAGCTGGAGGATTTTTGATATTATACCTGTTTTAGATTGATGTGGGAAACCCACGGGGAGAAGCTGCACAGAAAGGCCGCCTGGGAGTTGAACCTTCTTTCTGTGAGGCCAGTGAAGTAGCCAATCAGAGGGAATTATTATTCACTTCAGTGAAATAATCTTTATTACTTGGTGCCTGCATAATGTGTATTTTACAGAGTTAAATTATTTAAAGCAGAGTTCAGTGACCCTACACACATGGCAGGGTTTTATTTCAAAATTGTGAAGAAAAAATAAATAAATAATAATAATAATAATAATAATAATAATGATGAAGAGACAGTCAGGCACAACAGCAAAACAAAACAACAAAAATTTGACCAAACCGTAATGGGAAAGTAGTAAAACACACTCAATTGTGTAATACATTTATGGAAAGAAAACAATGTTAGAAAAGACAGATGTTAAGAAAATTCCCATTCAATATATGTACAACAAACAGAATTTAATAAACAAATCAATGTTAAAAAAGACACATATTAAAAAGTTACAATAACTTAACCAATACAATATCTCAAGCATTTCCTCAATCAAGTTGTAATCTGAGGCACTTGGAGAAAATGATTGTAGCGAATAGTGTTACTTATATGTGCAACTACTGACATTTCAACATGAAATCAACATAGTGATCAGAGTTGTCCATCTGAGGTTGAAGACAGTCCCACAGTCAATGTGTTCTGGAGTCAAGTCCTCATTAAAACATTCAGTAGTTACCCATAGCAATTGGATCAGTGTTCTTTCAAACTTCTCATTGGGTCTATATATCAACTGTGCCTAATCTGAAGCATAGTTAGTAAAAAGAGCCTATCAAAAAGACTGAGCACAGGGAAAAATGTGTTGGGAGATAAAATGATTCAATGTTTTCAAAAAGCATCTTGTAAAAACAACACAATGACAGAATTTCCCTTAAAATGCTATGAAACACAAAATGTACTTCCACAACTAGCCTTGCTACATACTAAAATGGGTAAAAGATATTCACAGTCCAACATGGAGTCCATGTGTCTTTCAAATACACAACACTGGGGCCATTTATGATAAAGTCACAAAGTTCAATTCCTCACAGATTGTTCCCGCACTATAACAACACCCACGACGATGGAAGAAGAGAGGCTCATTTACACTAGCTGAGCGACAGTCTCTCTATTGTAGGCTAGAGGAGTTAGGACTTAAGGCAGACTGGCAATGTCCCGCTTTGGAGGGGGTCCTGACGGCTTGGACGGCGAACCATTAGCCTTGTCCTCGAAGATTAAGACACTGGGGAAAAAAAAAGAAAAAAAAAAGTGTTTGAATTCAGATTAAAAAAATAAACAAATAAACCACACGTGAAATGAGATACAAGAATGAAACACAAAAAGCACACTTCTGCCCGTATAAACAGAATATGTAACTTAAAAAGGTGCACTGTGTCACTTTTCCTTTGGGGGAGGTATTGCTTTGCTGAATTATTCACGTTATGGCATTAGTCTTATTATCCACATTGCATCTATTAAATTACAGGTGAGTTTATTGCTAAATACAGAAGGTTGACTAGCAAAGGGGGACCTCGAGTACCTGCCTAACCTTGTAATCTACAAGTGTAATAAAAAGTGAATGATTCCCGAATTAGCAAACAAAACGCATAATAGCATTGTTCACTTAATTTATTTTAAAACTCCAGATCAGAGTCCGTCTCTTGCTGTTACTTACTTACTTTGCAGTAGCATCTAAAACAAAGGGTGTATTTATCATCATTATAAAAAATAAAAGGGATGTCAGAAGGTAAAAAAAGAACTGAAAACGGAAAATAGTTGGTAAAGCCGTGCAGCAGAATAAAGTGAAAGATCTGACAGGAGCTATTCTCTCTGGCTACCTTTAATTTCCTTTTTTGGGAAACTTCAGCAAAGCTCCACTAAGCCCGAGAGCTGTGAGAAAAAAAATAAAAAATCTGGCACCATCTTGGCCTCGTTTCACACGTCAAGCCCTGCTGAGACACTGCAATTGGACAGGTATTCTCTTTCTCAGCTCATAATCAGAGTCGAGTAGGAGCAATTGAAAAAATAATAGTAACTGGGGTAATGAATGATATCCTGTGTATTAATGTATTAAGACACAAAAGGTGTCTTTGTGGTCTTTGTTTTCTGTTTGAATTATGAGATGTGTCTACTGAAGTTACAAGTTTTGGCCTGCAAAGCCAATATATACAAAAACTATTATTACACTCAGACTTGTCCGCCCGAAACTAAAGACAAAAACCACAAACAAATGGTAAAAAAAAAAAAAAGTTTCATTTAGTCCATTTGTATATTCTTTATTATGTGACCGTCACCTAATCACCTGGTAATCCGTTACTTAAGCACACGAGGCCAAGTTACAAGGGAAAGACAAACATGTGGTCACTGACGTCACTATTTATCCCCAAAAAACTCCTGCAGATGATTTTCAGCGACACTGACAAATGCCTTGGCTCACGTTAACAGCAGATGGCCCTTCAGCACCGACAATGAGGTCAGTAGGACAATACCAAAATGTTTCTGTGCAAGTGTACTCACAGCTTCAGTACTGCGGAGCGCTTTCCAAGCATCATCTTCACAAAGTCCCTGTAGTTTATAGTGTTGCTGCTGCCTCCCGTTACTTCGACAATCATTTTCTTCAATTCTAGGTGAGTTTTAGGCACACCGAGCTTCTCCATCATCCTCTTCAGACCCATCATTTCTAAAAAAAAAAATAAATAAAAAAAATTAAAAAGGAGGAAATTTAGCAAAGAAACAATTCAGGTTGAGTTCATCTTAAAACGTAGGCAGTAGCTACGTGTTTATGCAAGTTTGGGACTTAATTAGAGCCAACATCAGGTCTGTACCCGATTGGTGTCATTTTACAAACAACACTAACCTGGAATCTAAGCCTGCACAAGCCGTGTGATGTCATGGCCCAGATAATACACGCGTGTTTAATTACTGTGTTTTGGTGAGAGCCTTCACGTGGCTCAGTACAAGAGCGCTGTTGCATTTGGCATACAAATGTACTCACCAATCTCTCCTTGGTCGTTCAGGTCAAATTCAGCATACTTATCTGTAAAAGACACAAGACTGGGTTAAGAATACTAGTGATCTGAGAAAAACCCGTTGCCATTACCTGCTTAAATAGTGATTCACTAACACTACAGCTAAACATGTTCTAGTAAATAAGTTATGTTCACAAAGCTAAAATGGATAAATGTCGAGTGACTTTGTTTCTTTTCATTGACAAGTTCCATTCTTGAACTCTGACAAACAAACTAAATAACAACAGATTGGGACTGGTACACACAATACCCATTATTATTATCAAGTCTTGAAAATTCTGCAACTACTCAGTAAATGCCACACTTGTTCCTATTTATTGAATGTATTCAGTTTTGATATTTGTTCAAACGAGCATCTAATTTTGATACTTATTTTAGAATCAATTTGTATCAGAGGATACATTTTTTGACAACTATACTTTGATTTAGTTAACAGCAATTATACAGTAACAATGTGAAGTCCAAACACAACAGTCATTTCAGACAGTTGCAAAAGGGAGCGTCTCGTACAGCTGATAATGACAGGTGTGGGAGCAAGAGAAAACCAAGCTGAGCGCAGCTGGCACCGGCACAGCTGAAGAAGGCAGAAGAAGGCAATTTGTAAAAAGGGGCAACTCAAGAGAAATATGGGCATTTTACTATTCAGCATATCATTCAAAGTTGAATCGAGGGTAAATGAAGCAGAGATTGTTGACACGGTTAAATAACAGGGGAAGATGTTGGGCTCTTTTCCCGACTCTTCCTAAATTTCGTCACCTCTTTTCTCTGGTCACTTTGGTCCGATTACACTTGCTATTTCAATCTCACAATGGGAGCTCTGTGTGGGGAGGCAGAGAGAGGAGGAAACTTAACTCTTTGAAGCCCTGGGGAGTGGGACAGGACAATGCTACGCCTGTTCATCGAGTCAGAAGAGAGCCCCCCACCACACACACACACACACCGAGCATTTCAAGAGAAAGATGTCTGGAGGGGCTGTTTATTTACCATCTTCTACAACCACAGAAAATAGTTCGAAGGACAAAACTTAGGTCTGTATGATTTTCACCAACCTGCCTGGAATGACATGATCAAAGATGGAATTGAGAAAGTCAATGATTACATTTGTAACACACAGCGACAATCATTCATTGTCCGAAATGGCTGGCAAATCAATGATAGGACATTTTCCAGTCTGCAGTGCAAGAAAGTGTCCAGACATCCAGACATGAAACACTACAACACCTTGGTAGACTCAAATTGCGGAGTTACTTATATTTTTTTCTTTTTAGATTATCTGCATGCGGGCAATTTTCAGACCATAATTGCCCATCCATCAGAAAACTACAAAAGTAATCATTGCTATTTGACCATCCATCAGAAATGTGCCGTCAATGTCTTGGTTGAGGTTCAAGTTGCACACAAAAACGTGAATAAACAAATAAAAGTTCAGAAACTTTCTACGCTTGTATGGAAGACCACATTGCAAGTTCCTTACTATTTATTTTCAAATAGGCTTTTGGGCTTCATTTTTATTACCATAAGGACTTTTTTGTAATTTCTCCAAACAACCATTGAGATATTATTGGGACAAGATCTCGTGAGATAAAATAAACAAGATGTAACACACGGGAAATTATTTGTGAGATTTTTTTCCCTTGCGTTTGCTTTGTTAAAAAAAAAAAAAGAAAAGAAAAGAAAAAAACACTAAAAAAAAAAAAAAAAAAAACATGACAAAAATAAAAATACAAAAAATCTAAATTGTGAGGCACAAATTGTGACCTGGATCACACCCATCTCTTGTTTCGTCTCTTGTGGGACGTGTGTCCATCCCACCAATTTTTAGGGCTGCCACAATTAATCAGAATAATTGAGATGACTATTAAAATAATCGTGAATTGCATTTTGATAATCTTGATCATTATTTGGACTATACAGACTAACATATGCAAAAATTATAAACAACATGATTGAAACAAAATGTCAAAAAAGAATAATCCATTTCAAATGTCATCAATAACACACTTTATTAGTAAATAATCTCAATCTAAAAGCCTTCAGTCCCCATATTTCAACCTTTATTTGGTTAAAAATGCATTAAAAAAATCTAAATGTACAATAAAAACAATCTGTGACTATAAACAATCATTAGTTGCAGCCCTATAGGTTTATTGAACAAGAATAAAGAGATACTGGGTTTCTAGTCATCTCTACTAATGGGAAATACTGCCTCAAACTCCATACAGAAATAAAAAAATATTAATTTCTAATATCCCAGTAACAGTTGGGTTTGTGTTATAGGAGCCATCTTTTCCATACATTATCCAGGCGTGGTGTTGTTTTTGGACGGCGTGACAAGAGTATAGACAAATACTTTCCATCCCCCTGGGTCAGTGGGACAGTAGGAAAAAGGGGAAAATAAGTCTGGGTTTAATATCGATTTTACTGCTCCATTTCCTTCAGCTTGACAAGATTCTATGTTCATTAAAGTACACTTCCCATAAGAATTCCTCTGTTCTCGGTTTAATTTGACTGAAGAAAAGCTGAAGACAATACAGCAAATACAGGCTTGTCTTATTCATGCAAACCGTTTCAAAAAGCTGTAATATTCCTTTAAATCACTTGAACCCAAACAGATTTTTTTCTTATCACCAGGAGACAAAAGAGTTTACACAAAAAATTGGAAAAGTGTATCAACAGGCTGGGGAACGCCCAGCAGCACATTCCTCCCAGGCCATGCAGGACCACAGAAGAAAACAAAATACTTTTGGGTTCACTCTAAAAAAATGTAGGACCGGACAAAATATACACACCAGTAGCAAAGAGAGACAGCAAACTTACTTTTAAAACCCTCCAACTTTACGGCCAGATCCTCTTCATCACTGTATTTTTGGTCTTCCAAGTATTCCTGAGATAAAACAAAGAGTAATAAGTAAAAAGCTGGTTTGATAAACGTGTACATATAAAAACAACACATCTAAATCTGAACACCGTTCTCATGTCTGAATGTGTCTGCTAATTAAGTGGAACAAGAGGCAAAATGGAAAGAACATAATACCCAGAGGAACAAGTGCTAATGAAATTATAATGGAGCAATCTGCTGTGGGAGTCGCCTCCATCTTCTCTCAGAGCAGGAAAAGAGGAGGCTTAGCTTTAGCTGTTAGCTTTTCCTTCTTGACCTCGATGTGTCTCGTTTAGTTTATAATTAAGACATATACACCTCCAGTGGATGTGTACAGAGGCTGCCTGACTCAGCCAAAGTGAGCCACTGCTGCAGCTTTCACACAAAGAATGTCCCATCTCAGAGTTTATATGGAGAACAGGGAGGAATATGTGACCTAGTGCATGGCCTCAGCGAGATTGCATACAGACCATATTTGAGCAATCCATCGGAAATGTGCTACAACTCCCCTGCAAAATGTCATGGTGGAGGTTAACTGCGAATGGACTATAAAATGACCACAAACGTGCATAAATAATCACCTCATATCACCTTGTCTAACGATTGGAAGTTTTTTTTCAATTTCCAGCTTGTTTTCTTTCTTTTTTTGTGTCATTCTTAATATATGCAATATACTCAATATGGTACTTTTGCATATTTTCAAAACAACAAATGCAATATTATCATGTTTTGGCAATTAATCTCCGAATACTTGTAATATGCACTGCACTGAGGCACTACACAGAATACCGTGGGAAATAATGTTACGTTTTTTTCGTCAATCTGAAAGAGATGAACATCATAACATTTCCAGACAGGCCTTTTCTAATTCTACATTATTGTGCATAGTTATACAATATTTCCAGACCAAGCTTGCCATTTGTTTATTTCGATTAATCATATTAGTCGACTATTTTATTTAGATAATAAGGATTTACATGTAACAAGAAATGAGAAGGCATTGAGTGAGCTAGCTGAAGATTGAATATGCCTTTTTACATATAAATATATATATTTTTTGCATGAACTTATATTCCTTTATAGTAGTGAGTGAAGTTTGGCTCAGATACATGGTCAGATCATAGAGATACTGACAGCTATTAGTGCTGAGAGAGCTTAACTGACTATTTGAGACACCGCTGTTCCCTTAATCGGTCAAAAAACAACAGCCAAAGAATCTGTGTCTACCTTTGTCACACACTGGCTGTTTCCAGTACAAGTAACACCCACGTTTATAGTTACAGTCAAGGTCAGCGCTCCAACGCGATAAGAACGGCTCAAGTCAAACACCCACGGTCCCAGTGCAACAAGTGTCCCTGGACAAGAGGTCACGCAGATCAATAACACAAGCACAAATCCACAGTGACACAAAGCCATTGCCAAGTCAAGTGTAAGCGCCCTCGTTAACGTCCACATTCCCACGAGGCGCAGTAGAGACGCACAGGACACGCAAACGAACTCACCTGGTTTATCTCCTCCAATTTCTGCCGCTGCTGGTCCTTTAGGAGACCGAATGTTTTCCCGCCTAGAAACAGATATTGAGGTTAATTTAATGGCGATCTACTTTTATTGGCTTAGCAGCATCTACGGCGGTCACTCGGCCTGCTGCTGCCGCTGCTGATGCTCTTCTTTTGTGCGCTCTAAGCCGACGCGCCACACACAAGACGCGCGCGTAAAAGAGGAGCATTTTTGCGCTGCTTACCTTGAGCATGTGAAGGCATGGTGGACCTTTCCCGTTTGACACAGACAGGTAAAATATCCTCAACCACAGGGCGACCGCGCACTGTCCACAGACTACGACACTCACACAGCTCCTCTTTGGTTTGGAGAGCTCAGCGGCTGCAGGCGGTACCGGTTCAAAGATAAACGCATTGGGCAGCAGTTCATCCGGAAATGTTCTTCAAAATAAAGTACACTCAGCGATCGCTCAAAAGCGAGGCCGGGGAGCGTCTTTCTTATGCACATTTTTGAACTTTTAAAAACGTGTTGGCGACTGTGGGTTCATTTTTTCTTCTTTTTTTTTTTTTGCTTGGCATGGGTTTGCTAAGACGCCCTTCAGTTTTGACAGGCGATTCTCTGATCAAAAGTGGGAACTTCATGGATCTATTAAAATAACTGCTAAGTGCAATAGCTGTGTGCACTAAAGTTAAGCAAGCAATGGCAATTTACCATTTTGAAATAGACTATATATATATCTTCCAGAATTAAACTAAATAAAATGTTCAGCAACTGATTTTCAGCATGATTTCTATGTGAATCATAGAAATCATACATGTTTTAAGAGTGTGTTGAATCACATTATTCCTCACTAAATAAAACATAAAGCAGCTTCAAAATCAAACATCTTGATGACTATTCCCAAACATCTTGCCCTCTCTCCAGCTTTAATGATGTATATATTTAGATATGGCCTATTCACTGTTGAAGCTTATACTGCTCAATTATAGAATTGAATTAGAATGAATTTAGGCCTACATTTTTAAGGAAGGGATTTTTGGCACAAATTGAGGGCATAAAAACTCAATTCGATGATGTCACTATTTCAGATGGAGGGCACTGGGTAGATCCTTACCATTTGGGATTCCATATATCTTCTTCCGCTTATCCGAGGCCGGGTCGCGGGGGCAGCAGTCTAAGCAGGGACTCCCAGACTTCCCTCTTCCCAGACACTTCCTCCAACTCCTCCGGGGGGATCTCGAGGCGTTCCCAGGCTAGCCGAGAGACATAGTCCCTCCAGCGTGTCCTGGGTCTTCCTCGGGGCCTCTTCCCGGTGGGACATGCCCGAAACACCTCCCTAGGGAGGCACCCAGGAGGCATCCGGAACAGATGCAGCGGCTCTACTCTGAGCTCCTCCCGTGTGACAGAGCTCCTCACCCTATCTCTAAGGGAGCGCCCAGCCACCCTGCGGAGGAAATGTTACGTTCCATCCTTCCCTCACGCGTGAACAACCTGAGATACTTAAACTCCTCCACTTGGGGTAAGGACTCCCCACCCACCCGGAGAGGGGAAGCCACCATTTTCTGGTTGAGAACCATGGCCTCGGATTTGGAGGTGCTGATTCTCATCCCGGCTGCTTCACACTAGGCTGCAAAGAGATCCTGTGGTCCCCAAACCGGACACCCCCCGACTCCTGACTGCGCCTAGAAATTCTGTCCATAAAACAATTAATAGATCCGGTGATAAAGGGCAGCCCTGGCGGAGTCCAACAAGCACTGGGAACAGGTCTGACTTACTGCCGGCAATTCGAACACAGCTCCTTTCAACTGACAACAACCATACCTTTGCAGGTGTCTAATGGCACTACTTTCTGAGGATGTGAAAATGTAATTTCACCTTTATTTCCTTATGTTGACTGAGAAGACATTGAACTGCAATTACAGAGATATGAACCATAAAGCAACAAATCAGCAAATCTGTTAAAAACCTAATTTACACCACAGAATTCTACACTAATAAATACTGTGGTTGATCTTAAAGTTGATGTATAATTAAAGCTAAAAAAGAATCCCCCCTGGAATATCTATGTTTTTCTTTTGCTTATCTCCCATACACAGAATATCATCAGTATGAGTCACACTTCGTGCTATCACTTTTTTCTCTCAGGATTTTTTTTTTAAATCCCTGTTCTGTAATTTCTGTTAAGATCTAGGCTAGACGTGAACACTCATGGTTGATGCAGTTGTTTTAAGTCCATTGGGTCGGCTGTTTATATGAACATCTGGAGGTCCAGGATTGGAAGAATGAGGGGAAAAGGCAGTGTCATTGTGTGATTCACAGATGTTGGCCTGCAACAGTTATAATCTTTATTGTACAAATTAGGGGTTGTCACAGGTGATACTTAATTGTAGACATTATTATTTTAAACAAAATGTCTCGGAATTACCCAGATATTTAAGGTTTGGAAATTCTAGATAATAATGGATATACAGTTTTACAATTTGGCCTCATGAGGGCAGTGTTGACTTACAGAAAACAGCATAACTGTTTTCAAAGCTGGGCATTATGATTCCCAGATATGACTGTGATGAGATTATTTTGTACCTCAAATGTTTTACCTATAACAGCCTACACAGAATATGACCTTATTTTAGATTGTAGCACTGCAAAGTTGTATAGTGACTGTGTATTGTGCACAGTGCACATTACATCAGCTCTGCTTGTGATTAAATAAAGATGAAGCATTGCTAAGACCTTGTGAGCTCAGTACCATCTTGAAAACCATTGTTGAGGAACTGAACAAAGAAATGTGCATGTAATACTTCAAAGAGCATGCATGGAAGATGTAGTCCAGCTGACCATGAAGTATCTGTCTGTGTGAAGAACCATGGCAGACAAAGTGAATGAGTGAATGAAAAGGATGTTTTGAAATGTTTTGGTTGCTAGAAAGTATTTGCAAAACTAAATTGAATTTTAAAAGGTTGCTTACATGCAAAGTACTAGAAAGTTACATATTATGGTATGTTAATGTATTTCTCTCCGGTAGGAGAAATCTACTGTTGTAAAAGATACATTTATTGATCTAAAATTCCCCAGCATAAAGGATTAAAGAAAATCAGAATTGAATTTAGAGACAGCTATTTCATGATCTAATGATGAGTCTGAGTGTTTTATCCCGGGTGGGAGCAGGGTTGCACCTTCTGAGATCTTGCCTAGGGCACCAAAAGAGACCTTGTTAAGTTCACTATATCCTCATAGCAAAGTGGAACCTTTGTGTGGAAGTTTCTCCTTGTGCCTGGGTGGGTTTTCTTTCGGTGCACCGGTTTTCCACATCAATCTAAAAAAAAGTGCCATAAACTAAGCAAATCCTCCCGCTGAGGTTGCCCTAATGACCAAGCCTAGCTCAGCACTGATGCTGCACATGTCACCTAGTGGCACTAGGAGACAGTGGAGGTGAGACTGTGTTTGAATACAGGTCTCTGTGTAAACATCTTCAGACATCGCTGTACCATTGTGTATGACCTGTCTCCTTGCACAAGTAAAACCTGCCTGACTCTACTTCAGTGACTCTGTCATCCTTCTTATTTAAGATTGATCGAACAGGACCATTAACAGTTCCTGATCCAATTAGTATCATAGTTGAACCATAATTACAAATAATGTCCTACGATTATGTATACTAATTTCAACAGTTAGTTGGAATGGTTTAACAGCTATTGCAATGTAAATCTTTCCTAAAATCCATCAATCTCACATCCATCCGGCCCCTCTGTAATTCATCACACATCTGTTGATCCAGGGTCCAGTGACAGGAACACACAGAAGAGCCCTCCACATGCCCCAATGTCAATGCCATCAACTTTTTCACCGATGGATCATCTTTAGTGTCAGACCACAAAACCAAATCTGCCCACAAAGATGAGTCTAAAATCAGTGTATTATGTGCCCTTATTTGGAAATTAATTTAGATGTATAAACTGATAAAGCATGGACTTGGTTGTCGCATTAATATAATTTTGCATTTACAAATGATAAGAAAGTTTATTATAACAACATACATAGGACTGTGATTGATGTCTTTTTAGCAATTATTTGGGATTAGTACATCTGACACATTTTCAGCAGTACAGTTTTTGCTTAGTTCGACTTTTGTGAACTCTGTAACCTCCATTTCTGCTTTCCTCACACAGGTATAAAAACCCTTCATTTTCTGCACTGCAACCTTCTGCATTTGTAAAGCTTATGCATGTTCATGTTTGATTCATGTTTTTTTTTTACCCAACTCTTTTTAAAGTAGCGGTTGCATTGATGTTGCCGAATAATCCCCATGTTTTGTTCAGTGGCGGTGTGTGGCTGTCTGAATTGCATCCTTGGTGAGGTGCAGAGATGTGTGTGTGTTTTGAGTGACCCTGAAAGCACCTCCTCTTCAGGAACATGAGCTGTTGAGAGGGATACCAGGGGCATGCAGTATCAGAGCATGTCTGTGATCTGGAACTCAGAGAGCAGAAAAAAAGTCCAGATGCCACAAAGAAGCAATGTACTGCTATAGAACTAAATAAACAACATTAATACATAAATTGAATGTTGAACTGCATGTGACACTGCACCTTGTTACCCTGCACCTTAGGCACAAGTTGAAGGATGGCTCAAATGCAGATGACAGAAAAGTACAAATAAACCAAATAAACACCGTAAGACAGAGACTGTTTCATTCCGACAATGTCCCCTATCCAATATATAGAAGGCTACGAGGAGCGTAGTATAGGGGAGAAGAAATAACCACAACGTCTGTATCAACACAGAAGGCACTCTAACCCTGGATTGCAGTAGGCCGTGCATCTTCACCCTAAAGCCACACATCACTCGTTTGAAGAGAGTGAGTTGAAAATTTTAAGCAGGAGAGGGTTTGAAAGTGGTGTGAAGGAGGCCATTTTTGTGAGAAAATATAAACCCTTATTGAACAGAAATTGTGGTTTAAGGTATAATTTACAAAAGTGTGTTCTTCCTTGGTTGAAGTCCAGTGAGAAAACAAGCCAATCAAATGTTTATCGAGGGTTTAACAGTGGTGACGATAAGGCAGTCAGATCACAATAGGACAGTAATGGCCCAAAACCAGGTTTAACAGGTAAAGAAAGGGAGGTTTGTTTCAGGGGAAACTCCTCCCTGAGGACTTTTAAAGACCAGCTCCGCAGATTTAAATTACTTTCGGATGGATTTGCAAAATGGTGTCCAGATGATACCTTTGAAACTTTTTCTATAATGAAACACTTCTGAACGAATGAGAGATTCCACAACTCTACAAATAAATTTATAATTTCTTTGGAAGTATTTTCAGCAACAGTAACCTATCTATTGGACGGGACACACAAGTTGTAACTACATTTGTTTATGTTAACGTGCAAACATTTATTGATATATTGTGATTGTGAGGGCAAAGAACAGGCTGCTGCGGCCGGAAGGCAGACCTTGGATATGCTTAATCAAAATAAATAATGGATAAGCACATTTCAATTTTTTGGCCCGAAGGCTTTATTGGACAGGAAAGGTAAGTGTGAAATGGGGGATGAGAGAGAAGGGAAGACATGCAGTAAATTGTTGGCATCAGGATTTGAACCAACAAGACTGCAGCCTGCTGCACTTGGAGACTGGCATACGTGTGCTGTGACTTAACCACTCGACCAACGCACCTGATTTTTATTCAAACCAACATTAATTCAGTGAGAGAATTTGAGAACACCTGGAGATTCGAGATTGAAGGTTCTTTTTTATATTATACTCATATATATCATGAGTGAACCAGGGACACGTATGCTAGTACCACAATAATGCATGGTTTGGGGTTTGCATGAATCAGTCACAAAGCATTACACTCATGAGCAAGTCCATTTTCCAGACAAGCTCGTCATGAAAAAAAGCCTTTTATTCTTGACAATGGACAAATGAGTCATGTGCTTCCACCTTCAATCCCATGAGAGTTTGCCTGTTGCTATAGAGAGGAATAAAGCCGGACTGAAGACAGCAGTGGTCCTTGATTTGATACAACATACGTGGAACAGGGCAGACTCACGCAGGGTCACTCTCCTTTGTCCACGCTGAATGATTGTATGTCTAGGCTCAGTGAGGGCTGCCTGCCTGGTGTCGGCATATAGGTGCCAGAGCTGCCCCTCACACAGTTTAAAGGTGGAGAGCGTGCAGGGATTAGTCGAAAGTGGAGTTTTAAGTGGGTATTAGCCTGTCTGTTCACCTGGTGCATATCCTGCCTTCATTACATGGCGCATTCGAGCTGCTGGACAAAATGAACAAGAATGGGAACATTGGGTTTTTTGTATTCATGGCATTCTTTGCTCGCTTTGAAAGCCCAGGGAAGCCCACTCAGTAATGTTACACCTGATGCACTTCACCTGATGCACATTGGTTATACGCCACTGCAAGAAGGTTAACTGGTAACTTTGATGGATATGGAAAATGCAAAGAAGAAATCTCTCAGTGGGTTCATCAACTTAATAAATGTATAAAGACTGGGTTTTAACTGATGTTTAAATTAGCCCTTTAGTTTGTTTTCCCCCCAGATATTTCAGTTAAATTCTATCATGCATGCTGTTGTATTATTGTCGTCTGAAATAAGGGGTGTGGATGCCAAGCAAAGGTTTGTGTAATTTTATCACTATTGCTGTTTTGAAAGGGTCTTGCTTAATTAGCGCCTGAGAAGAGAATCTGCTCTGTACTTTACATATTGTCTGGGTTGTGCTGATACGTGCCACTTCACACAAACTTGGGGAAAAAATATGCAGCGCAGCAAAATTACTAACAGGACCTAAAAGAAGAGAGCACATTACGCCAGTCTCTTCACATGGGCCTCAAAGATGCTATAGTACCATATCATTCAAACAGAGCACTTTGCTCTCAAAATGCTGGACTTCTGGTGGTCCCAATCAGCTCCCTGTCCATGTTAAAGAGGACAGTCTCTTTATTTAAGACCAGGCTTAAAATGTTGCTCTTTGAAATCGCTTATGGTCAGGCCAGTTAGGAACAGAAATAAAAACCTACAGTTCCCCAGCTACGCTGCCCTAGGAGCAACTATGCTGGGGGAAGTACGGCAGGTTGAGCACTATCCTCTGCTTCTGACCACTTTTCCTGTAAACGATATTGAAAATATGATGTCAATAATTGCTAAAAAATCTAATTTGCCACATTTGTCTCATTATCACAACTGTAATTAACACTTATGCAAGGGAAAAAAGTGAGAAGCTGCAATTTCACTCTTGTACATGACTATTTAAAGAATTCATTCTTATGCAGCGCTGGAGGGAAATCATTTTTTCCCACTGACTGCTTAAAGTGCATTAGACAGTTTTTCATGTTTCTCTAATTTTAACTTTGTTTTGGTGGGATAGGACCTGTGTTGAATATGTATCATAGTTTTACATTAGTATGGTTGCTAGGTAACAGCTGTGGAATGAATACCTCTGTCACATCTGCTGTTAAAGTCCAACCAGGAAGTACCACTATAAACATCACCCAATATGCCAAACTGGGGGAAAGTGTGTAGTCTAACCTGTCATGCAGGGGGTCCAGAGTTTTAACTTTTTCAAATATATATATTTTTTACAGAACATAAATTCAAATATGCGAGAGTTACAATCATCTATTTATTTCCTGACTCATGATCCATAACAAATATTTTCACTTGATTACTTGATAAAAAAATCAGTTAGTCAGTTAGTCAGGTATGAGATGGTTGTTTGGGTCGCCAGCCCGTTTGGTTAATAAGGGGTCACTGAGATATATAAATATTATATTATGAGAACCTATCCATCTAAATTTAGGGGTCACTTTTTCTAAATTGCATGAATAGATTTTTCCTAATCTCGCACTGTCCTTGACAGCCTGAATCTATATTTAAATGTGATGCCTTTTCCTCATCTTGATTCCTGTTTACCATTCCACTATTTGGTCTAACAAAATAATGAGAACGTCAACAATTATACTTCCAGAGCATGAATCGTGGTATTCCTGGCGGGGAACAGATTTTTGGGCCACTTAAATTTAGCTCACTTTCCGGCTCTCATTTTGCGACTGGCTGTGCAGCGGGATGAGAGGCGCAGCAGGGGTTATGTCACTAACTATCTTTGATGTTAAGGATTTGAGCTGCTGTGTCCGCCCTGACAGCTGCTTTTACTGCCACATTTTTTCTCAGATTTGTGACGATTTAATGTCTGCTAATTTGACAGATTTCATTGCATCCATTAATAATTCAGCATCCTCTCCATTTGGGTAATCTGACATGGTTTTCAAGGGTGCACCTGAAAAACAGGAGGGGGCAGAAGGAGACAAGTGTCAGGTATAAGATCATACATACACTGACTTTTTCTGGCACTTAGTTTGTTTTTCATGTAGAGGGATACAAATACAAAACATACAATATTTCCCCAAAAGTTGTGAGCAGCACAACTCAAACTATTGCTCAATTTAAAATAGTACAAAGGCTATTTCCCTCTTGAAGATTTCATATTGTGATTCAACAACAGTATGTCAAAAAACTTAAAATGCTTTATGGGGAAGTAATGTCTTCATAAAGATGGAAGTCCTGAATATGAGGCCCCTTTTTGAGCTGCTACGTCTGTTTTGAGTCATCAGTGTTTGGAACATCGCAGGACGTTTCAGTTTTTAGTTGTTTTTGATTTCTTGGATAACCCGGTGGCGGATCATTGCAATTAATGATGACATTTTTATTTTTGAGAAACTAAGGTTAGTGTTAAGTAGGGCCAGAATTTGAAACACACCTCCTTTCTTTCTATTTTTAATAATGTATTTTAACAAAACATACAATATTCTCACTCCAGAGGATAGGTATGCAAAAAGCCCTGTCATTACAAAGTCTCTTATGATGTAAGTCCATAATGTGAAATTGAGTGAAAGATCGGTAATGTCTGGCAGGTGATGGCATATGAATTCATTAGTTACATGGTGAGACAATTGAACTTTTATAAAATGCTGACTGCATTGCAAATGATACATTATATATGGCACAACTGCCAACTTTACTTTCACACCACAAATGAAAATAATTCGTTGTTTGAAGAAGTTAATCATATGCTATTTTATTTTTCTTTGGGCATTGAAATTCTCTGAAATGTAAGCTTAATTTAAAAGTGTCATAGCCAATAATAAATTATATTGTACATGTTGAGCTAAGATAGTTCGCATTAGAACTTGAAATCTCAATGTAAAAGGACTGCATTCTGGTATTGCTTCTTAGAAATCCTGTTTAAAAGCCACCAACCAAAATGTTAGCTGTGAAAAGACCACTTATTTTGACCTCCGCCTCTGCTCAGCACAAAGACACGTTTATAGACTGTTGGGGCAGATATGCATAACTCTTGAAGCTTCTGTCACATCATCGAGATCTGAGAGCAGTTTTTCTTGTCGGCAACATTTGACAAATGACTGGAGCGCGAGCAGTGCTGATGCTTGAACTGGTAACCTGGCAATATTGGCTATAAACACTGAGAGTACATGCCCCTGAGCAGCAACAAATCACAGACAGAGCAACATCCAGCGCGTGATATATGCAGCTTTGTGCACACTGCAGCATCAGCTTTTGAGACCTCAAACTCATGTTTACAGTTACCAAAAGCAGGGCTCTGATAGTAAATATTCACACGCATCTAACCACGATGTCAGGTCTCAATTTTAATTATATTTTCCAATGAAATCAGCACACTCTAGACTATCCACAAAGACAGACATTTTGTAAACATAGAACAACTTTATATTTTAAAAAGTTAAACATACTGATAAAATATAAAATAAACATAAACACATAAAAATTGCAAATATCTCAAACTCTATACTGGTGGACTACGATGTGACAATGGTGGGGAAAAATAACACTCACATTTTGGTGCTGGGATTAAGCCTGGCTGATGAAACAGAGCTAAAGTGAAAATGAAAGTGCCAATTTGAGTTCATGAACAACTCTGTTCTGTGACAAAGAGGAGGATCTTGGATATTTTTACTTGGCACATCAACATAACAGCTTTTTTAGTATCTTGTGCAAAAGGTAGGTGCAAGAATAAGATTTCGTCAAGGAGTCTGTTCTGTAAAACTAGAGTGTCTAAGCTAGGACCAAAATAGATTCAAGTTAAATGTAGTTTTTTAGTGTTTCAATAATGAAGGCAACATATTCTACATATTATAATCCTAAAAAGGCCAATATCAACACCAACATATCAGCCAATATGATTAGTGTTTAATTCACAGTAAAGATCAGCTGCTCCTAAATAGGCAATGGCTCATTTTGTCAACACAAACATTTTCAAATGCATGCTAGTTAGTATTTATTAAGAGGTTCTTATTTACCGATTATAAAGAATTGTGCTGGTGAATTCTGACCTTTTCTTTGTTTTGTTGTGTTGCCTGGAACCTCTTTAATTTTCTTTTTTGGCAATCTTTTGTTGGGTTGGTCCATATTCTATCGCTTCTTATTCACCATGTTTGTCCCAATTTAGGCTCATTTTACTCATTGGCTCATTTTTGGAGTAAAAATATACAGAAATGTCTATAAATGTGCAGGGGAAGTGGCGGATTGTGAGGCAGAAGTGATTCAATACAGCCATCATCGGCTGACGCAGTTAGACCTTTCCTGCCTCTTAGATTTGTGGGCAGGACTGAGGTAAGTTCAAGGCTATGTCCTTCAGACTGTCTCTCTCCACAGTGATTTCATGTATGTCCTGCTCAATGAGGGTCAGGCGAGTTTGTTGCTCCTTAGCAGCTGAATTCAACTTCTGGATCTTTAGCGCCAGTGCAGGGTTCTCCACACTCCCGCGGAGCATGCTCAGTCGCTTTGCTGTGTTGTTCAAAATGCGGTCAAAACGCTCCAGGGGAACGCTCCCATCTCCATGCAGAGACAGAAAAACAGTCAAAATGGTTCTATTCAGTAAACATGTGTTGGGGTTATTGTCAAAATGTATCAGAACTTTTAAATAACTTCTTTTGATTTAGATCCTCTTTTGACACATATTTAATCTTTTTAATGTTCTCTATGTCTATGGTTAAACAACAATACTCTGTTATGTTATTATTGTGGTATTTTATGTGGTTATTATTGATTTTATTTTATGTATTTTAAACTAATTATTTATGTTGTTTGTTTTGTGTTTTTACTGAATGTTTTGTTTTGTGTTTTAATGAATTTTTAGTGTCTGTAAAGTACTTTAAATCGTATTTTGTACAAATTGTGCAAAATAAAAAAATCCACATATCAACACGGTTAATGCTTTCATGTGATTTCTTGTACCCAATTCTCTAATCCCTTGTGTAATCTTAAAAAAAATGGCCAAGACATGCAATACTCTCACTTCCTTATTAATTTCTCAAATTATACAATGCATTACCCCATTACGGATAATGACTATTAATGTTTAGGTCAGGCACTAAAATCTAATTTATGGCAGTACTTTTAAATTCCAAAGCAAAGGTCTCTGTGAACGGCAGTTATTCTTACTTTACTATGGGAATAAAAGTGTGGGAAATCTTTCCATGTTAAATGAGCCATTAAAGAGCACAGAACTCTTTAGTGATATGACATTTGAGGTATAATGAAGATTTATGATAATCTTAGGCATGCAAGACTAAAAGGAAGCCATATTGAAAATGATCTGTAAGAGAAAAAAAATACATACCAATTTTGCTGATTAGTTCAGTTAGTGTGGCGGAATAGGCCTCTAACTGGATCTTGGCCAACTTCATGTCCTCCTTTACGTTTTTCAGCGACACTTCAGGCTGGCGAAATAGAAAGTGCTTAATCTAAAAACAAAAGCTCAATATACATGGATTGTGCTTGTTGGTGTCATGTGTACCTCAGTGAATAGATGGGAATTGTTCTTATGGCTTAATATCTCCTGCTCAGTCAACCTGCGCACTGCTGAATCTATATGGGAGCTGAGGAGAGCGGATGCAGTCCTTGTATGCTTGGCTTGACTTAGAAGACTTTTAGTTTCCTGTGCACAGATGGAGGTTGTATCTGAAAAACTATTAACTAAAAATAATGAGCCAAAAGCTGCAAAAACCGAAAGTCATACTACCTTAGCGGCAGACTGTGCAATTTGTTCTGCTGTGTCAGAGATATTGGCAGCATCACTGGAGTTCTTTAGTGCAGGTTTAACCATCTCGTCCACCTGTGCCACCTTTCTTTTCACCTCAGCCAGAACCTTCTCCCTCAGTGGTCTCTCTTTCTTCAAAACAGCTTTGGTTTGGAGCTGCTGTCGGGGCCATTCCTTCACCATGTCTGGAAATGGTAGAGCAAACAAATTGGACAGTTTGTCTTTGTACTTGACAGTTCAATTTTACGAGAAAGATTCAAATGTACACGATATTTCAAGAAGGCAAAGACTCACATTCCAGTCCTCTGTGTAAGGCAATTGCCTCTGATTCCACCTCTTTCCCTGACACTACAGATGACAGCGCTGTAATCTTCGCCTCTTGTGCCCGAGCTTGCATCTGGAGAACGAGGACAGGGAAAAATGGGTTATTGTAAAACATGAATTAAAAAAAAGACAGAATGTATTATGAAAGGATCACTTGTCATATCTAAAGGCGTGCCCATGTTTGAGCTAAATTAGCCATCCTTTGCTGGATGGAACTGCATAGGCCAGCTTTTAATATGACATCCTTTTTAAGAGCACAAAAAAACAACTATTTTAGAGACACGAGAGCGATTGTATCACCAACACAATTTTGTTGCTGCAATTTAGTTGAACGTAATGAATGCAACATCTCCTCACATTTATTAAATGATGAAGAGGCTCCACTTTTGCCCATCAATGAATGTGTTTGATTAATATGCACAACCTTTTCATAATTTAACATATAAAAAAATAACAAAAAGGCACATTAACTGGTTCATCCAATATTTGTACAATTCAATAATACGTAGACATGCTTTGGGTGAGTTTGGTAAACATACCTCATAGATGGATTGATCAACCTTGTCTCCCATCGCTAACTTCTCATTAGCAGCCTGTGTTTGTGCTTCCATCTTGGTCCTGAGCTCTGTGATGTGGCTGTCTGTAGTCTCGATGCGAAAGTCCATATCTTTTACCATTTTTTCCAGCTAAAAGCAAATTAATATTGTCACAACCAATGTAGTTAAGGTTATGCTGACAATCAATGATAAATGTATATAATTTCATGTTTGAATAATAATGGTTCTTAATACACACATTTTGGTAACCTTCTAGGGAGTAATTATAATGTAAACATAGTGCCAGATCATATATCCAGAAATATGATATTAATTGAATGAACACTAACACTGATCCTGCATTGATATATTATTTTTACACTTTATATACAGTATCAAAAATTATTTCCCAGTTGTGTATTTAGGGGTGAAGAAATAAATGCTCTAGAGCACGGGTCTTCAAACCTTTTGCCCCGGAAAGCTTTTACAAAACCAAAATGACAGAGAGCTACTCCTT